>CM041643.1:15063444-15195703 GCA_023333625.1 Bothriochloa decipiens
CATTCCTGCCCATGAGGCTCACCTGCAACAAGGGTTCAACAAACCCTGAGTGCAAAAGTACTCAACAAGACTGACCCGACGAAAAAGAAGGGTAGAGACTCAAGAGATGCAGGCTAGATGGACAAGGTAAGGTCTGTAGGAGATAAGAAATTTTTGCGAAAAAGCTTTACAGAAAGAGAAGTTGCTTGGGCTAACTCCCATTATCAACCAACTTCATTATTGATCCTTAATTTTTGTTCAAGTTGTTACTACGATGATGAACACTGATCGAGTCTTCTTCTCCGAGAAGCAACGGCGATTCGAATCCATTTTTATACCCAGCTGGGACCTAGGTCACTGGAATACCGGAGACTTTAACTCCGATGCACCCCAGGTAACCGATATACCGGGATAACAACCGCAGCCGTATATCACCACATGTCACCCGTGATCTCTGCGGCCCAGTGTACCAAGATACATGGGAACTTAAACCCCACAGTAAAACACACTATGACACAAATGGGATCTCTGGCCCCATGCTAGGTCACTCCATGATATACACGGCTCCAACCATCCGTATACCACTTCATGCATGTGGATTTCTAAATTCTCGATATCACCAGTTCACCAACGGACGGGACCTAGGGCATCAACAGACGAGAACACTACAGAGGGACTCCATTCCCAGTGCAAGTTCACCGTCCGGACTCGATTTATTACTAATATCAAGATTCCAACATGAAAACCAATCTCATCTTTTTTATTCTTTTAACTTTGAACATTTAAACAAATAAGCAGGGCTAAGCATTACTACTTATCTTCCCAAGCAGGTAACAAGGAATAAGGAAATAAGACAGGTAATGCAATTTGGGTGGGTTTTCACTCAACTCCTATTACCTAATGCAACATATCATAGCTAAAGCGGTAAAACTTTTATAAATAGAATAAGGTTTAAATGCATCCGGGGCTTGCCTTGATGTTCGAGGTAGACGTTCTCAAACTCTGGATCAACTCCCAACTCTTGAATCTGCTCGTCCTTCGGATCTCGGCGACAACGTTAACTCTCCGTTAACGGAAACTATTCGATGATTAATATGCTTTAACATGATGGAATAGTAAACATGATGCTCGATGGATGCATGATCAGATTAAGGGATCGAGTACAACTTTTCTTCACGATAAAGTTGCAAGCTAACAAAACTTCGTTTATCGAGCTCATTGGGGTTAACTACGCCATTTAAGAAGTTAATTAAACACATAAAATAACGTTAATTAAGCCCTAATGACATGATTAAGATAAGCACAAACAATTAATTAAAGTGTCAAAGGTCATTAGGATTAATTACCCAAGGTCATCAATCAATCCCAAAGTCAAACAAATCCTATAATGATTAAGTTTAACTAAAGGGTTAATTAATTATTTAAAAGTATTAAATAAAGGCATAAAAATTAAAGTTATTGAATTAAGCCCAAAATTTTATTTTAGAAAGCTCTTAGCCTAATTAGATGGCAAAACAAATTTTAGAATTAAAAGCCAAATATATTATTTATTAAAAATCATTGAAGGTCCATTTTTTAATTAAAATGGCTAATTTTAACATATAAAAAATTACTCAAATTTGGCATTTCATATTTTTCCTAGGTAGATGACATCATAAGGAACACTCACAAAAATTTTCAGAATTTTTGGAGCTATATATGAATTACTATGATTTTTCAAAGAAAATAGCATTTAAATCATTTTCTGAAAATAGAAAAAGAAAATCGGCACAGTACCCCGCGCTGACCGACGGCGGCGCGACGGTTGATCGGTGATTATTCATCGACGGCGAGGTCTCCGGTGACACGGTTTGCTCCTACGGGCTCATCTCGACACGGCGCGTCGATTGAGGTGGCTAACGGCGCGGCTGAGCGGCGGCGGCACCCATGCCGACGGCCATGGTGGTGCGGCGGAGCTTGGGCGCGGCGGCGTCGCTTATCGGAGCGATTTCCGACGACGGCAAGTTCACTGGCATGCGCAGGGTACTCAGACGGACGAGTTTGGTAACTACATGACACCATCTCCGGGTCCCTAGCCAAAGCAGCAACGCGCGCGGCGGAGCGGCATGGCCGTGCCGGCGGCGAGCTATGGTGGCCGGCGGCTATGATGCGAGATTGATGAAATTGATGGCACAGATAGATGCAGGATCTCACTACGGTGCTGATGCGCACGTTAATGGAGGCTCGGAGCGGCTGGGTTGAGCTGCGGTCGGCGGCGCTGATGGCGGCGGCGGCGCTCCGATGGCAGGACGGCGTCACGGCGGTCTCCGGCGATGCGCTGCTCAAACCAAGGTGTGCATCAGGAGCAGTGGAACACGAAGGATCGGATAGAGGGGTTAAAGGTAAAATATATTCACCTCTGGCGGCGGCAAACGGCGGCGATGGCACGGCGGCTCGACTGGCCGGCCGTGGAGAAGAAGGCGGTGTGCGGGTGGCTCAAGCGAGGAGAGCAAGCACTAACTGGCCCAAGATGACCGTGAGGACGTGGCGGAGCTAATGGCAAGGGCAATCGGACAGAGGTGGAGCGTCGACGGCGAATTTCAGTGGCGGAGCGAGGTCGTCGGCGACGGCGGCGGGAAGAAGAAAGAAGAAGAACGGCGTCGGACGACCGGTATTTATAGCACGGAGTCGATGGATGGAATGGCGACACGAAGGCGATGAAGTTTCTCGCGTCCATGAGCGCTCTGGCGGTCGAGCGGGTGCGGCGGTGGTCGGCGGCGCGCGATGAGAAGCCGGCCATGGCGATCGCCGATAGGGTTAGGTACTGTTCGAGTTAATTATAGAAATGCCATTCGTTTCAAAATACAAATTACTTTAAAATTTATATAAGAACTTAAAAATCTCCGAAAATATCATTTGCATAACTTTTCAAGAGCTACACTTTTTCTTTAACTGGCATCCTCAAATTCTGTCTAGATTTTGAAATTTGAATTCAGATTCAAAAAGGGAATAAAACCCTAGAAATAAACATTTGAGATTACTTTTGATTTTTTAATAAAACTTGAAAATCTTCAAAACTATGAAATTCTTTTCTTTCCAAACCAAACCTTTTTCATATACAAAGTTTTCTCAGATTATGCATAAATTTTAAATTAGAGTTTTAAAATCAAAAGGGGATAAATGCTAAAAACTGTATTTTCAAATTAATTTGAAATTCCTTTTGGAAACTTGAAAAACTTTATATACCAACTTTGTAGCTCTTATCAAGATCTACAAACTGTCTTTTTAGAGTATCCCCAAATTCTTTATAGATTTTGAATTAGAGAAAAGGGGATAAAACTAGGTTTTGAAATAAAGGGTTTTTGAAATAGAATTTAAACTCAATTTGGTTTCTAACTTTAATTGGTTGGTTACTAGTGATCACAAACATCATCCAAGGACATTTTTAGGTCATTGACCCAATGACACCCTTGGTTGACCAAGTTGACTTTTTGAAAACCTTTTATAGCATTTCCAATTTGAATTTAAATTTGAATAGCCAAACTCGGGAATAAGCTTTGAAATCCAAATTTAATTTCAAATATGGAAATCAATTTTAGGGTTGGACTTAGACTTATACACTATGCTTGACACTAGTGTAAACACAGTTTACACCTCAAGTACATAGAGTATAAATTAAGTATTTGTGATGACATTCGAAAATAGGGTTTTATTATTTCATGTGACCAAACATTTCAGAAACGCAATTAACCTGTGAATTATAAACTTGTTTTAGTTAATGCACATTAGGGTTGACTTAAACATGAATGCTTTGCAGTGCATATGATGACATGGCATGTTTTAGCTAATATAACACGAGAGATGTTATAGAAAGGTCGGAGACGCTTTGCTCTTTTAAAATAATCTGGTCCAGGAAAGGTCGGAGACGATTGACCAGACACTTCAAAATTATCTTGTAAATTACATTACATAAACTTATAGGCCGAAAATCTTTCAACTGTTCAGTATTGGGTCCTTTCGGTATGAGTACAATAGCTGTATCATTAATTCCATTTGGGAGAATACCATCTTCAAAAAATTTCTGCATTGCAGCCACCACATCATTTTTCAACACCTCCCAATGGCGCTGATAGAACCGAGCAGGAATCCTCCCAATGGCGCTGATAGAACCGAGCAGGAAACCCGTCTGGGCCGGGTGCCTTCAACGGTCCCATCTATTTGGCGGCTGCCTTTGTTTTTATATTACGGAGCTGGGCATGAGTTTTATCGATTTTCGAGTCAGTGTGGGTGCATAGAGAAGGCAACTCGTGGCACATTGTTGTGCATGTATGGTGTCGGCTACCGAGTGCTCTCTTTCTTCTAGCATGGCTACATCCTGGATTGGTTGTAGGGGGTTAGCAACCTCAGATTGTACTATTATTGATTAATGGAAGCGCTGTTTTGCCTAAGAAAATATCGATATTTATGGCCAAAGTTTTGGTAAGTCTCTTAAAATTATTACTGTATAAAAGAGAAATTGATTTTAGCAGTTAAGCAAATGCACACCTATGTTTTTTCTCTAATTTTAGCAACCTTAATTTTGACAAGTTTTGGCTTATTATAATTTTAGTTGGACAAAAATTGATAACTTTAAGCCCTACAATAGCAGGCCTACCCTCTCATCCCTCACACTCATCTGACCGCCTTCTCTTATCTTCCTCTCCGTCGATGTGTAGGTGAACGTCGCACACCCTTCTCTTCTCAAAAAAAAAAAAAAAAAAAATGGCATGGAGGCGAGCGTCAGGGCCCTCCTTCTCCACGGGCATGAGCACGAAGACCCCCTACCTCTATTTTAAGAAAATATCATCAGGACAACATTGACATTACATCATTCATATTTGAAAAAAATAATGTTTACTAAAATATTGAGTTACCTAAAAACATAGAAAAAAAGCTCATTAATTTGATTGTCAAGAGCTAGGAGTCGAAATGGATAAACTGTATCTGAATATGCATTTCACGGTTTGAGTCAAAATTTAAATTTCCTCAAAAACTAATACCCAATCGGAGAATTCAAATCTAAAAACTTGGATATTCAACTCAGTTTCAAAAGGAATAAGGATAATTTTAATTATGAGAAAACATATCATGTTAATTTTTTTATACAATGGTAAACATAACATAAACATTTTTTTATATCAACTAACGTGGTTAATACTTGCATTTAATACAGAAAAATATGTTTTTTTGATCCACCACGTTCTTATCTTAATTAAATATTTTAAATAAAAAATCTACTAGTTCCAAATGAACTAATGGGACCTGCCTTTGAAATGTTTTAAATAAAAATATTTACTAGTGTCAGAGGTGCGCAGGAAACGCCAAGAACCAATCGCCGGGACCAGGGAAAGCGCACGTTTATTTCAAGCTAGGCCGGCCAAAATTTCCTTGGCTGTGCCCATTTTTGGTGCCAATCCAAACATGCCAAAGGATTGCCAAGCTAAAAATTTGCATTGGGAACTTTGGTTGAAATTAGTCTTCATTTGGTTGCGTGTCAAATTTTGGCTTGTTAGCCCTTCCATTTGGCCATCGTAGCTCATTTTGGTGGCCAAAACAGTCAAGGCACTAGTTACTATCATTAACTAGCAAACTGGGGGATGTATTGTGAGGGGCCTAGCAGGACGAACAAAGGTAAGGGGAAGATATCAGGAGAGTAATCCTAAACTATATAGATGCCAAAGTCTAGTATGGAGAGAGCAAGGAAATAAATCACTAATTACCATCATTAACAATACGTGCTCCACTGGCACTTCGTCAAACCCACACAATCATATATTGAAGTTTAGTTTCATTTGAGTTTTCAAAAAGAGAACCATGATTATTATTATCATATACAAGTCATGTTAGTGATCTCTCAAAAAAAAAACATTTCGTGATTTTTGAAGGCGATGTCAAGCCAAGTACAAGCCGCAACCTTTGCATACATGCATACCTCCGTGAATAGATGCATTGATACACAAGCATAAGCCTATCCAGTACAAACCAAAAGTTCAAAAGATTAAAACAGATCGTTAACAAGTCATGAAGCAGCTCGAAATCGTGACCCGTGACTCTTAACACAATATATAATAAAGTTCAACTTCCACAGGAAGAATCCGGATTTTCCAAAGGTGGCAATAATATAAACTCAGATGTAAACACTAAATATCCAAAACACTATGATGCAGGCTTAATCAACTTAGAGCATACGCCATGACAGTGAGATGATCACAGAGAATAGTAGTACTCATGTATGTCATTGTAGAATCTTGTGTCATCACAGGTCACTTTGCTCAAATCAGGACAGGGGCACTCATCAGGGGACGGGAGGCGCCAGTAGTCCTCCCAGTAGTTACCATAAGAACCATCACTCGTACCCCCCTCATCGTACAACATATCTTCATCTTCTGAAAGATAGGGCATAGAGATCCTGTAGTCTTCACCCTCTTTCTTTTTCTGAAATAAATAGCAGGAGCTCTGTCTTTCTTCACCCTCTTTCTCTCCGATGACATGAAGGTCGGGACAGCAAACCTTATTCTGCTGTTTGTGAAACAAGACATGTTTGAGGTTAGAGCATCGAGCTCGGAGTTCATCATTGACATGGAGATTTGAGCAATCAGAAAGGCATTCGAGGTGGGGGCAGCCCTCAAGAATGGCATAGAGCCCTTTGTTGGTCAGGCTGTTGCCTGCCATCTGAAGAAGCCGAAGCTCAGGCAAGCCCTCTGCAATGGCAAAGGCAACCACATTTTTCCTCGCTTCCCAAGCTTCGGCAGTTTCCTCCTCTGATTCCTCGTCTTCATCTATGTCACCATTTTGGCGGCGAGATTCCATCTCCATCTCACGCTTGATCGGATCAGAATCATACCACTCCTTCTCAATATGGATTCTTAGACGCTTCAGCTGGGGGCACACAACACCTAGATATCTGAAAAAATCGTCTGTCCTTATTTTATATGAACATTCTATCTCCTCCAGAAGCGGACATTGATCTAGCATCTTAACCAATGGGATATGCCAAAAGTATGTGCATCCGACAAGCCGGATGCTCTTCAAAGAATTAGCCCTGCAGATATAGGGACAAAAATGGACAAGAAATTGAATCAAATGAGCAAATACCAAGTACCAGCAAAGTTAGCAAAAATTATATCAGGCCATGATTATGTGCAACAACTTGACATTGAGTAATGTCAATCAGGTTATAAAAATATTGTATTGGTTGACCCAATGTCCATATAGGCAATATTTTTCTTCTGAAAATCAAGTCCATATAGGCATTGGTGGGAATAAATATGAAATTGATGTTTGCAGGTCAGACAACTGTTCTATTGGTGGCTGCATTGGACAATTACAAAATTCATAAGAGAAACCCAAAATATAATTATGGCTAAATTGACATCGGGTTACTAATGGGACAGATCCATAGGCATCATGTGTATGCATAACAGGGGTATTATTAGTGGTCAAAAGCGATATAGCTACTGATTAGTGGGGTTAAATAATTGAAGTACTGCATAAATAAGTCCAGAAATGAAGTGAAATTAAAGTTCTTAAAGCCCCAAAACAATAAGAAATTAAGAACTGAAATGTAGCATGGCAAGAAAAACACCTGTTTCCAATGTAATCCAAGAGTTCATCGGTAACAAACTGCTGAGCCCAGAATGACTCCATCCTTCCATCTGAGCGATCTATGGCTGCTCTTGCCATGGCACACAAGGTACCTGTGCCCTTCGAGAAAACTAACTTATGGCGAGTCATGTCCACAAAACGCCAAATTTCTGGTGCCTTTGCAGCTGCCAGCCATGAGCGGCACACAAGGCCTGCGCCCATGAGAACCTCAATGGCCCCAAGCTTCATGAAGATTGTGGTGAGGGGGTCGAGTGGGAGCTCAGACCAATCCCTCACAGGTGACTCTAGCAAGGGGCTTGGGTCAACATCCATTCTGCAAGCTCTGGTAAGTGGTAACTAAGACCGGAATCAGTAAAAAAAAAATTAAAAATTGTATGTTGTAACTACTAAATAGCGTGAGCACTGTAGAAAGTAAACAAGCAGACACCAATATAGGAGGAATTAGGCGGTTTTTCATTAAGATGCACATAAATTTGAGTTTAAGAGAACTCAAACTTGGATGGTTAGGATGCAAGACCACCTCCCATCTTAATAGATCGATTGTACATTTGTACTACAAGAGACAGTTTGGATAACCCTAGGTTCATATGTGGAAACCACCACAAAATAGCAATGTGTTTGCAAGATATTCCATCTAACATATATTAAGCTGTATCACAATACCAGATCATAGTAGAACATTATTAATTAATAAGAAAAGTTCCCTCAAAAAATTATTAATAAGAAAAACGTACGGGCAGCGGATGAGTTAGATTGAAACAAGCACAAAGATTTGATCAAATTAAATTATGACCCCACATCTGGTACCAAAAACAGTTATGAGTTATGGCCAGGTGTGGTGGCTGCTGCAGAGAAAAGACGAGAGGAACGATTACCAAGTCAGGAATGAAGGTAAAGTAGGTAACGAACTAGGATCGATTCAAAGAAGAGGACTGTGTCGAACTACTTGTAAAAAAAACTGAGAACAACATCCCCTCCTAGAACTCAACTCAGGCAACAAGCCAACAACGACGGGACCATCTACTCGACGACAAAGAAAGAAATAATTTTTTTTAAAAAAAAAAGCTAAAATGACGAGCTGAAATTGAAACAAAATTTCGTTTTGTCAAATCCATTAGAGCTCTTCGATAGGAATTATTCCTGGTGAACATTTGCTATACAAAACACACAGGCAATCCGGTTGGAGTGATTGCAGGGCACCAATCCCTCTTAAAAGAACGCAGCCTTAATCGGCCAGAAATTTCAACATTTTCCCATCCTAATAAGCGTGTCCCTATCCCTAAGGTGAGGGAAGTTCAGATCTTGGTACCAAACCAAGAAAACCATGACTAGCCAAGGTAGATCATCTCGTTACCTTCGCCTCCGGCGGCGGCGGCGGCTGAACTTCGCCGGACGCGGAGGGCTCGCAGCCGCACTTAAATCGAGACGTGGGACTGTGGAAGAGAGTGAGACGGTTCCTAGTCGATTTGCTTCTGTCGGGGTGGATCGAGTATTATATGGACCGATAGGCCCAGATTGCGCTTGGGTCCGGTTTCTTTTCTGTTTGAGGTATATGTAGTTCAAAAATTTACTTGTTTAAATACCTTGCTCAGAGCGCAAAGAGTGACATATTTTAATGAAATTTCGGACATAAACTTATTTTGAAATGTGAAAATTTCTGTCACTAAGTCTAAGTTTACTAGGCTTCCATCGTATTGGGCAACTTGGGCCTTGGTAGGATGCAAAAATATTTGTTTTAGTTTTATGCTATATTTCCGTAGAAGACTTTAATTTTTGCAAACCATAGCAAATATTTGTGGACAGAGTGAGTACATTTTATTTTTGAAAAGTAAAACCATTCTAATTTTGACCAAATGTAAATAAAAAATGATAATGTTTGTGATACGTAACAAGTATCACTAGTTAACATTAAAACATACTTTCATAATAAATTTATTTAGAGACATAAGCATTCATATTATTTTCTGTATATTTAGTCAAAAGTTAAAAGAGTTTGACTTCTCAAGGAACCAAATGTGTAAATATTTCTAGATGGATGGAGTAGTATTTTTTCAAGTTTTAGAAACTTCATTGAAGACCTTTTTGTTTCTCTAAGCTATGTCACTGCGCATCTCACATTTATTAGCTAAAGTTTATTGATAACATATTTTTCTCAAACCCATGACACCCCTGCTCTTAAATATGAGGGGGTTTTGAGCATTCCTAAATTTAACCACAACTTTATATAAAAAAGAACAATAATAAGTATAACGGCAGATTATCATTGTTAGATACATTATGAAGTGTAAATAGTTTTATACTTTGTCTCTCTAATGATAGATATTGATATCTTTCTCTATAAACTTGGTAAACAAGTGTAAATATTTTTATAATCTGTCTCTTTAATGTGGTAGATTAACTTGGTCACTACAAAAATCAAAATCATTTTTTTAATTTGATATATGAAATTATGTTTCGAGGACCCTGTCAATATTCAAAACCATGGACCATGGTATTAAGGGATGTATGCCATAGGACAAAGCATCAAGGATCTCCATTAACATATTCAACAGACATACACTGCCTAATGCCTATAGGTGTCTCCATGCGTGCCTGACTATTACACTGGATACTACAACAAACCACAACATAACGCAGGAGCAAGACGGTCATTCATTCAGCTACACAACCTTGCCTTGCATATTCATACTACAAAATATGGTGCTCGTGTCCACACTACTATGAGCACGTACTGAGCTACACACCAGCTAGACAAAAGTCTTGTGAGCCATGTCTGATCAGTAGTCATCCCAGTACATTTCACCATACGAACCGTCGTTGTCCATCTCTGCCTTGACACGGAGAGAGACAGCCTCAGCATTCCACAGGTCAATCGTTGTGAGCGCCAAGTCTTCTCCTTCATGCTCTCCAATGACACGAAGATCTGGGCAGCGAACATAAGTATATTGACTAGGTAACCAGACATGCTTAAGCCTCTAGCAACGGGCTTTGAGTTTATTATTGACATCAACATGGTAGCATGAGGAGATGGCAAGGCATTCAAGGTTGGGGCACCCCTCAAGGATGGCGTAGACCCCTATGTTTGTCAAGCTGTTGCCTGACATCTGAAGAACACGTAGCTCATGCAAGCTTTCTGCAATGGCAAAGGCATCCTCATTTTGCCTTGCCTCCCAAGCTTCGTCAGATTCCTCTGGCTCCTCGTATTCATCCTCATCATTTTGACGATTTCCCATTTCTAACTCACGCATCATCTGATCATGATCGTACCACTGCATATGGATTCTTAGACGCTTCTGCTGTGGCCTCACACTGCCAAGACATCTGAAAAATTCTGATGGCAATTTATCATATGAGCACTCTATTTCCTCTAAAAGTGGACACATAGCGGCAACCCTTGCCAATGATTCAGTCCAAGCAAATGGGCATCCAATGACTCGAATGCTCTTCAATGAATTGGCCGCCCTGCAGAGGTAAGCCCAAAAAATGGATAGGAAATGAAACAAACTGAGCAATATCATGCTGTACCAAAAGAGGTCACCCAAAATAGAGTATGTGACACAAGTTTGCCAAGTAGGAACAAATAACATATATCCTGATTTCCTCACTCCACACATCATTCATTTTGCCTTTTATTTATTCTCGGCTGACTCAAAGTACTGTCCAGAAATCTCTCAGCGACACTGCATATTTCTTATATATATATTTCCATAGGTTAATTAAAACATAAGTAATGCAGTCACTAGTCAAGCCTGTATCCTATTCCATTGGTAGTAGCATACTGAACTATATATCACGTAACTGCAGGTTAGCTTAGCCCAATATAACATGGTTCCTCTGAGAAACTGCAGTAAATTAGCAGAAAATCTGTTGTGGAATTACTTAAGTGGTTTATGGGCAACATATATTATATAATATAACTATAAAATGTACAGAAAAAAGTGTCTATTTCTTGTTCTCATGAAGATAATTCCACGTAAGGAAATCGATCAGTGAGGATCATTACTAAATAGAGTAATGATCTCTCAATGCACAGGCACAATTTAATCCAAGTTCCTAAATATAAGGACAAATTTAGCAAGGCAATAAACAATACCTAGTCGCAATGTAATCCAAAAGTCCGTTGGTAACAAACTTCTGAGCTCAAAATGACTCCATCTGTCCCTCAGAGCGATCTATAGCCACTTTTGCCATGTCACACATCGTATCTTCACGCTTATAGAAAACCAACTTGTGGCGCGTCATGTCCACGAAGCGCCAAAGTTCAGGTGCCTTTGCAGCTGCCAACCATGAGTGGCACACAAACCCTGCGATCATTAGGATCTCAATGGTCCCAAGCTTCATGAAAATTGAGGAGAGAGCATCGAATGGAAGCTCAGACCAATCCCTCATATCTGCCGCTGGTAAGGGGCTTGAGTCAACATCCATTGTGCAAAGTGGCACCTAAGAATGAGGGTATCATAAGTGTAAAATAAACTTTCTGAGTAAAAACTAAAAAAATGGTTTGCCACCTGGAGTGCACGTGACAGGATGTATTCGAGGAGCAATGCAATATCCATTTCACAAAAAGAAAACATGGTGATGCTTAAAGCTTACCTGATTTTGATCAATCGTTCGACTTGAACCCATGTAGTTCTGCACAGGCTTGAAATTCTCCAGGTGCAGGTTTGGCATCAGCTTGTTCGTTGTCGGTGGTGGTGCTAGCGGCAGAGCAGCAGCATTTCCCTGAAGGACAATAGGCTGCACGGAATTCGTCCTCTGCAAACCCATGCCATTGCCCTTAAGCTCATTTGAGGGTTGTGGAAAGATGACTGGAGGAGCAAGCTGGAAGGCTGGCAGAACAGCACTTGGTGATGGTAATACAGATGCCAATGCTGCAGGTTGGCATGTTGGTGCAGCATATGCTGCAGGTGTTTCACCATCCTTCACACCTTCATCCATGGTACCCTGTGAGGGTTGCTCCTCCATGATGTTCCAAGATGCACTTCAGTGTGCAGTTTGTGCAGGATCTGTAATTTACCCAAAAAATGACACGCTTAGCTCAATAACATCACTACATCAGGACTTCAACATTGTACAAGCAATGCTTGAAAGCAGGCAAACCCCATTTGCCTTCATAATATCCAGAGAAAAAATGCATCAGGGAAACAAAGTTAATCCTTGGTCAAAGACGGAGACTTAGAGCAGCTTGTCACTAGCACATCTGCACAACCCATAGGCTTACCTCAGATGCACCGATCTAAATGGCTGTACAGGGAATTAGAGCAAGTGTAAATCACAGACGAAGTTTGTCATTCTGCACAAGTATAGAAAGCCACTTATGTAGTTTTATTCTTGACTAACACATGCAATGAATTAATAACTACCAAGACAGAAATCCATTTCCTAATAAGGAGGGACAAATCTGAAAAGAAATACAACAAAATAATTGAGCAACAAAGTTCGGCATTTTGTAACAGGTTGGAATTCCAACTAGAAAAACTTTCCACTTTCGCTTCAGTTAAAATTCAGTTATCATTAACACATAATAAAAGACAAAAAAAGGCTTGTTCTTCCTCATATCATCCCCTCTACCTCCTCCATTTTGGCCGCATCTCCTAATTTGACTTAGATAAACACCATGATCGAAAGTAAAATAGTACTCCCTCCAGGTGAACTAATAGTGACAAACATGTCTTTTTCATATATATCGATATGAAAAAAAATTAAGCAGTAGCCTACAAATAAAAGCAATAAACTACTACTCCACTACTCCAGGCATACAAAAAACACAGCAGCCTACCCGCGCAGACGACTAATCGCCATCCGTCACCGTCAGAACCACGAATAAAAGCTAAATCCGACAGGACAAAATCCCATCCGGCAAGCCCGATGTCGGAATCACGCCCGCAACCGGAAAATTCCAAAGAACTGGTCACGTAATCAGCGTTCCCATCACCTAATAGACACTACCACCCAACAGCCGCCAAGAAACCCAAGACCCGGAAAGAAAAAGGTTAGGTTTTGTACCTCGGAACAGCAGCTGTCGTTCGCCGTACCTCGGAGAGGCCGCGGTGGTGCCGGAACGCGAACGCGACGAGCAACAACCGCCGAATCGCAGCTAGGAAGGGCGACTGTCTGCTCTCTCTCTCTCTCTCTCTCTCTTCCACTTAATTAAGGAAAAAAGAAGACGACTTCTGTAGTGTCCTTTTTTCTTTGATGCTTAGTGTTTTTTTTTATGATTATTATGACTTCTGTAGGTTAGTGAGGTCAGACCGTCAGACTCAGACCAGCTCGTACAGTAGAGCGGAGTACTCGTATGTTCATTGTTGATGTTTTTTTTTTCAATCTCTTGGTTGTCACTTGTCATCCGTTCAAATAACACCATCGTAGACATAATTTTGTTTTAACTTTGCCAAAATTAGCCAAGCATTCCAAAATTTAACCACAACTTATAGAAAATAACATAATATGTATAACGGCAAATTAGCATTCTTAGATACATTATGGAGAGTAGATAGTTTTATACTTTGCCTCTCTAATGTGATAGATATTGATATCTTTCTCTATAAACTTGGTAACCTTACATGTAAATATTTTTATAATGTACCTCTTTAATGTGGTAGATTAACTTGGTCACTATAGAAATCAAAATCATATTTTAGTTGTGATAAATGAAATTATGTTTCGAGGACCCTGTCAATATTCAAAACCATGGACCATGGTATTAAGGGATGTAATCATATTACACAGCATCAAGGGTCTCCTTTTAACATATTCAACAGACATACAGTGCCTAGTGCCTATAGGTATATCCATGCATGCCTGACAATTGCACACGATGTTACAACAAACTACAACATAACGCTGGAGCAGGACGGTCATTCATACAGCTACACAAGGACGGTCATTCATACAGCTACACAAAAGAACGTTGCCTTGCCAGTACATTCATACTACAAAATATGGTGCTCGTGTCCAACATACTATGAGCACGTACTGAGCTACACCAGCCAGTCAAAAGTCTTGTGAGCCATGTCTGATCAGTAGTCATCCCAGTAGATTTCACCATAATAAGAACCATGGTTCTCTATCCCCAATAACACGAAGATCCGGGCAGCTAACATAAGTACTTTGTCTGGGTAACCAGACATGCTTCAGCCTGGCACAACGGGCTTTGAGTTCATCATTAACATCAACATGGTAGCATTCGGAGATGTCAAGGCATTCCATGTTGGGGCACCCCTCAAGGATGGCGTAGACCCCTATGTTTGTCAAGTTGTTGCCTGCCATCTGAAGAAGACGTAGCTCGTGCAAGCTTTCTGCAATGGCAAAGGCATCCCTATTTTGCCTTGCCTCCCAAGCCTCATCAGATTCCTCTGGCTCCTCATCTTCGTCCTCATCATTTTGATGATTTCCCATTCCTATCTCACACATCATCTGATCGTCATCAAACCACTGCGAATGGATTCTAAGACGCTTCAGCTGCGGCCTCACACTGCCAAGATATCTGAAAAGTTCTGCTGGCATTTTATAATGTGAGCACTCTATTTCCTCTAAAAGTGGACACATAGCGGCAACCCTTGCCAGTGATTCACTCATAAAATATATGCACCCAATGAGTCGAATGCTCTTCAATGAATTGGCCCTACAGAGGTAAGCCCAAAAATGGATAGAAAATGAAACAAACTGAGCAATATAATGCTGTACCAATAGAGGTTACCCAAAATAGAGTATGTGTAGACATTGTAAATCACATAAGTACATAACACAAGTTTGCCAAGTAGCAACAGATAACATATCTCCTGATTTCCTCACTCCACAAATATTTCATTTCCCTTTTATTTAATCTCTGCTGAGTGAAAGTACTGTCTAGAAATCTCTCAGCAACCCTGCATATTTTTCTTAAAAATATTTCCATGAGTTAAAACATAAAGAATGCGGTCACTAGTCAAGCCTGTATCCTATTCAATTGGCAATAGCATACTGAATTATATATCACGTAACTGCAGGTTAACTTAGCCTAATATAACATGTTTCCTCTCAGGAACTGCAGTAAATTAACAGAAAATGTGCGGTGGGATTACTTAAGTGGTTTATGGGCAGCATATATAATAACTATGAAATGTACAGGAAAAAATTAAGAGTACATAAATTTTTTGTTCTCATGAAGATATTCCAAGTAAGGAAATCGACCAGTGAGGATAATTACTAGTAAAAGAAAATCTCTCACAGCACAGGCACAATTCAATCCAAGTTGTTAAATGCAAGGACGAATTTAGCAAGGCAAGAAACAATACCTGCTCCCAATGTAATCCAAGAGTTCGTCAGTAACAAACTTCTGAGCCCAAAATGACTCCATCTGTCCCTGGGAGCGATCTATAGCCACTTTTGCCATGTCACACATCGTATCTACACTCTTGGAGAAAACCAACCTGTGGCATTTCATGTCCACGAAGCGCCAAAGTTCAGGTGCCTTTGCAGCTGCCAACCATGAGTGGCACACAAACCCTGCGACCAATAGGATCTCAATGGTCCCAAGCTTCATGAAAATTGAGGAGAGAGCATCGAATGGAAGCTCAGACCAATCCCTCATGTCTGCCACTGGTAAGGGGCTTGAGTCAACATCCATTGTGCAAAATGGCACCTAAGAATGAGGGCATCATAAGTGTAAAATAAACTTTCTGAGTAAAAACTAAAAAAAAATAGTTGCCACCTGAAGTGCATGTGACGAGATGTATTCGAGGAACAATGCATTATCCATTTCACAACAAAAAAAACATGGTGATGCTTAAAGCTTCCCTGATTTTGATCAATCATTCTAGGACTCGAACCCATGTAGTTCTGCACAGGCTTGAAATTCTCCAGGTGCAGGTTTGGCATCACCTTGTTCGTTGTCGGTGGTGGTGCTAGCGGCAGATTAGCAGCATTTCCCTGCAGGACAATAGGCTGCACAGAATTCGTCATCAGCAACTCCATGCCATTGCCCTTAAGCTCAACCTTAACCTCAAGAGGCGGGGGCAGTAAAGGGTCAGCCGGTAACTCTGCACCTTCTGGCTCTTGCTTGTTCAACGGACTGATATCCACCAGGAAATCAAAGACATCAGTCGTAGCCAATGCCACAGAGATATCCTTCCTTTCCAATGTCCTCCTATTGTTTTCTTTGGTGTGATGCCATGCCTGCAGTGTTAGTTCCTGGATGAACATCTCACAAGCCTTGGCAAAAACAACTGGTGCATCACCAGAGATCCTTTGAACGTCTTCATCAGTCTTCATGATCTTTTTTATCCTTTTGAGGGGAAGACCGTTGAGATCGAACTTGGTTGTCTGATTGATCTCGGAGAGTTTGTCAGACCAGAAGGCCTGGAGCTGTTGCTGCAGGTTGGTATGCCGGACTCCCCAGTGTGCAATTTGGTGCTGATCTGAGGATTGCGGAAAGATGGTTAGAGGAGCAAGCTGGAAGGCTGGAGACAGAACAGCACTCTCTGTTGGTAATACAGATGTCAATGCTGCAGGGTGGCATGTTGGTGCAGCATATGCTGCAGGGGTTTCACCATCTGTTAAAACTTCATCCATGGTACCCTGTGAGGTTTGCTCCTCCATGATGTCCCAAGACGCACTTCAGTGTGCAGCTTAGCAGAATCTATAATTTACAAAAAAAAAAAAAAAAATTGACACGCTTAGCTCGCTCATTAACATCAGGACTTCAACATTGTACAAGCAATGCCTGAAAGCAGGTAAACAAAGCTAATCCCTTATCAAAGATAGAGACCTATAGCAGCTTGTCACTAGCACAACTGCACAACCCACAGGCTCAGTGTTACCTCAGATGCACCAATCTAAATGGTTGTATGCAGAATCGGAGCAAGAGTAAATCACAGACGAAGTTTGTCAGTTCGCACAAGTACAGAGAGCCACTTATGTAGCTTTATTCTTGACTAACACTTGCAATGAATTAATAATAACCACAAAGAAAGAAATCCATTTCCTAAATACAACAAAAACATTGAGCAACAAAGTTCGGCATTTTGTAACAGGTTCAAGGAACTGCCACTAGAAAAACTTTGCACATTCTCTTCAGTCAAAATTCTGTTATTACTAACACATAGTAAAAGACAAAAATTAGGATTGTTCTTCCTCGTCTCATCCCCTCTACCATCTCCATTTTGGCCACATCTCCTAATTTTTGGCTTAGATTAAACATCATGATTGAAAGTAAAATAGTACCTCCCTCCGCGTGAACTAATAATGAATGACTTACTACTCCAGGCATACCAAAAACACAGCAGCCTACTCGCGCAGGCGACAAATCGCCACCCGTCACCGTCAGGACCACGAATAAAAAACCAAATCCGACAGGACAAAAACCCCATCCGGCAAGCCTGATGTCGGAATCACACCGGGAACCAGAAAAGACCAAAGAAAGGGTCATGTATCAACGTCCGCATCAATAGACGCCGCCACTACCGCTACCACCCAGCCGCCGCCAAGAAACCCAAGACCCGGTAGGTAGAGACGAGGAACAGCAGCTGTCGTTCGCCGTACCTCGGAGGGAGGCCGCGGTGGTGCCGGAACGCGAGCGCGACGAGCAACACCCCGCCGAATCGCAGCACCAAAACTGTAGAATGGGGACTTGGTTTGGGCTTCGTTCTCTCTCTCTTTTTACATTTTTTTTTTCACGGCTTCTGGCTGGCTGGGAGGTCAGACCAGCACGTGGATACTTATCCTGTTTGGATGAAGGCGGGTTTTTATGCAAACACTTTAAGCTAAAGAATAAAGATACATCAAATCATGGTTTAAAAAAATCATGGTTTAGAAAAAAAAAAGTCGTAAGTGGTGTTTCTAAAGCTCAAAAAAAAAAAGAAACTATAGTTTTAACAAAATCATGGTTCTAAAGACTATAAAATTTGTTGCATCCAAACACCCGGTAGCTTTTAATAAGCCAAAGTATTTTGTAAAATCATGTATTTCTCCAATACTTTAAAAATATTTCCTATTTAAATATACATAAATGTTTGAGGCTATTTGATAAATCACCTACATATTCTTATATTTATCCTAAACTCCTGTAGAGCTGCTAATGTCCATTAGCCTATTTTAGCCTATCTTTGTCATCCGCTTACATCTCCTATCTTCCTTAAGCCCCACCAAAATCAGTTATAGTCTGCTAATAATAGAAACGTGCATGTCCTGTCATCCCCTCCACTACTTCCCGATTCAATACGGAATGCCAAAGGTCTCCATGATGGGATTCAATCAGTCACCGCTCCACAATCCTATATTTGTCGTTTGAGTCGAGGCTCCATCAAGTGCACATAGTCTGGTTCCCGCATGCACGTTCGGAGCCGCCACCGTGGTCGCGTTCCCTAGGAACCCCCCACCATCGATGCCTCGAGCTCGCGCGGCAGCCGTCGTGCCCCCAGGCACTTGGACTTTAAGACACCGCAGTGTGGGCTGCGTTCGCTCATGTCACTGCCGTGGCTGAGCGTGCTCGGAGTTGCCGTACCCCCGTGCGTTCGTAGCCACACCGTTGTAGTCGTGCACGGACCTGAGGTAGCAGATGATCATTGGTGAAGTTGATGCAGTGCTACTACATGTACACCACCGGCCACCAACAGGTAAAAGCCTATCGCCAGGATCATCTTCGTGCATGTCCACCCGGTGTGGTCAGTGGAGCGCTCTTGCGCGGCTGTCTGATTCTTCTTTGTACAATTCATGCTTAGATAAAGTCAAATCTCTTTTTTAAGTAAAAGTCTACATCTATGTCCCAGTTGAAAAAATATCTACCATCAACCATCTAGAATTTATTTAATTTCCCACAGCAACACACACACGGTTACACGGTTACAGACTACAGGAGCGTGGGAGACGATAGTTCGGATTGCTAATATTCACGGAGAAAGCCTCGATATTTCTCCGCCATACCCGCGGCAAAGCGCGGGGAATCCACCTAGTTCTTATTAAAATTGGTTGCATCAAAAAAATTAAATGTTAGTGGGACAACATAATTATTAGGGGGAGATGATGTGGATACTTAGTGGAAGAGGATGTCAATGACAAGCATGTTAAGACAGAACACCTAACGAGGATTAGCTTTATATAAGATATAAATTTGTTTCTCTCCTCACATGTTATAAAAACAGGCTCATTATTCCAATGATAATATGGTAAAACTCCACCTTGGATTTCAAAAATGCTGAATTAAATGGCCGAAGGTATTTGTCATATATAACCCATGGTGGTATTTACCACGTTAATCTAGTAACCTTGCACCGTTTTTTTTTTTTAATATAGCATTGTTTCTTGAACGGTAGCAAATGTAGAAATGATGCATCGTTGGACACCTGTGGAAGCTACAGTAATGCATAGCCAATTTCACACATGGCACATCTGCTCCACACATGGCAGATCTACAGTAATGCATAGCCAATTCCAAATGTGGAAAAAACATCTCAGGTGAAGCACTGAAATAACCACTGTCAGCTCTATAAGTTCACATGATTACTCTAACACACAGAAAAGAAACAAATACGAGTCACATTAGTGACAAAGCTGCCAAGCAGTGTTTACAGAAAGAAAAGTTTGAGATCCTAAGCGCCAGCAATATCCATGTCACATTAATTTCAGGAACACATAGACGCCACATCAAAGGTTGTCGTTGTTAAGGACCACAATGACTCAATAATCATCATCGTCGTCATCTCTCATTAGCATACGCATACCCTTGAGGAACATCCGATCTTCTGGGCAAAGCTCGGACTCATAGACACCATCGAGGTAGTGCATCGGATCACAGTAATCATCATACTCATCTGAGTCCAGAATGTAGTCATCATAACCACCATAACCATCACTGTTGGTGTCAAAGTCAATGCCAAGTTCAGAAGGTGAAAAGATTGGTCGCTCAAAGTGTAATTTATAGTCATCAGTTGAATCATGGGGAAGCTTCAGAGTCTTGATTGCAGCACATTTTGCCCGTAGGGCGTTGTCCATCTGGATGCAGAAGCAGTGATGGATGTCGAGGAACTCCAGGTGGGGGCAATTGTCAAGGATGGCTGTCAGTCCTTTATTGGTGAAGTCATTGCCAAAGAGCTGCAGAAAGCGCAGCCCATGCATACTTGCAATCCCCAGGGCATCGTCATCCTTGTTGTACTTGAACTCGCTACCATCATCCTCAGACTCGGAATACTGAATCTGTCCATGGTTGTAGAAACGGTACTTGTTAAATCTGAAATGCTTCAGCTCCGGGCATGCTTTGCCAACCTCCTCAAACACATGCTTCCCACCTATATTTGTAAAAAGTGAAATCTCCAGCTCCTCAAGCAGAGGAAACTTCTTTATCTCCTCTTCAAATTCAATGATGTCTTGACAAGCAATGAGGCGGAGACTCTTTAGGGCTGGTGCCCTGCAAAGGTAGTATTTGTTCATTAGTAACCAATAAATATGCCATTGCTGTACAAACAACTCCGTATAACACGCACACATTCTTGTTGTGATGAAGTTGCATTTATTTGTTATGAAACAGCAGTTGGAAATAACTGTAGTGAAGTACAAGATTAGACAATAACATAGCCTTCAAAAAGAGAGGCTATGATGTACCAAAAAAAAAAAACCCTAGCTACCATCCTTATCCTGACACAAAAGAGCATTAAAAAATGAGCGTAAACATCGAGTAAGTCATTTCAGAGGATAATCAAATATAATGACAAGTCATAATTTGGAAGAGTTTTCTGGTACCATACTTCTACATTTGGCATGAGAAACAGTACATGGACACACTGGGCTGGAAATGCTGTTACATAGCAGTAGCAGTACCATCACACCAGTGCAGCGAGTTTGTTCCACTTGTTTAATCGTTTCACATGGTCATCACTGAAACATTAGAACACTGTTGCAGTTTGTTTCAGATTAAGGAGACTGATCTATTGTGTCTAATCAAAGTTGATAAGAGGTAAACCTACAAATTTGTTAGACCACATACCAATATTCCATATATAAGATGATGACACCATAAGTTTCTTTTTAATTGTAACCATAGCATTTTTTTTTGCAAGTTACATTTGATCTATGGTTAGTTAAATGTTAGGCAGGGGAAATCCAATGGCGTATATAAAATACTAAACATGAAGACATTCATAAGTTTCTTCATTAATTGTAACGATAACACATATTTTTTTGCAAGTTACAGTTTTTTTTTTTTGAAAATGGTACAGCAGGGGAAGCCCGCACTGTAAGATTTTATATTAATATAAAAAAAAGAAGCTATACAAGGCACACAACTGTACAAGCCAACAACGAACATTAGAATCAAGAAGCCTGAGGGAGGCAAAGAAACTAGGCTAGGGAATCTATACAGAAAAGGAAAGCAGGACGCTTAGCATCACAGATCCTATGGGCCTGAAGTCGAGCTTCCTCACTAAAGCTGGACTTCCAAGAATCTAAGGAAGGATGTCCCCTATCAAAGATAAAGTTATTTCTTTGTTTCCAAATCTGCCAAGCCGTAATGGTGAAGATCTCCATAAAGTAAGGATTCGGAAATTGTTGCTTGGCTTGTATCAGCATCTGGAAGAAATCACTTGCAAAATTCCATTGGATGCCTAGGTGCTGCCAACAAGCTCGGCTGAAGGTGCAGCTAAAGAACAAGTGAAAAGCAGTTTCTTCCACATTGCTATTGCATAGAACACAG
Source organism: Bothriochloa decipiens (assembly GCA_023333625.1). NCBI lineage: Eukaryota > Viridiplantae > Streptophyta > Magnoliopsida > Poales > Poaceae > Bothriochloa > Bothriochloa decipiens. The sequence continues at coordinate 15,085,709 of CM041643.1, forward strand.
TTGTAATTGTTTCCTTCCAGCTTATGTTTTTTCCTCTTTAAAATACAGTGGAGTATATAAAATACTAAACATGAACACATTCATAAGTTTCTTCATTAATTGTAATGATAAAACATATTTTTTTTGCAAGTTACAGTTAATCTAAGGTTTATTAAAGGTTATGATGGGGGGAATCCAATCGAGTAACATGAAGACATTCAGAGTCACCCGTTAGATACATCTCATTCATATCAGCAGCACATCACTAAAATATCAATGCAATGATGTAGGAATACAGTATGATATGGATCATGGTCTAATGCTTCATGCTTTGAGAATGATGACACTTTATATCATCATCCATACAAGCTATCTAAGACAAACCATGCCTCTTATCCAATACTATATAACGTAATTATAGTCCATATTAGACAAAAATTCTGACAGAAAACATGCCATGCTACAGCATAGAAATGGGATGCTAAAACTCTCTATTGGAAGAGCATTGCACATCGTCTATAGCATCAACATATCTTTAGTTGCCAAAACCTAGTAATAATGAATCTGTAGCTTTACCTAAAACCTAAAAGTACAGTTCATGATGAGAAGTGGATGACTTGTGGGTGCAGCTTAATATCAATTATTCAAACCGTTCATAACCACAAGTGGATGAATTGTGGTTGCAGCTTAACATTGATTACTAAAACCGCATACCAAAAGGCACAACTGAACAAATAAGACAGTGGCATATTTCTAGGAATCAAAGAATTGTAATGGTACACTTCAAAACAGGTGAATAGTAATGGTGGTTTTCAAAACTCTGAAACTTGTAATGGTAATCAGCCCAAATAACCCTAGATTCAAACATCACTTGGTGGGCCAAATCAAGCACAGGGGCGTACATACCACAAGTTTAACGAATCCAATTAGCACGAAACAAAACTTTCAAGAAAGAACTTAGAGCGGGGGATCGAAATCTCACTGTTCGCCGAGAAGGTGGAGCACATCGTCATCGGCGGCGTACTCTGCCCAGAACGCCTCGCACTGGCCCTTGGCGCGCCGGATGGCTTCCTGCGCCATCCCGTAGAGGTTGACGACGCGGTCGAGGTCCGGGTGCCCGAGCATGTCGATGCGGCGCCGGGGCCCAGGAGGATCTCGACGTGGTCCAGCTTGCGGAGGACGGCCGTTATCGCGTCCAGCGGCAGGGACGCCCAGTCCCTCGTCTCCTCCTGGGCCTGGGCCTCGCCCTTCTTCCTCCGCCAAACCCTAGCCCGGCGGCCGCGCCTAGATGAGGAGGACGACGACGAGGGCGGCAGCGGCGGCATTGGGGCACGAGCCTGGTGGGGTTCGAGTGGGCTAGGGTTTGGCGGAGCCGCGCGCGGCGCGGGGTCGTCGGGCCTGCGTGGGAAGGCGGCGGCGGCGGCGGGCGGAGGGAGCCACGGCGACGGTACGGGGCCCCGCGGCCGCTCGACCGCTGCCGCATCGGGGCTGGGGTGGGGCCTGCTTTCGACGGCGGCGGGCGGCAGAGGAAGCCGCGGCACCCACACCCGTGAAGGGCCCCTCGCGGGAACTACCGCCTCCGGATGCCGCGCGGGCGCTGCAGGTCTTGTGCGGCGGCGGCCGCGAGAGGTGGACGCCATCGCGTTGGCGAGTTGGGACGAAAGGGGAAGAAGGTTTTTTTTTTCTTTTCTTTTCTTTTTGGAACTGGGGGAGAAGCGTTTTGGATGATGGAAGCTAGCCGTTAAACACCACGAACGACGTCAACCACCGGCCATCCAGCCCACCCACGGCCCACGGCCCACGGCCCACGGATGCGTGCGCACATACCCACCAGGCCACCGCAACGTAAGAGTCGTATTCTCTCGAACCCTCTCTTTTTCCCAAGCTACAGTAGGCAGGGGCGATTCCCAGGCGATCTCTCAATCCCACGCTGTTTCTCGCCGATTCTCTTCCTGACGGCGTCGCCGGCGCCGGAGGGGAAGGTATTTGGCTTGAGAAACAGGTGGGGCCTTTTAGTTATAGGATTAGCTTAGTAGATCAGATTTCTTTGCTGTTGGTTCCTGCCGGTGCCAGTAGGTATCCTACTGCCGGTGTTCGCTGGTGGTAGTCTATCTCCCGGGGTTGCTGCCGTTCTGCCATGCGACGTTGGAGAAGTGTTATCTCCGACGGTTTCCCCGACATCGTAGGCGGCGGCAACATCAGGTTTGTGTGTTCCTCCTCTACTTCCTTCTAGTCTGTGTTGGAAGTGAGAGGCTGGCGGTTGTTGAAGAGCTTGTGGTGCACGATGCTGGTGTATTATGCAAAGGATTCTATACCAACGATGTTTTCTTTGATGTTGTTTCATGCGTTGGTATTCGAGTCCTTTGTGGGCTTCCTTGTGCCGGTTGTGTCCATGATGTGTGTGGCATCGCCAATCTTGTTACTAACGGCATAGCTGCCGGAGGTAAGAGGAGTCTTTTGTACCAACTTGCTGAAAAATCGGGTTAGTTTTCATCTCCCACCGCTTCTGGTGGTTTATTTCCCCTTCTGGGTGACTCGTCGTCCGGTGCGCCGGGGTTGTCGGTGATTGAGGCGCCAAATCTCTTGCTCTCCGGCGATGTATTGGCTGTTGGCCGTCTTGTTCGGCTTGTTCGTTCAGCGATCATATATGTATTGGCTGTTGGCCGTCTTCTTCAGCTTGTTCGTTCAGCGATCATATGGCATGTTGGTATCTCCAATGTGTTACTCATGGTGCCATTGGAAATTTCTGATGCCCTTCGTCAGGAAGGTAGTCGGCTTCACGGGCGGTAACTTCGACTGTTGGCGATGGGGGCGACCAGGAGAAACTTGCAAGGACTTGGATGTAATTTGTTTTACTTTTAGGATTGTCTTCGTAAGTTATGGGATGTAAACTATCAAAAGCTCATGTGAAATATAATCCCAATTTTTTTAAAAAAATATGTCCGCTTTTTTTCCTAAAAAATATGTCTGTTTTTTTAATTCCCATCCGTTCGCTTTCCTTTGCTACAGATCCCAACAGGGCGAACCGTCTTGCAGCCAAATCGACGGTTTCTTCTCGCCTCTGATGGCTTCACCGGCACCGGAGGTTGGGAAAAACTTTGATTTAGGGCTCTATAGTTCCTCGCGGTAGGATTTTTTGCTCCCTCCAATTCGTTTTCGGTGGTTGTGGAGACGGATGCCACGCGGATGGCTTCGTCAAGCTCCACGACATTCTGTTCTTCAACACTCTGGCAGCAGATTTGTATGTTCTATATTCGGTAATGCTCACAATCTTGTCTTACCCCTAGGACAGGCGTTGTCAAGTCACTGCACCACCCGCGCGGGTCACTGCACCACCCGCGTGGCCCACTCCCGCTCCAGCGTGTGCGCGTCCATCCCCACCAACCCACCCCCAGATAGGACCACCGCACTCCCCTTCACCCACTCCTTATGCACTCACCTGCCATCCATCTTGTCCTATCCGCGCACGCCTCCTCGGCGGTGGCCGCTCCGCCCGGAGCGGCGGCGGCTCCGCGCCACCCGACACAGCGGCTCCGGTCTTCCCGGCGTGGCGTCTTCCGGCCTCCCCGGCGCGGTGGCTCCACGCACTTCCCGACGCGGTGCCCAAGGTTGGCTCGGCGCTCATCGGGGGCGCGCCACCCGCTGCCTCTGTCGGAGCACGGCTGTTGGCGGGGGAACAAGGTCGCGGCTTGGGCTAGGGTAGGGAGGCGGCCGCCAGCACGGGGAGGAAGGCGGACCTGAGGATCTGTGGCCTGCTCATCCTCCTCTCTCTCCCCTCTCCCTCCCTCCCTCCCGCTGCTGCTCCATCCCGTTTCTGTCGGCGAGCTGCTCCTTCCCTGCTAGCTCATCGCCGACCTCCTTGTACTGGAGATGAGGGCTACCCAGGGGGGTAGCTTTTCCCGGCGAGGTAGGCTTCCCATCACGTTCTCCGCTTCATCTCTCCCCCCTCCTACTCTTGTGACGCCCTAGGGTTCCGGCGAGCAGCCCCTTCATCCTCTCTCCCCCCTCCCCCTCTCCCCCTGTGTTTCAAAAGTCGTTTTTGCTTTGGTTCAGCAGCGATCTATGCTTTGTTTCAACTGGTTTTTCTTGGATGTTCTCGGGGAAACATGCTACATTTTTCATGATGTTTCAATGCTTTTCCCCCTCCATCTCCGTGTGAGGTTTCATTTCGTTGCAGTGGCTTGTCCTCTTTGCTGTAGTGCTTTCATTTTTGTTGTAGCGGCTTTTCCTCTTTTGTTTCAGTGGATTTCTCTGATGTCTCAATTGGCATGTTGTTGTTGCATTAGGGGCCCTCGTTTTGTTTCATATAGTTTTGATGTGCTTTTTTAACAGTAGTCTCTCGTTTTTGTTTCATATAGTTCTTCCGAGGTGTTTCAATTCATATATTTTTCTTGTTTTACAGGTTTCCGCGAGGCTTCGGCGAGGGTTCCGGCAAGGTTTTGGAGGGAGTTACTGTCAGAGGCATAGGGTGTGCGGTTGGCGGTTTTTTTTCTTTTTTCTTTCCAACGCGATATGGTGGCGTGGGCGTGCGGGGACACTGCACAGGCGCTGCAGTGGTCGTCAAGACAGGGGCTGACCTGGAAGCGCGACCGCGGCCGTGAGGTTGTTGGGGCGCCTAGCAGCGCGTGCCCGCGACACGAATCCTGTCGGAGGCCGATGTGACCGGACGGGGAAGGATTAGTGTGTGTTGTTTCCGTTTTGCGGGCTGTGTGTTGTTGTGCTCGGATTGGTCCGATGGGCCTGTCCTATAGCTAGGACGTCCTAGCGCATGATCGACCTTTCTATATTCCCCCGAACCAAATCTGGCGACTATGTGGTTGTGGGAGATGGTTTTGTGAGTTTATTCTAGAGAATAAAGGAAGAGCTTAGCAGATCTAGATTTGTGACTGCTCCGGCTCTTATCGGATTCGATGTCGGTACTCGGTATTGGCCTTTCTGGTGGCGCTCTTGGGAGGTCTATTTACCAGGTTGGTATTTAGATGGCACCATACTCTACTGGTTTGCATCCCTTTCGGGTGTCCTCTATACTAGTGTGTTGGGGTTGGTGGTGATGTTCGTGGCGTCAGACCCCTTCTACACTGGCGAAGAGATGGTCATTTGCCATCTTGCTCGCCCTGTACGTTCAATGACTACATGACATGTTGGTTTTCCCGATGTGCTACTCTTAGTTCCACTAAAAAAAAACTTTGAAACTGCTTCGTCGGGAAGGTGGTCGGCTTCAAGGCCTCCTTTGCCGGCGATTGAGAAGAACAACCGAATTTCTGTAATTCTATTTTTTAAGGGTGTCTTTATAAGTCGTATGATGTAAACTATTTTTTTTGAAAGGGTATGATGTAAACTATTACCGGTTTCTAAAAAAAGTCTATCTTTTAAACCCATACGACGCAAAATGGCACCTATGATTGATAGCTGAAAACAAATAATATGCATACATGCCATTTTAAACACCACAATATATTAAAAAAATTAAGCAAATTGACAACTAAACCAACTAATCAGTGACATCTCTTTTTTTTTTGTGTAAACTCCTTGTTCATCCTAAAATGCTTCATTATATTTCAGAATGGAGGACGTAGTATATTACTAATTGACATATTTTTGTAAAATAATGCAATTCCTAAACTGAACTTATTTTGAAACATGAAATTTCTCGTCACCAAGTCTAAGTTTACTAGGGCTTCCATCGCATTGAGCAACTTAGGCCTTGGAAGGATGCAAAAGTATTTTTTTTAAAACATTTAACATAAACTATACTTTTGCAGACCATAGTATTGCTAAAACTATAGTATTTTCAAGTTTCAGAAACTTCATTTAAGACCTTTATCGTTTTATCCAATAAGAGATTTTGGGCGATCCTAAATTTAAGCAAAACTAAAAATACTCCCTCCATTCTAAATTAAACAATGTAACATCTTATCTTATAATTTAGAATAGAGGGATCAGTGTCATGTCAGATCCACTACAAAATGTAAATAATTTTATAGTTTACCTTAGTACGAGTAGATGTTATTTTCCTTCTTTATAAACTTGATCAAACTTATAATTATAAATGTAAATAGTTTTATAATCAACCATGGAAAATGTTTATATTCTTCTCTACAAACTTGGCCAAACTCAAGATACACTTAAGATAAACTTACTTGGTCAAACTCAAGATACACTTAAGGTAAACTTAAATTGCTTATATTTCAAGATAGAGGCAATACTTCACTACAAAAATCAAAATCAATTACGAAGCTACATTTTTAGTTTTGATAAATGAAATTATGTTTCGAGGATCCCATCAATATTCAAAACCATGGATCATGCATCTATTAAGGGATGTATGCCATTTAGGGAGATGTGTACAAGATTAGTACACAGCATCAGGGATCTCCATTAACAAATCCAGCAGACATAGTACTGCCTAGTGCCTATAGGGTACCCCGTACCCATGCGTGCCTGACTATTGCACTGGATGTTACAACAAATAAACCACAACATAATGCAGGAGCAGGTTGGTCATCCATTTAGCTACACAAAAGAACCTTGCCTTGCCAGTATATTCATACTACAAACTATGGTGCTCGTGTCCAAACTACTATGAGCACGTACTACACCAGCCAGTCAAAAGTCTTGTGAGCCATGTCAAATCAGTAGTCATCCCAGTAGATTTCACCATACGAACCATCGTTGTCCATCTCTACCTCGACACGGCCCCCAGTCTTTTCCTTCATCCTCTCCAATGACATGAAGATCCGGGCAGCTAACAAAAATACTTTGTCTAGGGCCTCGTTTAGATTGTGAAAAAATTTCAACCTGATGATAGTAACTCTTTTGTCTTATTTGATAAATATTGTCCAATCATGGACTAACTAGGCTTAAAAGATTCATCTCGTAATTTCAAACTAAACTGTGTAATTAGTTATTTTTTTACCTATATTTAATGCTCCATGTATGAGTCCAAAAATTGATGTGATGAAAAGAGAGTGAAAAAATTTGGCAATCTAAACAAAGCCTAGGTAACCAGACATGCTTCAACCTGGCACAACGGGCTTTGAGGTCATCATTGACATCAACATGGTAGCATTCGGAGATGTCAAGGCATTCGAGATTGGGGCACCCCTCAAGGATGGCGTAGACCCCTATGTTTGTCAAGTTGTTGCCTGCCATCTGAAGAAGACGTAGCTCGTGCAAGCTTTCTGCAATGGCAAAGGCATCCCTATTTGGCCTTGCCTCCCAAGCCTCGTTAGATTCCTCCGGCTCCCCATCTTCGTCCTCATCATTTTGTGATTTCCCATTCCTATCTCATGCATCATCTGATCATCATCAAAACACTGCATATGGATTCGAAGGCGCTTCAGCTGCGGCCTCACACTGCCAAGATATCTGAAAAATTCTGCTGGCAATTTATCATGAGAGTTCTCTATTTCCTCTAAAAGTGGACACATAGCAGCAACTTTCGCCAATGATTCGGTCCAAGTAAATGTGCACCCAATGAGTCGAATGCTCTTCAATGAATTGGCCGCCCTGCAGAGGTAAGCCCAAAAATGGTTAGGAAATGAAACAAACTGAGCAATATGCTGTACCAAAAGAGGTTACCCAAAATAGAATATGTGTAGACATTTTAAATCACATAAGTGCATAACACAAGTTTGCCAAGTACGTAGCAATTTCCGAAAACATATATCCTGATTTCCTCACTCCACAAATCATTCATTTCCCTTTTATTTAATCTCGGCTGAGTGAAAGTACTGTCCAGAAATCTCTTAGCGACACTGCATATTTTTATTATATATGTTTCCATAAGTTAAAACATAACTAATATGGTCACTAGTCAATCCTGTATCCTATTCAATTGGTAGTAGCATACTGAATTATATATCACGCAACTGCAGGTTAACTTAGCCTAATATAACATGGTTCCTCTGAGAAATTGCAGTAAATTAACAGAAAACGTGTGGTGGGATTATTTTTTTCGAAAATGTGCTTAGCACGTGCTTCATTAAGGGAGTGTGGTGGGATTACTTAAGTGGTTTATGGGCAGCATATATAACTATGAAATGTTCATGAAGATATTCCAAGGAAATTGATCAGTGAGGATTATTACTAAATAGTGAAAGAAAATCCCTCAAAACACAGGAACAATTTAATCCAAGTTCTTAAATGCAAGAATGAATTTAGCAAGGCAAGAAATAATACCTACTCACAATATAGTCCAAGAGTTCACAAGTAACAAACTTCTGAGCCCAAAATGACTCCTTCTGTCCCTCAGAGCGATCTATAGCCACTTTTGCCATGTCACACATCGTATCTACACTCTTTGAGAAAACCAATTTGTGGCGCGTCACGTCAACGAAGCGCCAAAGTTCAGGTGCCTTTGCAGCTGCGAACCATGAGTGGCACATAAACCCTGCGACCATTAGTATCTCAATGGTCCCAAGCTTCATGAAAATTGAGGAGAGAGCATCGAATGGAAGCTCAGACCAATCTCTCTTTTCTTCCTCTGGTAAGGGGCTTGAGTTGACATCCATTGTGCAAAGTGGCACCTAAGAATGAGGGCATCATAAGTGTAAAATAATCTTTCTGAGTAAAAACTAAAAAAAAATGGTTGCCACCTGAAGTGCATGTGACGAGATGTATTCGAGGAACGATGCATTATCCATTTCACAACAAAAAAAACATGGTGATGCTTAAAGCTTCCCTGATTTTGATCAATCATTCTAGGACTCGAACCCGTGTAGTTCTGCACAGGCTTGAAATTCTCCAGGTGCAGGTTTGGCATCACCTTGTTCGTTGTCGGTGGTGGCACTAGCAGCAGAGCAGCATCATTTGCCTGCAGGACAATAGGCTGCACAGAATTCATCCTCAGCAACCCCATGTCATTGGCCTTAAGCTCAACCTTAACCTCTTGAGGCGGAGGCAGTAAAGGGTCAGCTGGCAATTCTGCGCCTTCTGGCTCCAGCTTGTTCAATGGACTAATATCCACCAGGAAATCAAAGACGTCAGTCGTAGCCAATGCCACAGAGATATCCTTCCTTTGCAATGTCCTCCTCTTGTTTTGTTTAGTGTGATGCCATGCCCGCAGTGTTAGTTCCTGGATGAACATCTCGCAAGCCTTGGCCAGAAGAACAGGTGCATCACCAGAGATCTTCTGAACGTCTGGATCAGTCTTCATGATCTTTTTAATCCTTTTGAGGGGAAGACCATTGAGATTGAACTTGGTTGTCTGATTGATCTCGGAGAGTTTGTCAGACCAGAAGGCCTGGAGCTGTTGCTGCAGGTTGGCATGCTGGACTCCCCAGTGTGCAATTTGGTGCTGATATGAGGATTGCGGAAAGTTGATCGGAGGAGCAAGCTGGAAGGCTGGAGACAGAACAACACTCGCTGATGGTAATAATGTCAATTCTGCAGGTTGACATGTTGGTGCAGCATATGCTGCAGGTGTTTCACCATCCGTCACACCTTCATCCATGGTACCCTGACAGGGTTGCTCCTCTATGATGTCCAAGATGCACTTCAGTATGCAGCTTCTGCAGGACCTATAATTTACAAAAAAAAAGAAAAAAAAGAAAAGAAGAAGACACACTTAGCTCAATAACATCAGGACTTCAACATTGTGCAAGCAATGCTTGAAAGCAGGTAAACCCCATTTGTCTTCATAATATCCAGAAAAAAATTGCATCAGGAAAACAAAACTAATCCTTCGACAAAAACAGAGACCTATAGCAGCTTGTCACTAGCACTGATAAATGCATTTCCCGGGGAAATGGAGCAAGAATAAATCACAGACGAAGTTTGTCATTTCACACAAGTATGGAGAGCCACTTATGTAGTTTTATCTTGACTAATACATGCAATGGATTAATAACCACAAAGACAGAAATCCATTTCCTAACTGAGGAAGGAATCCCAAAAGAAATACAAAAAAAAAGTCAGAAACAAAGTTCGGCATTTGTAACAGGTTCATAGAATTGCAACTAGAAAAACTTTCCACTTTCGCTTCAGTCAAAATTCAGTTATTATTTTAACACACAAAAGACAAAAAAAAAGGCTTGCTCTTCCATCGTCTCATCCCCTCTACCTCCTCCACCTCCATTTTGGCGGCATCTCCTAATTCGACTTAGATTAAATATCGTGATTGAAGGTAAAATAGTACCTCCCTTTGCGTGAACTAATAATGACTTAGGCCTTGTTTAGATACCAAAGTTGGTACACCAACTTTGCATAGTAAATTCTATTAAACACTGTAGTAATTTTATTTTTATTTAATAATAATTATTTAAACATTAATTAATTAGGTTCGTCTCGTAAAGTACAATAAAACTGTGTAATTAGTTTTTTATTTAATCTATATTTAATATTCTATACATGTGCTGGTATTTTGATGTGACGAATATTTTTTTTTTTACATAATAAAATTTAGGAGGTGAAATCTAAAATCTAAACAAGGCCTCGCTACTACGCATACAAAAACACAGCAGCCTACCCGCGAAGACGATTAAATCGCCATCCGTCAGGAATAAAGAACTGAATCCGACAGGACAAAAACACAATCCGGCTGCAGCCTGATGTCGGAATCACGCCCGCAACCGGAAAAGACCGAAGAAAAGGTTCACGTATTCAGCGTCCCAATCACGAGTAGACGCCGCCAAGACCGCTACCAGCCAGCCGCCGACAGGAAACCCAAGACCCGGAAAGGAAAATGTTAGGTTTTGCACGGCCATTCCAGGTAGGTAGAGACAAAGACGAGGAACAGCATCTGTGGTTCGCGGTACCTCGGAGGCCGCGGTGGTGCCGGAACGCGAGCGCGACGAGCAACACCCCCGCCGAATCGCAGCACTAAACTAGTAGAATAGGGGAACTTCGTTTGAGCTTCGTTCTCTCTCTTTTTACTTAGGTCTTGGTTGGACTCTAGATTTCACCCCTAAATTTTACTATGAAAAAGAAGATTTCTCGTCACATTAAAATACCGACATATGTATAAAATACTAAATATAGATGAAATAAAAAACTAATTACATAGTTTTGTTATACTTTACGAGACAAATATTTTAAGCCTAATTAATCCATGTTTGAACAATTATTACCAAATAAAAACAAAATTACTATAGTATTTAACAGAATTTACTATGTAAAGTTGGTATACCAACTTTGGTATCTAAACAAGGCCTTAAAAAAAGAAAAAACACGACTTCTGTCCGTTGAGGTTAGGGAGGTCAAACCAGCACGTGGATACAATTTATCCTGTTTGGATGTATGCGGTTTTTTATGCAAACATTTTAATACCATAAAACTGTGGTTTATAAGCTAAAGATACAATAAATCATGGTTTAGAAAAAAGTCATAAGTGGTGTTTCTAAAGCTCAAAACAAAAACTATAGTTTTGACAAAATCATGGTTTTAGAGACTAAGATTTGTTGCATCCAAACACTCGGTAGCTTTTAAAAAACCAAAGTGCTTTGTAATAAAATACTAAAATCACGATATTTCTCCAACGCTTCAAAAACACTTTGCATCCAAATAGAACATCAATGTCTGAGGCTGCTTGATTTATTCTTACATCCATTCTTATTAAAATTGGTTGCATTAAAAAGATTAAAAGTTAGTGAGAGATGACGTGGATACTTAATGGAATAGGATGTCAGTTAGAAGAGGATGTCGATGGCTTTGTTAAAATAGAACATGTAACGAGGATTAGCTTTACATGAGATATAGATTTGTTTCCCTCTCACATGTTATATAAGCTGCTCATTATTCCAATTCGTAATATGGTAAAACTCCAACTTATTACGGTGGAGTTTAAAGATGCTGAAATAGATGGCCGAAGGTATCTACCATGCCAATCTAGTAACCTTGCACCGTTTTTTAAACATAGCATTGTTTCTTGAACGGTAGCAAATGTAGACATGATGTATTGTTGGACACCTGCGGAAGCTACATTAATGCATAGCCAATTCCACACATGGCAGATTTACAGTAATGCAGACAGCCAATTCCAACTGTGGAAGAAACATCTCAGGTGAAGCACTGAAAAAACTACTGCCAGCTCTATAAGCTCACATGATTACTCAAGAAACACACAGAAAAGAAACACATGCGGGTCACATCACTGATAAAGCTGATAAGCAGTGTTTACAGAAAAAAGGTTCGAGATCCCAAGCGCCAGCGACACCCATGTCACATTTATTTCAGGAACATGTGAGGACCAACGAAGAACATCACATCTTCAAGGAACTCACATAGACACCACATCAAAGGTTGCCGTTGTTAAGGACCACAATGACTCAATAATCATCGTTGTCATCATCTCTCATTAGCATACGCATACCCTTGAGGAACATCCGATCTTCTGGGCAAAGCTCAGACTCATAGACACCGTCAAGGTAGTGCATCGGATCACAGTAATCATCATACTCGTCTGAGTCCAGAATGTAGTCATCATAACCACCATAACCATCACTGTCGGTGTCAAAGTCAATGCCAAGTTCAGAAGGTGAAAAGATTGGTCCCTCAAAGTGTAATTTATAGTCATCAGTTGAATCATGGGGAAGCTTCAGAGTCTTGATTGCAGCACATTTTGCCCGTAGGGCATTGTCCATCTGGATGCAGAAGCAGTGACGGATGTCGAGGAACTCCAGGTGGGGGCAATTGTTAAGGATGGCTGTCAGTCCTTTATTGGTGAAGTCATTGCCAAAGAGCTGCAGAGAGCGCAGCCCATGCATACTTGCAATCCCCAGGGCATCGTCATCCTTGTTGTACTTTGACTCGCTACCATCATCCTCAGACTCTGAAAACTGAATGTGTCCATGGTTGTAGAAACGGTGCTTGTTAAATCTGAAATGCTTCAGCTCCGGGCATGCTTTGCCAATCTCCTCAAACACATGCTTCCCACATATATTTGTGTGGAGTGAAATCTCCAGCTCCTGAAGCAAAGGAAACTTCTTTATCTCCTCTTTAAATTCAACGATGTCTTGACAAGCAATGAGGCGGAGACTCTTCAGGGCCGGTGCTCTGCAAAGGTAGTATTTGTTCATTAGTAACCACCTACCAATAAATATACCATTGCTTTACAAACAACTCCGTATAACACACCCCCATTCTTGTTGTGATAAAGTTGCATTTATTTGCTATGAAACAGAAGTTGGAAATAACTGTCGTGAAGTACAAGATTAAACAATAACATAGCCTTCAAAAAGAGAGGCAGAAGTATGATGTACAAAAAAAAAAGCTACCATCCTTATCCTGACACAAAAGAACATTAAAAAAATGAGCGTAAACAGGGGTTGAGTCATTTCAGAGGATAATCAAATATAATGACAAGTCATAATTTGGAAGAGTTTTCTGGTACCAGACTCTTCTATAATCAAATATAATGACAAACAGTACACGGACACACTGGGCTGGAAATGCTGTTACAAGTTAAGGTAGCAGTACCATCGCACCAGTTGAGCAAGTTTGGTCCACTTATTTAAGAGTTTCACATGGTCATCACTGAAACATTAGAACACTATTGCAGTTTGTTTCGGATTAAGGAAACTGATCCATTGTGTCAAAGTTGATAAGAGGCTACAAATTTGTTAGATCACAGACCCAACATTCCATATATAAGATGATGACACCATAAATTTCTTTGTTAATTGTAACGATAAGACATACATTTTTGCAAGTTACAGTTGATCTAAGGTTAGTTAAATGTTAGGCTGGAGGAAATCCAATGGAGTATCTAAAATACTAAACATGAAGACATTCATAAGTTTCTTTGTTAATTGTAACAACACCACATATTTTTTTCCATGTTACAGTTGAACTAAGGTTAGTTAAATGTTAGGCTATGGGGAATCCAATGGAGTATATAAAATACTAAACATGAAGACATTCAGAGTCACCCGTTAGATACATCTCATTCATATCAGCAGCACATCACTAATATCAATGCAATGATTCAAGAATACAGTATGATATGGATCATGGTCTAATGCTTCATGCTTTGAGGAAGATGACACCTTATATCATCCATACAAGTCAACTATGATAAATCGCGCCTCTTAAAGTAATTAGTTATTAGTCCATATTAGACAAAAATTCTGACAGAAAACATTCCATGCTACAACATACAAATGGGATGCTAAAACTCTCTACAGGAAGAGCATTGCACATCGTATATAGCATCAACATATCTTTAGTTGCCAAAACCTAGTAATAATGAATCTGTAGCTTTACCTAAAAGTACAGTTCATGACAAGAAGTGGATAACTTGTGGGTGCAGCTTAATATCGATTATTCGAACCGTAATAACCACAAGTGGATCAATTGTGGTTGCAGCTTAATATCGATTATTCGAACCGTAATAACCACAAGTGGATGAATTGTGGTTGCAGCTTAATATTGATTACTACAACCGCATACCAAAAGGCACAACTGAACCAATTAGACGGTGGTGTATTTCTAGGAATTAACGAATTGTAACGGCGTGCTTCAAAAACTCTGAAAACTGCAATGGTAATCAGTCCAAATAACCCTAGATTCAAACATCACTTGTTCTGGGCCAAATCAAGCACAGGGGCATACATACCACAATTTTAACCGAACCAATTAGCACGAAACAAAATTTCCAAGATAGAATTTGGAGCAGGGGTCGAAATCTCACTGTTCGCTGAGAAGATGGAGCACGTCTTCATCGGCGGCGTTCTCGGCCCAGAACGCCTCACACTGGCCCTTGGCGCGGCGGATGGCTTCCTGCGCCATCCCGTAGAGGTTGACGACGCGGTCGAGGTCCGGGTGCCCGAGCATGTCAATGCGGCGCCACAGCTCGGGCTCGTCGCGCGCGGCGTGGCGCCAGGAGCGGCACACCTTGCCGGGGCCCAGGAGGATCTCGACGTGGTCGAGCTTGCGGAGGATGGCCGTGATCGCGTCCAGCGGCAGCGCCGCCCAGTCCCTCGTCTCCTCCTGGCCCTCCTGGGCCTCGGCCTGGGCCGCGGCCTCGTCCTTCCTCCGCCAGCGGCCGCGGCAACCGCGCCCAGAGGAGGAGGGCGGCGGCGGTGGCATTGGGGTCGCGGCACGACGAGGCTGGTGGGGTTGGAGCGGGCTAGGGTTTGGCGGAGCCGCCGGGCGCGGCGCGGGGCCGTCGGGCTTGCGTGCGAAGACGGCGGCGGCTGGCGGAGGGAGCCGCGCGGGCGACGGTGCTACGGGGCCCCTCGGCCGCTCGATTGATGCGGCGGCGGCATCCGCGGCGGGGTGGGGCACGCGTGCGGAGGCGGCGGCGGCCGCCGGAGGAAGCCGCGGCACCCATACCTGTTTAGGGCCCCTCGCGGGCCCCGCCGCCTGCGGATGCAGCGCAGGCGGTGGAGGATGGCCACGGCCGCGGCGAGAGGTGGATTGCATCGCGTTGGGGGGGAGTTGGGACGAATGGGGAAGAAGGGTTTTAGGCTAGGCTCCCGCGGTGAAGAAATGGGGAAGGAGGGTTTAGCCTACTCGGCGTGTTTGGTTTACGGATCGAAAATTAGGCATGGATGGTCCGGACTGGTCAGGCAGTTTCTGGAGAAACCATCTGGTCCGCATCCGTAGGCAGTTACAGGCGCTCTCACTTTGACCTTCACTAGTTCTGATTACGTGAAGAAACGATTTTTGTAGGGAGTAATGTAGGGAACATGTGAGGATAGATTTTGAAGGGATTCTTGTGGCACACGATAAAAAGTAGTGGAGAGCGGATTTTTATCTCTTAGCTCGAGAGTCGTAATGTAAATGAGAAGTGATTCTCGTCGGTTTCCAACTAAAATTCAGTGACACTTAATATTTTGTAGGCTCCGCAGAAGCTAAACGTGAAGTTAGGGCTATGGACGGTTGTAAAGATGATGGGTTGATGACATGATGCAAATGAAACACTTGGACTAGGCTTGGTATTGGGATCAGATAACTTCGCATGCCTCCATGATTCAAACCAAACAATTGCAAATGCTCAAGGAATATAAAGGCCTTATTTATATTTATATTTCTATTTATATTTCTATTTATATTTCTATTTGATATCAAAATTGTAGTTTTTTACCCTTTTTTTTACTTTGTGAATTTGATCATGCGTTTGTAAAACACTTTGCCCTATTCTGTCATCCCTCCTAGCAGAATACTCATGTGATTTTCTTTTGGTTTTTATGGTTAACTAGGTAAATACCCGTGCGTTGCAACGGGAACCCATAATACCACGATATCATATATATTAGCGAGTTTTACGATGTTAATTCCAATCAGTATTACATAGATCTTTGAGAAAGATAGAAAGTTAAAATATAACTCTAAATTTAGCTGGCTTGAAAACATATTAGCTCCTAAATCCATGTACAATACAGAGTGCTCTACATCTCCATATAGTCACTGCAATCAGATAATGTCAAGATCTCCACTGTCCTGCTGCTCAATCTGTGTCTTGTGGCTGTTGAGGTTTTCAGATGAAGACAAATTCCTTACACCATTCAAATGAAACTAATATGAGTTAGACTTAGACACCTATTATCCATTTTCAAGTGCTCGTATCTGAATATTGTATATATACACTTTTTCAGCATGAGATGAGGTAGTTGTTTCAAGCCAAATCAGTGAGCTCTTTCAAGCCTGACGAATAAATGTTTGCTTAGATTATTTGCAGTTCATGATGTTTTATCACCTCAGTAGCAACAACGAGAATTCCTTTTTTTTTTTTGACAAGAACAACGAGAATTCCTTGTTTACCCTGAACTCGTTGCACAATAAAAGAATATTTCACAGAGCAAGATTTTTTTTTCAAGTGTTTCTGTACTTTTGGAGAAGCAAGGAGTCTAGGGAAAATACCGAAACAATAGTTGCTACATAGTTTCAGGGAGGAACCTTGTGATTTTTGTCCACACCAGATCGTAAAGGTTTTGCAAATTCTTCAATCTGATGATTCCAAGAAATTCAGACATGTTGGCTAAATGTTCATAGGTTGGTCAACTTAGCAAGAATATATCAGCATGTTGGTTAACTGTTCATATGTCAGCATGCATGTATAGCTAAAAAAAGATAGTAGGCCAGCACACAAAACAATTTCCATTTGATGAATGTGCATCGAAATACATAGGTTCGATCACTCCATGATTTTGTGACAATGTGCCTTGCCAATAGAGGATTTATTACCTGAACCTAACAAGTTGCCAAGCTATCATATCCGATCATCTCCCATCAATAAATAAAGGAGAGCATGCTGGTAGTAGAATTAAAATAAGGACACAATAAGGAAAAATCAGTCAGAAAAATCAAAATAGCATTGAGATCACCATCCTCTCATACTGATTTGTATGGAATCCAGCATGGCCGAGACTTGGTCAAAAACAAAAAGAACATGGCTAAATGGGTATCTGGTAACACTGATGGCTATGCAACCATCTGGATTTTAGTGACTTGTGAAACTTTTCAGAATTCAGGCATCCATCGAGTTTTCTTTCCAGAATTGTATATGAAGCATATTAAATTTAGAAGTAGCACTTTAAACCTTTGAGCTGCTAACCTTAACACCATTATCAAGCTTGATCATATTCCGGATTTAAATTAAAGAACAACTACAGTCAATTGTTGTTGGGGAGCAACTTTGTCATAAAAACTTCTTTTCCAAACTTTGGACTAGAAAGTGAACTTTTACCGAAAAATATTTGTAACAACATAACATTCAACGAAAGTGACATAGACACTTTGCTACAAATTATTTGGGCTTCGCATATATGCTTTCATATGTTTCAGGCTAAAAGGCGGAGATAACTTCGTCAAACTCTTGGAGTCCAGCGAAGCTGGCGTGGCAACTTCGCGTGGAGAATTGATGAAGACATCTGCCAAACCAAGAAATTGAGATTAAGTCCAAAGTCATTCGGAAATAAAGAAGGGCAAAAGGCGAAGTGTGTTTTGCCACTTCGCCAACTTCCTTTTTCTAGCTAAATGTATAGGAAATATCATGTCTGGTTTGTAAAGTTTCCTGTCATAGCGAAGCCAAGGGGGTCTATAAATACCCCCTGGGATATAAGTTTTTGATTGAATAAAATACAGTTGCAATTTGCATATAGTTTTCACCTCATAGTTCACTTCTGTGATCCCTCCATCCCAACATCTAGCGCCGTCCGTTTGTGTGATCGAAGACACTCACGACCACCAAAATGAAAAGACCCAGTAAAAGGACAGCTACGGCTGACAACAACGCCGTACAAGACCCAACTATAGAAGATGCAACACAAACTGAAATCAGACGTGTTCAAGAAGAAGAAGAAACTCAGAACGAAGAAAGAAGACTCAAGAAACTCGACGATCAACTCGCTGTCAAGAAAAAACAGCTAGAAGAAGCAAGAGCGAAGACAAGGGAAAAGTCCCTGAAGCAAAGAATTGCAGAAGCAGAAGCAGAAATAAGAAAGCTCAACGAAGAGATAGAAAATGAAAGCAAAGTCACGATCCAAGACCCAAACTCAGCAAGTAAAAACACCAACAACAAAGACAACCAAAGTCAAATAGCAATAATTGACACAGAATCGCCTCTGTCAATTGATATTCAGCAAGCGAAGTGGTCAACAGGATTCAAATTCAACATCATCCCAACTTACAATGGCATGTCCGACCCAAGACAATTTCTCATGAGCTTCGAAGCAACAGTTACATCGAGCGGGGGAGACACGAATACCCTAGCGAAGTCGCTCATCATGGCAGTAAGAGGACCAACACAGCATTGATACTCTTCACTAAAGCCAAGGTCAATCAAATCTTGGGAACAACTTCGCACAACTCTGCTCTTAGATTTTCAGGGCTTACAAAGAATCGAGCTCACAAGCGATGACCTTTTTAACATCAAGCAGCAACCAAAGGAACCACCAAGCCAGTATTACAAAAGATTTGTACAAGCAAAAGCTCAAATCCCAAATATACCAGATGAAGTTGTCATCATTGCAGCAATCAAAGGACTACGGGTAGGCCAACTTTCTTCCTACTTCAAAAGGGAAAGACCAACTACAGTGAAAAAGTTATATGAAGAAATGAGAAAGTACTGTGAGTCCGACGAAGACTACAGAAAAAGAATAGAAGAAGAGAACGGAGAAAGAAACATGTCAAGATCAAATAACAATTCCCAACACTAAAGAATAAATGCTGAGCGAAGACCATTTCAGAGGATAAATCACATTAACAACACAAGCGAAGCCGCCAGTCAAGGTCCAAGCTCAAACAATCAAAGAAATTTTCAAAACAATAGAAGTTACAAGGAAAACTTACAGCAAAGGGCAAACTACAACAATTAAGGCAGAAATTTTGAAAGAAAGATATTGAGGCCTGAGGAAATGTATTGCATCATACACGGCAAAGGGGCTGGCCACATGTCCAAAATGTGCCTAAGAGTAAAGAAAAGCATTGAAGAAATGCAAGAAGAAAACAGGGCAACTTCACAGTTAAAATTTGTCAATCACCTAGCTCCTCAAGGGACAAATTACATGCCAATAAATTATCCTCAGCACATGTTGCCACCACCTCCGCCAATCTACAATTGCCAGCCACTAGCAATGTGCCCGCAAAACCAATGGGGCCAAAGTCGACAGCAAAGTTTTCATCACGAAAATTCAGTGGCAAACAGCAGTCACCAAATTCAACACACCAACAATCCCCTTGAAGCATCAACAAACAATGGGAATGCAATCATTCTGAGCAAAGGCAGAATTATGATAATCTTCGAAGAAAACAGCATGGAGCTTGACACAAGAAACAAAAGAAGAAGCTATTTCAGAAGAGTAAACTCCATCGCAATCGAAGGCCCATTCAAGAAAACAAGATGGTCTCACCTACCAATCACATTTTCAGAACAAGATCTCAAATTGAAAGATTACCCTCACATGGATACAATGGTAATCGAAGCAAACATTGAAGGATGGGCAGTCTCAAAGATTCTAGTAGATGGCGGTAGCTCCGCCGACATCATATTCACATCAACTATAGATGCAATGAAAATTGACAGGAAAACTTTAGGGAGAGCCGAACATCCATTAGTTGGCTTCGGCGGAAAGAAAATAAACTTCATCGGCAGAATTGTCTTGCCAGTTTCATTTGGAACAGTGAATAACGCAAGAACAGAGCAAATAGCATTCGATGTAGTTGAAATGCACAGCCACTACAACATAATCTTTGGAAGGGGGAGTTTAAATGCCTTCAAAGCAATAGTAAGCTACCCATACCTATGCATGAAAATGCCAGCAATCAATGGCATCATAACTGTCTTCAGCGATCAAACAGAGGCAAGAAACATAGAGAGAGATGCAAGCCCAGCTTTCAAAAACATCCATGTCATACAAGAAGAAGAAGAGGACGAGCTCGAAACTGAAAACACAAAGACTCAAGAAAAGGCGAAGCCCTGCGAAGATACAAAGAAAGTACCACTCGACCCAATGGTGCCAGAAAGACAAGTTATCATCAGCACAAACTTAATAAAAGAAGAAGAAGAAAAAATAATCCAAGTCCTGTGAAGTAACAAGGACATATTTGCCTGGTCTGTGCAAGACCTCAGAGGAGTAAGCAAAGATTTCATAGAACACAAGTTAAACATTGATTCAAACTTCAGGCCGAAAAAGCAAAAACTCAGAAAGTTATCGAAAGATAGAACACAAGATGCAAAAGCCGAAGTCCAAAGATTGCTAGATGCAAAAGTCATAAGAGAAGTTCAATTCACAACTTGGCTTGCGAACATAGTCATGGTGCAGAAGAAAAACAAAAAGTGGAGAATGTGTATAGACTTCACAGATCTCAACAAAGCATGCCCAAAAGACATTTTTCCATTACCAAGAATAGACACTTTGGTAGATCAGACAGCAGGAAGTGAAATACTCAGTTTCCTCGACTGCTATTCAGGCTATCATCAAATTTGGATGAAAAAAGAAGATGAAGAGTACACAAGTTTTATTACATCATTTGGAACTTACAGCTTCCAAAGAATGGCCGAGGGGCTCCACAATGCAGGAACAACCTTCATCAGAATGACATCCACAGTCCTCAAAGATCAAATACCAAGGAACTTGCTTGCGTATATCGATGATTTGGTAGTCAAGAGCAAAAAAAGAGAAGAACATGTCCAAGACTTACAAGAAATCTTCTCAAACCTCAGAAAAGCAAATCTAAAGTTGAACCCAAAAAAATGCACATTTGGAGTTCAAACAGGCAAAATTATGGGATGCATCGTATCTGCAAAAGGCATTGATCTGAATCCAGAGAAGGTGAAGGCAATACTGAATATGCAAGTGCCAAGAAACATCAAGGACATTTAGAAATTAACAGGAAGATTAGCTTCACTGAACAGATTCATATCTAAATCAGCTGAGCGCAGCTTGCCAATATTTGAAGCATTAAAGGGGAAAAAGGAAAAATTCAGCTGGGGTCAAGCACAGCAAGAAGCCTTCGAAGAAATAAAGAAGCATCTATCCAATCCCACAACTTTGGCAACGCCCGATCCAACCGCAGACTTAGTGTTATATGTATCAGAAAATGAAAGAACAGTCAGTGCAATTTTGATACAAGAAGAAGAAAATGAGCACTCAACAAGGCAAATTCCAGTATATTTCGCATCCAAAGCCCTGTCAGGATCAAAAATTTTCTACTCAGAAATAGAGAAGATTGCATACGCAGTACTTATGGCATCAAGAAAGTTAAAACATTACTTCCAAGCACAAAAAATAAGAATATCAACAAATCAACCCCTTAAAGAAGTATTACAAGGCTGTAAGTCCTCTGGAAGATTGGGAAAATAGGCAGCGGAATTGTCTTAATACTTCATCAAATTTGAGAAGAGAACAAAGATCAAATCTCAAGTACTGGCCGACTTCGTAGCAGACTGGACACCATCAAAATACAATCAAGAAAAAATGGAGCAGCCAGAATAGATAATCTCACCTTCTGGAGTCAAGCTTAAATATTCGGCAAGACTAGACTTTCAATGTACAAATAACATTGCAGAATATGAGGCAGTACTATTGGAACTTCGTAAGGCTAGGGTAATGGGAATTCAAAAGTTAATAATCAAACCTGACTCTCAAGTTGTGGCTGGGCACATAGAAAAAAACTACAAAGCAAGAAACCCAGAGCTAACAAAGTAACTCCAACTATTGAGAGATCAAGAAAAACACTTTGCCGTATTCACAGTGAAGAGTATCTCAAGAAATGATAACACAGATGCAGACAAAATTACAAAAGCCGCTGCCCAAAAGTTGGAGCTACCACCAGAAGTATTCTTCCAAACTATTACCAAAACTTTAATAAAGGAAAAAGTTGAACAACCAAAAGAAGTACATATCATCGAAAGCGAAGACTGGAGGGCCCCAATCATGGCATTCCTCAAGGGATTTTACGAGCCAAAAAATAAAGTTGATGAAATAAGAATGAAGCAATAGACCAGAAGCTACAAAATCATCAATAAAGAACTATACAAGGAAGGAATTTGCCAGCCACTCCTAAAGTGTATCTTAAGAGAAGATGGAAAAAACCTCCTGAAAGAAATACATAAGGGAATCTACGGATGCCACGCTGGGGCTAGATCAATAGTTGGGAAAGCTTTCAGGCAAGGGTTTTTCTGGCCAACCGCTCAAAGTGATAGCAAAAAAATAATTCGAACCTGTCACAATTGACAAATGGCAGGGAGCAAAGTCAATGCACCAGGAACAAACTTACAGCCAATTGAATCAACTTGGCCACTCACAAGATGGGGCATCGACATAATTAGAAAATTACCCCCGACTCAAGGCAACTACCGATATGCAATAGTAGCAGTTGAATATTTCACCAAGTGTATTGAGGCAAAACCAATCACAAACATGTCTTCTCATACAATGAAAAAATTCCTATGGCAAAACATCATATGCAGATTTAGAGTTCCAAGACACATCACAGTAGATAATGGAACCCAATTTGATAGTGAAGACTTCAAACAATACTGCCACTCAATGGAAATTAAACTCTGTTTCGCATCTGTAAGGCACCCACAGTCCAATGGAGTAGTAGAGGGAGCAAATGGGATAGTTTACACAGGAATATCAAAGTGCTTAACAGATCTAAAAAAGGGAAAATGGGTAGATGAATTACCATGAGTTATCTGGTCTCACAACACATCGAAGCCAAGGCCAACAGATTTTTCTCCATTCAAGTTATTATACGAAGATGAAGCAATGACCCCCGAAGAAATAAAGTATGAGGGACCAAGAACAAACATTCAAATGATCACAGAAGAGGATCAATCAACAAGCAAAGATTTACTCAAAGAAGAAAGAAATGAAGCACTTGAGAATATCAAGAAGTACTAACTTGAAACACAGAAGTGGTACAACCAAAAAGTCAAGCCAAGAGAATTAGCACCAGGAGATTTTGTCCTCAAAAGAAAAAGAGATGAAGACATAGTGGGAAAATTCTAACAAAAATGGGAAGGGCCTTTCATCATCACAAGAACAAACAAAGAAGGTGCATATCATCTAGCAATTCTGAAAGGTGAAGAACTTAGTCACACTTGGAATATAGAAGCACTTCGAAAATACTACCCATAGCCAAACTAGAAGAGTAGATTTCTTTTCTTCAAAGTAGAAGTAGAAGTTTCATTCCAAGCAAATTTACAATATAATTGAGCTGCACTCTTTTTTCACTCAGGGGAAACCCTCCGCAGGGTGAGTGGTTTTTTAATAAGGCAGTCTCTTTGTAAATCTCATGAAGTATAAATGAGAAAGTAGTTTCTCCAAAAAAAAATGTCTTCACATTACCCGATCAAAAAAAAATGCCAAAGAGTATACCCAAAGTATACTCTCACATCGGCATAAACCTCGCAAAAATGTAAGTTAGCATCAATATTTTATTAAATCTAAAAAATGCTAACTCATCCAATACAAACAAATCATGTTCAAATTTTTTTGACTTATTTTCACTAAGGTGAAAATGGTTGTGGCTTCTAAGTAAAGCGTACGCGTCCACTTCGAACGAAAAAGAAGGGACGACGTTTCAAAATTTGCCAAGACAAATATTTTGACTTATTTTCACTAAGATGAAAATAGTTCTAGCTTCTAAGCGAAGCGTACACGTCCACTTCGAACGAAAAAGAAGGGACGTCGTTTCAAAATTTGCCAAGGCAAATTTTTGACTTATTTTCACTAAGGTCAAAACGGTTCTGGCTTCTAAGCGAAGTGTACGCGTCCACTTCGAACGAAAAAGAAGGGACGGCGTTTTAAGATTTGCCAAGGCAAATTTTTTGACTTATTTTCACTAAGGTGAAAATGCTTCACTAAGGTGAAAATGGTTCTGGCTTCTAAGCGAAGTGTACGCGTCCACTTCGAACGAGAAAGAAGGGATGGCGTTTTAAAATTTGATAAAGCAAATCTTTCGATTTAACTTCACTAAGGTGAGAATGTTGCATAATTCTAAGCAAAGCGTACGTGCCCGCTTCGAACGAAAAGGAAGGAATAGGAAAGAATGGCGTTTAAAAAATCTGCTAAGACAAATTTCTCGACAAGTATACACGTCCACTTCGAACAAAAAGAAGGGACAACGTTTCAAAATTTGCTAAGGCAAATTTCTCGACTTCATTCTCTAAATGTTTCTAAGCAAAGTGCACACGTCCACTTTGAACAAAAAAGAAGGAATTCCCAAAAATACAAACAATATAATTCAAAGTATTTATTCCATATCCATTCATACAAGCGAAGGAAAACTCACAAACTTCGCAATACAACAAAAATGTTTACAGTACAACTTATCCAATTACAAACAAAATGTGTTTACAAAATCAATCATCTTGAGAACTAACTACTTCAGCAGCATCACCAAGTATGTCGCTTACAACTTCGTTAATAATTTTTTCCGCTTCACGGCGTAAATAATCTTCGCAAACATTCGCTGGCGAAGTACTCGACCCCGATGACTATAGGAAAAAGAGGTCAACAAACAAAAGTACAACTCCCAGAAGAAAATTAAACAGTATATGTCAAAACTTTACCTGTGCAAAATCCATAAAATCAAAAACTCGACAGCCGGGAGGCCTGATACTACGATATCGTTTATTCACATCTAGAAAAGATTTTTAAGATAGAATCCCCAAAAAATTCAAGTTTAAAATAATGAAAGCAAAACTCATGAGCAAGAAAATCATCGACATCACAGCCATCACACTTTGCACGAAAATCATAAAACTCGGCAGGCTCGAAAATGAAGTCATCTTTACACATTAACAAAGGAGCGACATCTTCGACATCCTACACAGGCTCAGCATGAGGAACCTACGCAGGATGGACAAATAGTCAAACAGCTTCTAAGTGTATATCTTGCAAAGACGATAATTTAGAACCATTGTATCTTAAAACCCTCTCATCTCATAAAAAGAAAAAGACAACTAGAGCCTAAGGTTGGCCGCCACTAACATTGCTAGATCCAGCACCACCTTGACCTCTAGCACTAGCCTCCCTCTTCGTAGCTTCCTCCACCTCCTTCTGAGCAGCCTCCGCCTCCTTTGCAATTTGCTAACAAACAAAAAGAAAAGGTTAGATATGAAACACAATAGAAAACAAAAACAATTAAGTGTAAAATTTACCCTCTGTAATTTCTCTCTAGCTTTATCAAAGCAATGGGTCCGACCACTTGACCTCCAATACTGCTCAAGATATTTGTTGCACAATACTTGTGTGGCCTTTGTCACATTGGTTAGTTCATCCACAGAAGAAAACTTATAGTTGGCATCACAAAGTTGTGCAAACAAAGGATCCTGGCTTTGTCTCATCAAATGAAACAAAGCACGAGCAGAGTAACAAACCCCAATATCAACTGTGGTATCGGTGACTCGGGACTAATCATCATATTGACGGCAAAGCCAACCAAAAAAGCTATCACAATCACCAAGTTTCCAACATTTTTCCTCAGGCCGTGCTCTAAACTTGTCATAACACTCAAAACAAAATTCGCAGATATGATTGCAATTGTCGAAGAAGGACTTGTCCTGCTCCTACAATTTTCTCACAATACGTCACATATCAACTTTCAATTTTTAATTTTCCACAATAATCCTCTTCATGTTATCTTCTTTCTTCTCAACAACAGCAAGAGCACTAATCAATCTAGTCTCTTTATTATGGGCATCCACGGCATCAGCTCTTTCTTTTTCTTTCCCTGCAAGTTGCTCTTTCAAATTTTGGATCTCAACCTGATAATCCGCTCGTGAAGGGCAAAGTTTTTCTCTTTTTCCTCTAACCCAGTCCGCAAACCTCTCATCAAAAGAGAACCTTTATACATCATTGATAGCCCAGCATCAGCAACTTCGAGCAAGGGTTTCTTGGATATCTCAAGCTCTGCATCAGGAATAGTGAAAGCCTCATCTATACACTTTGATAATTGAACCTCAGAAGTGTGACGCATCATTCAAAGTTTATCAACCCCAATACCAATGAACTTGAAACTATCAAGACCTAAACCTTTCTCTTGGCAAAATGCTAATCCACGCTTAAGAGCATCAAAAACTTCTTCTTCACCATCAGCAGGCACAATGGAAGTAGCAGGATCTTGACTGTTAAACTTTCTCAAGTCAACACTTTTCTGAGGAGAAGACGGCGCATGAGGAAAGATAGTTTCTGCAAGAAAAATCAAGAATTAACAAAACAAGATAATTCGAATCAAAAAGAAACGCGAAGCCACAATACTCACTAGTAGAAGTGCTCTCACCCAAATTGCATTCAACATTCTTTCCACTTTCAACATGAATAGTAGAACTAGACAAGCGTGCCAGTCAAAAACTTCCTCATCATTGTCTTCAAGGTTAAGAGAATAAACTCTGAAGCCTCCAATTTTCTTTGATATATTTTGAGCACCAACTTTGCCAACCTCACCTGCAACCGGGTTTTCAATCGAGGTGGTTTTCCCAGTATCAACATTTTCTTTGTGAGGTTCAACAATAGGGGCCTTAGCATCAGGTTTTGGTGAAGTTGGACTAGCAGCTCCACAAAAGTTTCACCCTCAAAAACCTCTTTCTCAGAAACATTAACATTCTCAACATCAACAAAACCTCCTGCAGTCAAACTTACACCCTGTATATTCTGCAATACACCACTCAGCGGAGTAAGCAATGATGAAGTCAAACTATTAGAAGAAAAAACAACAGTAATTTTTCTCACCTCCTCTTCAACATGCTAAGATTCAGAAACACCAACATCACCAACAACTTTGGAAGTACCAACATTTTCTATACCAGAAACAACTAAACTAGAAACCAAATTTCCCTCAATATCCAGGCTCCATTCCAACACAGCATCAATTTCTTTAGCATCAAGTAAGACAGAAGGACTTTGATTCTTTTTTAGCTTCTTGGCAACAGCTTTGCTAGGACCAGCCTTACGTTTAGCGCCTTTAGCCTGAGCAGCAGTATCCTTCTCCTTTTTCTGGCCTTGTTTCTTCTGACGACGATAAGCAGGAGGAGGCCTTTCACCATACTCAATCGGCGCAACCTCAAAAACTCTGTTTAAACATTCGTATTCACTCCCAAGAATTTTATCAATGTTGTTCTTCTCACTTAACACATGTTTTCCAAGCAAATCTTCAGCTTGGCTCTTAACAGATTTCACAAAATCTTCATCACAAGCAAAAGTCCTTGGACGATGAAAGTCATTATCCGGGAACTTGTAGTTCACCCCTCAGACTTTTTTAGCATGAAAGTGTAGAAAAGTCCAACCTTTCTTCAACGACCAAATTCTAGCAGCAGCATACTCTTCAACAAGATCTCTAGCACACTGTAGCGAAGCTGTGCACTTGTACGCCTTCACAGCAGTTTTCAAAATCACCAAAGTAGGAAAAGATGGAGACAATTTAAACTTCTCAATCTCCATTCTAGCAGCCATCAGATACCTCTTCACCATTTTCTTCGATACAGGATCCCTTTCTTCAACCATGGGCACCTTATGGTAGAACCAATATCTCAACCAATCTCCAACACCCCACTTGTTCCTCGTCGCTGGAGAGATTTGAACAGCATTGCGAGCAGTCTTAAAACTTGAACAAGCAAAATATTTGGTGATCACTCTCCCTTCAAGCATAAACTCCTTGAACTGAGTATGCATCTCAAAAAGTTCACAAAAGGCAGCAATATCAGTGTTAGCCTCTTGAGACTTAACAACCCAAACGAACTGAGCCAACCTGACCACACCGTTAGGTGTCAAGTGATGCATCTGAATATTGAAAGCTTTCAGAACATCTTCAACAAAGTCTTAACAAGGAAAGCGAAGACCAGCAGTAAACAAATCTTGATACACGATACATTTGTCAGGATAAGGCTTCAGATTGCTCTCCGCAGGATCAGGCACCCTCACTTGATCACGCTCAATAATTTTCAATTGAACCATTTCGTCAAGATAAATTTTTTCAAACAAAGTTTTACCAAAAGTCAAGGTAAAACCTTCATCATTTTTCACCAAGTCCTCAACAGACGCATCAACGTCTTCATGATTTTCTTCGTCAGAATCCATCTGAGACTTGTCCTCTTTGGCCCTGGAGCTCTCCTGAGACTGAATTTGATCTTGCAGATACAGCGAAGACATCTATAAAAACCAAGATCATTAGAACTCTGACAAAATTAAGAACAACAACATAAATAATTGAAGAAACAAATCTGATCAAAGTTGTTGAACAAACTTTGCCTGAAAGATCAACACAGGATGAACACAAACAGCAGGTGTCATGAAAAACTATCTTGAATTTTCTAGCTCAAGAAAATTTTTGGCAGATTTTCCCGTCTTCTGAAAAGGATATCTCAGGGGGTTATCGCTATTTATAAGCAAAACTAGTCAAACAGTCAAAGATAGCCATTAGATTCAAAAAGTTCAAGAAAACTGACGGGTCAACTCCAAAGTTTGGACGGCGTTTGTCAGGCAAAGTTTGCATAAACTTCGTGGGATAAAGACCTTTGGAGTAGGCCTTCACCCGCGAGGGGCTGCTGTTGGGGAGCAACTTTGTCATAAAAACTTTCTTTCTAAACTTTGGAGTAGAAAGTGAACTTTTACAGAAAAATATTTGTAACAACATAACATTCAATGAAGGTGACATGGACACTTCGCTACAAATTATTTGGGCTTCGCATATATGCTTTAATATGTTTCAAGCTAAAAGGCGGATATAACTTCGTCAAACTCTTGGAGTCCAGCGAAGCTGGCGTGGCAACTTCGCGTGGAGAATTGATGAAAACATCTGCCAAACCAAGAAATTGAGATTAAGTCCAAAGTCATTCGGAAAGAAAGAAGGGCGAAAGGCGAAGTGTGTTTTGCCACTTCCTTTTTCTAGCTAAATGTATAGGAAGTATCATGTCTGGTTTGTAAAGTTTCCTATCATAGCAAAGCCAGGGGGGTCTATAAATACCCCCTGGGATGTAAGTTTTTGACAGAATAAAATACATTTGCAATTTGCAAATAGTTTTCACCTCATAGTTCACTTCTGTGATCCCTCCATCCCAGCAATTGTCATAAACTATAAGAAACTGAATCATTCCTAATGTTAGCAATTCAGTACACAACAAAAACCTAGCAACGTTAGCCAGGATAAACTCCTAAATGTAAAAGAATAGGTTATCATTGCAAACTTTAATGAAGTCCTTTGAATGTCAAAGACAAGAAGTACTTTTTATCCCTTAGAAACCCCTTCCACATCTGACAGAGCATGATTCGGCCAAGCAGCAATGGTCTAGCAAAATTCCCCTAAATTCTAATAGGCAATCTTAACAGACAACCAACTTATAACCGAGTCCATGGAAGAAGCTGTGATTTATGTATCGGTCGATCTAACCGAGCAAAGAAACGTAAAAGGATAATCTCCAAAGAAGCCGGAGGGCCTAGACTAACCTGGATGCTGAAATCGCCACCGGGGGGTACGTTGTGGGATCCTCGCCCTCGGCAAAGAAGTCCCCTGCAGCAGCGTTGGTCGCGTCGGTGCTTCGGAAGCCCTTGAGCATCACCAGGCGATCCCGCTAGTCAAGGTTGGCGGCGAGCAGCAACTAACACAAGGGTATAAGAGGATTGAACCAAAGGATGATGGCAACGGGACTCTGTTATGACCGGCGTGAAATATATCAGGCGCCGGCCCAATAGTGGCTAAGGCCACCATCGACCAGGAGGATCAGGCGCAGGAGTTAGGGGCTAAAAGCCCATATTTATCTTCATTATTTATTTTCATATATTAGTTGTGATATTAGCTATACTAGCAAAATATGCCCGTGCGTTGCACCAGGGCTTGCAATTTATTGTCCGATACACATGCCAGTAGTGGAATATCCATGTTTTGTAATGTGACGCCCGTGTGTT
This sequence comes from Bothriochloa decipiens, assembly GCA_023333625.1. Taxonomy (NCBI): domain Eukaryota; kingdom Viridiplantae; phylum Streptophyta; class Magnoliopsida; order Poales; family Poaceae; genus Bothriochloa; species Bothriochloa decipiens. Next base: position 15,115,981 of record CM041643.1, read on the forward strand.
GCATCAGGACATTCAATTTATTGACCAATACTCAAGCTAATAGCAAATGTGTCAGAAATGTCACACCAATGCGTTATTGCGTGACCATATAAAGTTAGGTATCTTTGTTTGATTTTAACTGGACCAACCTTACTTTAAATAAATATCAAGACCGCAAACTAATCATAGATCAATTGATTGGGGTTCCTTGCGGTTGAACTTACCCAACCGGGTTCAATTTGTCGATTGACTTCATGAAGCTCAAGATATGTTAGCTAAGTCCTTCGGAGATACTCATCGGGGTAGGATTTATGTACGTGTATTGAGTGCGCATGCAATCTTTCTCTTTACGAGTCCCTCAAACTTTTGAGCCCTAATGCCCATGCTTTTTCTCTGTTTTGGTCCCGTCTGGTAGAGCTTTGTCTTCTTTGAAGGAGTAACTTTTATGAAGAAATTGAAGCCATTTGGAAAAATGTTTGGTAAAACAGATCCTCCTGTTTATAAGAAATTGTGAAAGATACTACCCTTTGTTTATTTTTATTGATTTTCTTTCTGTTTTATAAATTCTTAGTTTAACAGATCCTCCTGTTAATGTTTCTCATTTTTATTGTTTCTCATCCACCGCACCCGCCTCATCCTTCTTCCTCTATTTTTTTGTTTCTGTAACAGAATTGTCCGTGCGTGCGTTGCAACATGACTCATGCGTGATCTAATTCAATTTGTTTTTCCGATCTATGGTCAATTTGGATATTGCCTGTGTTGTATCCGAGATCCTAAAATGAATTAAAGTTGGAGTCTTTGTCAGCCATATTCTCTATTGCGGACGACAGGAGCGGACAAAAAACATAGCGACACGAGCAGACAGAAATTTTGGCGGATTAAAATTTTAGCGTTTTATTATTACTAGCAAATATGCCCGTATGTTGTAACGCGAAAAAAATATTATCCATACCTATCTATAAAGAGGTAAAATTTCTTCACCTCTTTTTTCTTTCATCTTTCCGTGTCCTATATGTTTACGGTTAGAAAACTATATTAATAATAAAATGCCAAAATTTTCACCTAATAATCTGTCCGCTCCCTGATTCAGAAAAATTCTGTCCGCCCCTCCAGCCGCTCCACCCCGTCACCTCTCCGACTCCAACTCTAGTACGGTAGTGCTACAGAGATTAGATTGGGAATAGAATAAAAAAACAATATAAGGTTTCAAATGAAAATAATACAAGAAAGAGAAAAAAGATGAAAAGGCTTTAATAATTTTTAAAATAGACCAGGGTTCCGGATGTAATATATTAAAATATTATAAATTCATCAAAAAAGCACAGAAAAATCAGAAAAATGTCAAACCAATTTTATTAGTTTTATAAAAATATGATCCATCTATATATGTTGTGAATATAATTAGGTTGTGTTTTTGTCTACACGTGTGTTAATCATCCTTATATAAGTTGCATGCATATGGTTTGAATATGTACAGGATGTCTGTCACACTCCATTTTTAAGGATAAAGATAGAATGTATAAATAGTATTATATGCGCCCCAGGAACAGTCACACATATAAGATGACAATTACAAAGAGTATCATCACCCTGTTTATTACATAGCGAACCAATATTTATCACAGAGTCTTGCACATAGACAAATAAATAACTAGTATATCTTTATTTCGGAAGCTTCCCCCAAGGACACGCCAACTGATGAACACCAAGCCTAGTACTCATCACGATAGCTCTCATTCCAACCTTCATCTGTTACCCATCCGGGATTTTTCAAAATTGAAAGTAAAGCAAGCGTAAGTACACAACCGTACTCAACAAGCATAACATGAGTTAATGAGGCTCAATTAAGCTGACACTGTTTGACTGTATTTAGCTTTTATAAGTTAATCATTTTGAGGCATAGCATCAAGGTAGTGAAAATTCCCATATACTCATGATCAGAATAACATTAATAAATGTGTAGCAATAACGAGATCAAAATAAACATCTTAACAATTTAAGAACCATTATCCTTAATATAAATGTGTCAAGGCCGCCCTAACCATAGGGCACGGATAATATATTGATTTAAACTCTGCGCAGAGGTGTACACTTTCACTGAGAGTCATGTTTTATAATCGAGTGGGTTTATAACTCCCAAGCCACCATAAAACATATAGAGCCACCTAAGGGTTTGTCTAACAAGTTAGGGCCGCTAAGGTTTCTACGCCCTACGAATGTAGTATCCCCCGTTCTAGATGGCACACAACCGTAGCCTATACACATATAGACAGGGCTCCAACTACACCCAACTCAGACACACCCCTCTTGCGCCAAAATGGGAACCGTTAACAAGCTAAAAAAGGTCCCCTAGACAATTAAAACCAGAGCCATATAGCCCTCGCAGTTGTACGGAATATCCATGATAAACCACTTACAGACAAGATCTCATACTTATTAAGAGTCATCGTTATCGTTGGTAGCATAAACACACATCATGTTATAGGATCATGAACTCGACAAAATCCTCACCGTCTGAACTCCTGCACCATCGGAACTCGACAAAATCCTCATAGTTATCGTTGGTAACCTTGCTCAACAAAATCCTCACCGTCTGAACTCGACATTAACAATTAACAACAAGCAATCCAATCGAGCATACATACATGAAGCAAACAAAGAGTTATTAGAGGAACAGTATACCAATCTTAGCAAAACAGAATAAAAAGTTTATAAAACTATTCTACACGCTGCTACGATCACGCAGACGTCAAGTTCACCGAAAACGGATTTATAACGGCGAAGATATGAATTTTTAAAGATTTCCTATAAGCAAATAAATGCATTAAATATGAACTCAAAATATAAAGTCTACAAAATATACCAACAGTGGCACCACTACATAGCTTACAAAATTATGAATCTAATGGAATTTGAACGGATCCAATCGGAGTTAAAACGTGAAAGTTATAAGCGTTTAAAGATAGTGGCAAAACTATAAATAGATGAAAACGTATTTTGAAACTAAAAAGGAAAAATACATCTTCAAGAGGATAAAACGTAATCTATGGAAGGCGCTAAGGGCTCTTAAAGAATTAAACATAAAGGCAGGGGGATTTTGGCAAAGTTGCCGGCCAAAAGGGTACGGGTGATCCTGGGCCATCCGATCGAAAATCGACGACCAGGATTAGACTCCTGGGGTGGACGGCCGGAGATAACGATGACGCTGCCACGCGTCATGGCTGGCGACGAGCCGAGCTCGCTGAAACTCAATCCAGCATTCGCGACCACCATTTGGCACGGGATCAGTACCAAATCAAAGAAGAGCTCGTGTCGCGCTCACCGGTGAGGAAGATGGTGGCCGAGACGAAACGAGGACAGTGGGTGGCTCAACGCGGTGGACGGCAGCACCCTGTGAACGGTGGCAGCTCGGGTTAAGCTAAAACAAACCAAAAGAATGGAACACAAATTCTCAGGAGGTCAAGGTGAACTTGTGTGCTAGCTTACGACGATAAATACCCTACGACCGCGATGAATTTCGAGCTTCCGCGGATGGCGGCAATGGCAGCTAGGGTTTGACGGTGCTGGTGCTCAAGCAAGGCAAGGCGGCGCTCAATTAGATGGGAAAGGTAGGGCATAGGGCGCTGGTGCCCTAATTTTATAGCCCGAAGGTAGGGGGGCGAGCGACCGAGCGGGCGTGGAGGCGGTGCGGGTCGGGACTCTGCTTTCGACTCGGCTCCGGGTCGAAGGAGGAAGAAGGGTGGCGTGGGCCCCACTTGTCAGCGACACATAGCGTGGGAGACGGATGCGGCAGGCGAGAGGTGACGCGCGGCTTGCTAGGCTTGGCCTGGCGGTCGGCCTACAAAGGATTCGGCGCGCACGCGGGCTGACGGCGGTTGCGGGCTTCTGGCTGGTTGGCCCAAGAAGGAAGGGAGCGGGCCGCACGCGGAGAGGGAGCAGCGGGCCGAGCGGGGAAAAAGTGGTAGGCCAGTCGGGCAGGCAGGGCCGAAAGGCAAGAGGGAGAGAAGGAGGGAAAAGAATTGGTTTTTCTTTTATTTGAACCCTTTTTCAAATGCATTTTCAAAAGGATTTTAAAATCCAATTCAAATTCAACAAAAACCAAACATCACAAAATAAATTATGCACCAACATGAATGCACATACATGTATCTAGCCAAGATATATATTTTTATTTCATTAAATATTTATTTTTCCTATGTTAAATGCCCCCAAAAAAATAGCATTACTAAATCATTTTGGCTATTTTTAAGAAACTACAAAATTTATGGTGTTACAATTCTACCCCCTTAAGAGAATCTCGTCCTCGAGATTGGATTAAGCTTACTCGAACAACTGTGGATAATCTGCCCTTAGTGCATCCTCAGTTTCCCAAGTTGCCTCAGCCTCTGAGTATCGATTCCACTGCACCTTGCACATCTTTATCACCCGGCTTCAGATAACCTTTTCAGCTATATCCAATATCCTTACTGAAAACTCTTCATATGTGAGATCATCCTTAACAGGAAGTTCCTCTAAAGGTAAGTGCTCATGCTCAGGCACACACAAACACTTCTTAAGTTGAGACACATGGAACACATCATGCACACCAGTTAAACTTTCAGGCAACTCTAACTGATAAGCCACTTCTCCACATCTCTTTAAAACTTTAAATGGACCAACATACCTTGGTGCAAGTTTCCCTTTTTGTTTAAACTGTTTCACACTACTCATAGGAGACACCTTCAAGTACACATAATCACCTTCTTTGAATACCAATTCTCTTCTTCGGGTATCTGCATAAATCTTCTAGCGAGATTGTGCTACCCTCAAGTTCCCCCTAATCACTCGTACCTGTTCTTCTGTGGTTCTTAGAACATCTATCTCAAACAATTGACTTTCCCCGGTCTAATTCCAAAACAATGACGTCCTGCACTTATGCCCATACAGAGCTTTAAATGGTGCCATCTTGAGACTTTGTTGGCAGCTATTGTTGTATGAGAACTCTGCATAACACAAATTCTTATCCCAACTTGTACCATACTGCAATGCACAAGCTCTCAACATGTCCTCCAAAATCTGATTAAGTCTCTCAGTCTGACCATCAGTCTGTGGGTGATATGCCGTACTAAAGTTCAACTTTGTTCCTAAAGCACTATGCACTGCTTTCCAAAAGTGAGATGTAAATTGAATACCTCTATCAGACATGATCTTCTTTGGGACACCATGAAAACACATGATTCTTTCCATGTATATTGTATCCAACTGAGGTCTAGTGTAGGTGGTCTTCACAAGCAAAAAGTGAGCTACCTTAGTTAGTCGATCAATTATTACCCAGATAGAATCATAGCCTCTCTTAGTACGAGGTAATCCTATTATAAAGTCCATACCGACCTCTTCCCACTTCTATTCAGGTATCTTCATTGGCTGCAATAATCTAGCTGGCCTTTGATGTTCAGCTTTCACGTGTTGACAAGTGTCACATAAAGCAACGTACTCTGCCACATCCCTCTTCAGACCAATCCACCAATACTTTTCCTTGAGATCCATGTACATCTTAGTACTTCCAGGATGGATAGAATAAGCTGACTCATGTGCCTCTCACAGAATTGCCTGATGAAGAACTTTTACCTCTGGAACACATATCTGGTTGCCATACCATAAGGTACCCTCTTCATCAATGCGAAAACCGGGTGCCTTACCTTCTGCTAGCTTCTTCACTATATACTTTAGATCCTCATCTTCCAACTGACCCTTGCTAATCTCCTCCTCTAAGGTTGGTGTCACCTCAATCTTCATAGCATTAGTAATGAGAGTAAGGTTCAAATGAGAAAACTCTACACACAACTTATCAGATTCAGGTGTCGCCCGAAGCTCATTAGCATGCTTCTTTCTACTAAGTGCATCGGCCATGACATTTGCCTTCCCAGGATAGTAATACATATCAAAATCATAATCGTTTAATAGTTTTAACCAACGGCGTTGCCTCATGTTCAAGTCAGACTGAGTGAAATGTACTTCAAGCTCTTGTGGTCGATGAAGATATCAGTCTTATGCCCAATTAGATAGTGTCACCAAATCTTCAGAGCATGAACCACAACTGCTAATTCTAGATCATGAGTAGGATAATTAAGCTCATGTTTCCTCAACTACCTCGAAGCATAAGCAACAACTGTACCTTCTTGCATAAGAACACACCCCAATCCCAAACGAGATGCATCACAATAGATAGAGAACTTCTTGCTTAGGTCTGGAAATACCAACACTGGAGCGGTTGTCAACCTCTTCTTGAATTCTTGACACTTGTCGGACCACACAAACTTAGTGTTCTTCTCTAGTAATGCTGTCAATGGCTTAGCAATCTTTGAGAATCCTTCAATGAATCTCCTATAATAACCAGCCAAACCAACAAAACTGTGAATCTCACTGACATCTGTAGGTGGATTCCAATTCAACACATCTTTCACCTTGCTTGGATCAACTGCTATCCCACCATTAGAAAGAACATGGCCAAGGAAAAAGACTTCCTCCAACCAGAATTCACACTTGCTCTTCTTAGCATAAAGTTTGTGCTCTCTAAGCTTCTGCAAGAGTAACCTCAAATGTTCTGCATGTTCTTCCTTGTTCTTTGAGAATACCAAGATATCATCAATGAAAACCACAATGAACTTACCCAGGTATTCCATAAACACCTTGTTCATCATGTACATAAAGTAGGCAGGTGCATTGGTCAAGGACATAATTGTATACTCATACAACCCATACCTGGTAGTGAATGCCATCTTTGGTATATCTGAACTCTGAATCTTCAACTGATGATATCCGAAACACAGGTCAATCTTAGAGAACACACAAGCTCCTCTCAACTAATCAAACAAGTCATCAATCTGGGCAAAGGGTACTTGTTCTTGATGGTAACCTCATTGAGAGAACGATAATCAACGCACATCCGTTGAGTTCCATCTTTCTTATCAACAAAAATCACAGGAGAACCCCAAGGTGATGCACTAGGACGAATGAAACCTTTCTCTTCTAATTCCTTTAACTGTTTCTTAAGTTCTTCTAGTTCATTAACCCCCATTCTATATGAACGCTTAGCTATGGGTGCAGTGCCAGGTAATAACTCAATAATAAATTCAATGTCACGGTCAGGTGGCATACCTGGCAAGTCATCGAGGAACACATCCAAGAATTCCTCCACCACCTAATTCTGAGGATCTACATTGTCATCAAGCTGAGTCAGTGTAGCTATAGGTGGCGCTTGCACTCTGACATCAACACTGATTCTATCTCCTTTTGGTGTAGTCAGATCCACAACCCCTCTTTACACTTTATCATAGCTTGGTGAGCTTCCATCCAATCCAACCCCAGAATTAAATCAATCCCAGATGTATTCAACACAACAGCAGTCGCTAAAAAGTCTACCCCCCTTAAGTGAAGCTTAGATAAGGGGCAGTAGTAAGAAGCTGGTATAGCACCCCTTGGTGAATTTACTACCATTTGGTGCTTCATGGCTACAATTGGTATGCTATGATTTCTAACAAATGTTTGCGAGACAAAGGAATGCGAAGCTCCAGAATCAAAAAGTACAGTAGCAGAGATAGAGTTGATGTTGAACGTACCCAGCATAACCTCTGATGCTTCCTGAGCTGTCTCAGTGGACACATGACGAACTTTCCCATACTATGGAGGCTTCTGATTGCTATTCTACCGCTCAGGAGTCTGCTGATTCATCTTATTATCTGGACAGTTGAAAGACATGTGCCCCTCCTTGCCACATACAAAACACCTTATAGGCGTATTGGGACCACCATTCTTCAGAGGAGTGTTATTAGGAGCGATGAGACGTGGCGTCTGGTTGTTATTGTGATGCTGCTGATAGTGTGAGCATTGATTCCCATTCCAGTTCTGCTGGTTCTGGCCATGATTACACTGACTGACTGGTCCTTGATACTTTTTCTTGAAACCTTGGTGGAAGTTAGAACGGAAACATGAGTTACTTCCAAAGCCCTGTCCACTCATCTTCCTCTTCTTGTCCTGTGCCAGACGTTCATTATCCAGCATAATAGCACTATTCACCAACTCCTCAAAAGTGTCATACTTGTTGCCCTTCAGTTACAACCTGAGTTCATAGTATATGCCATTGAGGAAATGGCGCCGCTTGTCAACATCCCTTAGAACTTCATTTTGAGCATAGCGAGCCAACTCCTCGAACTTAGCATGATACTCACTCATGGTCATAGAGCCCATTTTAAGATTCCTGAACTCCTCTGCCTTCTGTTTTTTAAACCTTCAGGGATGTGGCGAGCCAAGAAATCTTCTTTGAACCTCTTCCATGTAAGAGCAAGAGCACTATTAGGACGTGCAGCTTGGTATGACTCCCACCAGGTCTGAGCAGCTCCCTAGAGTTGCCCTAAAGCATACAACACTTTCTCAACATCATTACACTGTGTGAGATTCAACTGCTTCTCCACAGCACGCAGCTAGTCTTCAGCATCCAAAGGATTAGTAGTGTGAGTAAACACAGGAGGATGACCTTGCATAAAGTCCCTGCGTTTATCCCTTGGTGGTTGAGCATGTGGTAATCCTCCAGCTTGCATGGCCTGCACAAACTGGGTCATAGTCTGCATCATCTGCATCTATGCCTCCCTCATTTCCTCATTGGTGATATGTCCAGCACCACGACCTCTATCACAGTTACCTCTTCCACCATGAGCAGCCATCTGTATTCTAATAAAATCACAACTTAGAGATATTCAGGATACAAATCACTTATATAAAAATAAGGATTGCAAATCTGAAAATTTCTGGGCTAGCTTCAATTTTAGTAGTACAGAAAAACTGTCATAACTCAAGATCCAAGTATCAAGAGGAGACATTCTATACATAGTTGGAAAGGCTAAGAAATTCTCTAAAACTTTTGTTCAGACCATATTACCAAATTCTATCATCTAAGCCGTCGAATTAATCAAAGAACAAAAACTGTTCAGAAATTCTAGACAGCACTGAACATCAGATTGTGACAGACATAACTTCCAACTCAGAAATGATATATACATGATTCTTGTGGAAATTGATAGATAAAAAGTCTAGCTTCACCTAGAAAAATATCATAAGCATTGGGCAAACCAATCTCGAGATATAACCAAAATATCACAGGCTGCTCAAAAGACAGCAAAGTAGAGACAGGATAAAATAACCCAAACTCAAATTATTCAAACTTTAACCTTAATATCCTTAACTAAAGAACTTGTGAACATGCCCACAGAGCTCCAGCACTCACACAAAAATCTAAATTATCCATATTACATAATCATAAAACATCAAGCACTCAAAGTTCACAAACACTAATATGACACGACTAAACTTGACTCACGATACTAATAACGTGTCTATTACATAAGGGTTTTCAAACTAAGGTCGAAGCTCATGGTCTAGCCATTTATAGATCTTTGGTTGTCCAGTCATGGTCCTGAGCCTATCAATTTCTTCTTGCTGCTCTTTAATCTTCTGCGCCTGCTGGTCCACCGTGCTTACCAAGCGCTGATGCGTGAGCATCATGTCACAAGCAAAGTGTGCCAATTCCCATGACTCAGGTGGCAAATTTTGAGGATTCATCATAACCCATCCATCCTCCATACTGTAGTCAGCGTGAGGCAAATAGCGAAACTCATCATCTCGCATATTTCCAAAGCGATGTCCACGGAGAGCAATCCCAGCCGTAAAAGCAGCACCCTCTATGCCATCCTCTTGAGTTGGACAAGGACCAAGATGCTCATAAATCATCTCTATCTCATAGTAATTCTACATCTCCTCAGGGAACATATAGCCACATTTGTCTCCCAGTAAGTACCTTCTAACGGATGGGTGTGTTGGAAACAAGTATACTGCACAGCGCGGTCCCAATCAGCATAGTAGTCACAAAGAAGCCTCATGAGTCTAATATGCAATCTGGTGTGATACTCTGGTACACGAGAGATCTTCACAGTCCATCCCATAGGAGCATCCGGTCCACCTCCTCCACCAGAACCACCCGCAGACAGCGGTGGAGATTGACCACCATCTTGAGCTACTTCCATCGTCTCACCATCGCTGATGTCGAGGACCTCCTGCTCTTCATCCATAGGTGCCACTTCCTTCTCTTCTTCTTTAGCGTTCTCCATTGGGTCTTCTTCTTCAACTTGAGGTGGTGTAGGCACCGGGGTTGGTGATGGCAGAACATCTTCCCTAGGCTCCATAGGATTGAACAGAGCACGATACTCAGCAGCAGTCATGCGGCGGGTCTTAGGGGGCATCTACAAGATTTAGACATAGGTTAGAATGGAATCAAGATTTTCTCAATAGAGTAAGTATAAGGGCATAAATTTTTTTGAGTAAATAAAAGGGTTAAAGTTAAGAAGCATGAAACTAGTGAAGCAAAGGAGGCTAAAAATGACTGTTCTATCTAGGCTTACGTTCTACAGTCAACATGGCTCCGATACTAACTTGTCACACTCTATTTTTAAGGATAAAAATAGAATGTATAAATAGCCTTATATGCGTCCCAGGAACAGTCGCACATATAAGATGACAATTACAAAGAGTATCATCACCCTGTTTATTACATAGCGAACCAATATCTATCACAGAGTCTTGCACATAGACAAATAAATAACTAGTATATCTTTATTTCAGAAGCTTCCCCCAGGGACACACCAACTGGTGAACACCAAGCCTAGTACTCATCACGATAGCTCTCATTCCAACCTTCATCTGTTACCCATCCAGGATTTTCCAAAATTGAAAGTAAAGTAAGCGTAAGTACACAACCGTACTCAACAAGCATAACACGGGTTAATGGGGCTCAATTAAGCTGACACTGTTTGACCGCATTTAGCTTTTATAAGTTAATCATTTTGAGGCATAGCATCAAGGTAGTGAAAATTACCATATACTCATGATCGGAATAACATTAATAAATGTGTAGCAATAACGACATCAAAATGAATATCTTAACAATTTAAGAACCATTATCCTTAATGTAAATGTGTCAAGGCCGCCCTAACCATAGGGCACGGACAATATATTGATTTAAACTCTGCGCAGAGGTGTACACTTTCACTGAGAGTCATGTTTTATAATCGAGTGGGTTTATAACTCCCAAGCCACCATAAAACATATAGAGCCACCTAAGGGTTTGTCTAACAAGTTAGGGCCGCTAAGGTTTCTGCGCCCTACGAATGTAGTATCCCCCCTTCTAGATGGCACACAACCATAGCCTATACACATATAGACAGGGCTCCAACTACACCTAACTCGGACACACCCCTCTTGCACCAAAATGGGAACCTCTGACAAGCTAAAAAAGGTCCCCTAGACAACTAAAGCCAGAGCCATATAGCCCTCGCAGTTGTACGGAATATCCATGATAAATCACTTACAGACAAGATCTCATACTTGTTAAGAGTCATCGTTATCGTTGGTAGCATAAACACACATCATGTTATAGGATCATGACCGGTAGATCACTAGCATCACTACTACCCAATGCAACCCGATGGTTCAAGGAATCAGGATATCAAAGCTAATTATAATCTCTAAGTCTTCAAAAAACCACATGCATATGAATTATTGTTTATAGTGAATGGGTAACAAGGAGGATCCATACTATACTTGCCTTGATTTATAAAGTCTTGCTGTTCCTGCTGATCCTCAAAGTAACCTTGCTCAACAAAATCCTCACCGTCTGAACTCGACATTAACAATTGACACCAAGCAATCCAATCGAGCATACATACATGAAGCAAACAAAGAGTTATTAGAGGAATAATACACCAATCTCAGCAAAATAGAATAAAAAGTTTATAAAACTATTCTACACACTGCTACGATCACACAGACGTCAAGTTCACCGAAAACGAAGTTATAACGGTGAAGATATGAATTTTTAAAGATTTCCTTAGACAAATAAATGCATTAGATATGAACTCAAAATATAAAGTCTACAAAATATACCAACAGTGGCACCACTACGTAGCTTATGAAATTATGAATCTAACAGAATTTGAACGGATCCAATCGGAGTTAAAACGCGAAAGTTATAAGCGTTTAAAAATAGTGGCAAAACTGTAAATACATAAAAATGTATTTTAAAACTGAAAAAGAAAAAATACGTCTTCCAGAGGATAAAACGTAATCTGTGGAAGGCGCCAAGGGCTCTTAAAGAATTAAACACAAAGGCAGGGGGATTTTGGCAAAGTTGCCGGCCGAAGGGGTACGGGTGATCCTGGGCCATTTGATCGAAAATCGACGACCAGGATTAGACTCCCGAGGTGGATGGCGGGAGATGACGGCGGCGCTACCGCGTGACATGGCCGGCGACGGGCCGAGCTCGCCGACGAAACTCAATCCGGCGTTCCCGACCACCATTTGGCACGGGACTGGTACCAAATCAAAGAGGAGCTCGTGTCGCGCTCACCGGTCAGAAAGATGGCGACCGAGACGAAACGAGGATGGCGGGTGGCTCAAGGAGGTGGACGGCGGCACCCTGTGAATGGAGGCGGCTCGGCTTAAGCCAAAATGAACCAAAAGAATGGCACACAAATGCTCAGGAGGTCAAGGCGAACTTGTGTGCTAGCTTACGACGATAAATACCCTACGGCCGTGATGAATTTTGAGGTTCTGCGGATGGCGGCAATGGCGGCTAGGGTTTAGCAGCACTGGTGCTCAAGCAAGGCAAGGCGGCGCTCAATTAGATGGGAAAGGTAGGGCGTAGGGCGCTAGTGCCCTGATTTTGTAGCCCGAAGGCACGGGGGCGAGCGACCGAGCAGACGTGGAGGCGGCGCGGGTCGGGACTTTGCGTCCGACTCGGCTCTGGGTCGAAGGAGGAAGAAGGGTGGCACGGGCCCCGCTTGTCAGCGACACGCAGCGTGGGAGACGGACGCGTCAGGCGGGAGGCGACGCGTGACTTGCTGGGCTTGGCCTGGGGGTCGGCCCACGAAGGAGTCGGCGCGCGCGGGCTGACGGCGGTTGCGGGCTTCTGGCCGGCTCGCCCAAGAAGGAAAGGGAGCGGGCCGCACGCGGAGAAGGAGCAGTGGGCCGAGCGGGGAAAAAGCGGCAGGCCGGCCGGGCAGGCCGGGCGGGTAGGCCGGGCCGAAAGGCAGGAGGGAGAGAAGGAGGGTAAAGAATTGGTTTTTCTTTTATTTGAACGCCTTTTCAAATGCATTTTCAAAAGAACTTTGAAATCCAATTCAAATTCAACAAAAACCAAACATCACAAAATAAATTATGCACCCGCATGAATGCATATACATGTATCTAGCCAAGATATATATTTTTATTTTATTAAATATTTATTTTGCCTATGTTAAATGTCCCAAAAAATAGCATTACTAAATCATTTTGGCTATTTTTAAGAAACTACAAAATTTAGGGTGTTACAATGTCCTCTTGGTTATTGTCCCCCCAAGTCTTTAGGGACTTTCTGTTGTCCAATTCCTACGCAAGACAAGGCTCGGTTCATAATCCCTACTTTTCAATAATTATTATGTTTATTTCTGCATTAGATTTTAAGGAGAAAGATTTACACCACCAATTTAGTTTTGTTTAAAAATCAAATATGGATTAGTTAACGGCAAAACAAATTATTTCATAAATCGAAAAGTGGCAGTATATAATTCTTGACTTTTTTATTAAAATTTTGACGAGAAAGATTTACAACATCTATGTCAATTGTATTTAAATAATTTGTTGGTATTTAAATATGGATTAGTCAATTATACAACTAATTATTTCATGAACCGGAATGTTCAGCAGTATGTGTTTCATGACAAGAGCTACTATGTGAAAAAAATATTGTCATAATCGTCGGTGGACAGAACAATCCTAATGCAGTTACGGAAGTTGGTATGACGATGCGGAAAAAAGCTACAAAGGTCGATATCTATGAGCAGTATGAAAAAAGCTACAAAGTTATAATATATTTATTTATATCTAAATAACTATACGCTTTGCAAGGAAAAGAAAAAATATATTAAAGTATGTTAATTCGATGCAAGTTTACTATGCCATTGTTATTTATTGTGAGCATTAACGTATATTATAAATATGATAATCATCATAAAATAAATTATAAAAATATAAAACTTAAGTTATCATTCATGTTATCATTTCAAATGAATTTTAATAGTTTTTTTGTCCCGTTGCAACGCACAGTCATATTTGCTAGTCAACCACATATCCGCAACAGTCACAACAGCCTAATTTGTCCAGCGCTACTTTTGATATTAAGATTGTTGCAGTGATCACACGGACGCACAGACCAATGGACTCGTTATTGGAAAGGAAAACGTCTACTTAACTCTTTAACTTATCAAAAGGTGACCTACTTCATCTCAAACTATAAAATTGTCTATTTTACCAACCAAATTTACTAAAAACGGTCAAATTATTTCTAGACGGTTTTGGGCAATGGATTTGCTAGTGGTTTTGTTTTTTATTTATTTTCACTGAATTTTTAAAAAAAAATCATAGTAAATAACAGAAACATCATAAAATGAAAAATTCAGTTTTTTGGACACCACATGAGTAGACTACATAGCGAACATATAATATGGTATGCTTTACTTCTCATACTTCCATGTGTTGGTCAAGTTATGTGGTTTCTTTTGACAATCCATAATCTTTTTAATAATTTCAATATACATCTTATTTAACTCGACAAGGGATTAGTCGTCATTGTGTTTCAATTTCTACAAGGCATGACACCGTCCTATTAATTCTATAATAAATCAACCTTGATGAAAATTTTCTTTTGTTTTAAGCACAAGAATATTTACTTGCAAATGATCACAACTTTACTTTTCACGTGTCTATCGGTGTGGGGTTTTTTCTAGAATCCATAATTTTATTTTATAATTTTAAAATATATCTTATTAAAGTCGGCAAAGGGTTAGTCGTCATTGTGTCTCAATTATTTCTACATGTCAGCCGCAAAGAGCTCAGATATTTGTACTGTGTTCATAGTTTGAAGAAATATTTTTTCATTAGGTTGGATGACAAATTGTTGAAGACTTTAATTTACAATTTCAGCTTAAGATATTTGTACGTGTTGATAGCTTGGACATAAACATTTATTTTCTTTAGATACTGCTCAAGATTTTAGCTGATTAGTTAGGCTATTCATGTTCTTATAGTAGTAGTAATAATAGTAGTAGTGGTGATAATAATAGTAGTAGTAATACAATATTTATTATTTATTTTTGTTTTATATTTTATAAGAACTATAGTTAGTTTAAATCTGTGATGAACTTTTACATCAGGAATCCCTAAGTTTCTTAAATTTAATACGACCCTTCCACCTTTTCTTTCTCTCCCTTCCTTTTATTCTTTTTATTGTTGTCTCATCCTCTACTACCGGCCGGATCCTACATGGACACGGAGGTGGACAGAAAATTTTAGGCCGGGTGGAAAAATTTTGGCGGACTGAAATTTTGCCGTTTTATTAGTATAGATATACAAGTTGTAATCGTCAAGGACAAATTAAGCAAGAGCAATCATATTTGCTCAGCTTCCTTTAGGGAGCCGGGAGTTTCCTAAACCCTAGCCGCCTCTTCCTATTTTTTCTCTCTCTCGCGACGGCGCCCCGCCATCGAGGAGTGTTCAAGCCTCATCCTCCGATCAACCACCAGTACAACCGCCGATCGACGAGGTCCAGAGCTCCGCTGCCTATCAACCTGGTATTAGCGTTCTCGGTTCCGATGTCGTCCTCGCCGCCCACCCCATCTGCGTCACCCGCTTCCTCATTGCCGCTGCCCGATCCATCGTCGCCCCAGCAGACCCTGCCCATGGGAACAATACCACTGATCCCTAGGGCATCACTGCCCCTGTCTGCGGGCGCATCGTCCTCCGCCGCCGGCGTCATGTCCAACGTCGAGCTCACGACGGCCGTGCTCGATCTTGGCAAGCTGGTGCCCGGGATTCATGCGTTCCTTCTCGGACCGCAGCCGAATCCCTCGGCTCCACTGCCCTAGCAGCACCAGCTGCCTCCACCACCGTCGCCTCAATTGTCAGGCGCCTTGTACCCCTACGACATGCCCCACGACGACACGATGACCTCCACGCAGCCAGTTCCATCGGAGCCCGTGGGGGGTGCGGATTCAAGACATCAGTTTTCCATCATCCCCATCGCCGCTACCGGCGTGGTTGAGGCCGTCAGCAGCGCCAATCTACACCAACGCAAGGACCCCATCCACGGGCGCGATCATCTAGCACAGCGGTGTTCCGGCGTCGGGGTGCTGTATGGCGGCGTGGATGGCTCCATCTTCCCGGCGTCCAGCCTGCCGCCCCAGCCGTCCGCGGCCGCCACGGCCGCGGTCACCAGCAGCACAGCACCGCCGGTCGACTTCGGTGGTCCGCTCCCGGGCAGTCTTGAGCCTCCCAAGCACCACAGGCTCGAGTTTTCGACCTACGACGGCTCCGTCAACCCCCTCAACTGGCTCAACTAATGCGACCAGTTTTTCAGGGGCCAGCGCACGCCGGCATCCAACCGCACGTGGCTCGCCTCCTGCCACCTTCGCGGCGTCACGCAAACCTGGTACTACGCACTCTAGCAGGACGAGGTTATGCCTCCATGGGATCGCTTCTGCAAGCTGTGCCGCCTGCATTTCGGGCCACCACTTCACGGCAGCCGGTTGGTGGAGCTTGGTCATCTTCCCTTCGTGTCGACGGTACAGGACTTTGCTTGTCAAGCGCTGGCGGTCTCCGCACGGCATCATGCCGAACTCTTCGTGGGGGGCCGCCCTGAGCACCTTTGGGTGGATGTGGAGATGCGTGATCCACCCGACCTCCAGACAGCCATGTACTACGCCAAGGCGTTCGAGCAGCGCGCCATGGCGGCCTACGCTGCATTCCAGCCGCGTGGCCAATGAGCAGCTCCGTGGCCTGGTCAGCCCCAGTAGGCTCAGGCTCCTGCGGGCGTGCCCCAAGGACAGGCACCAGCTGGGCTAGAGGCCGCGGGTCCTGGAGGTCGCCCCTTCCGTCACCTGACCCCCAGCTAAACAATTGGAGCGCCGGCGTCAGGGTCTCTGCTACAACTACGATGAGCCGTTTGTCCCGGGACATCGCTGCCAGCACCTCTTCTACTTAGAGACGGATGACTACGTCATGGATGGGGGCGCTCCCACAGAGGATGCGGCTCCTGTCCTACCAGAGGAGGTGCAACCACCAGAGCCGGAACTCGCTAATGCACTTGCTGTGTCTCTTCATGCTTATGCAGGAATCAGTACCACGAACACGATGCTCCTACCTGTGCTGATCAAGAGGGAGCGCCTGCTCGCCTTACTGGACACGGGCTCCACCCATACTTTCGTAAGTGGCACCACCATGAGCCGTCTTGGCTTGCTTCCCATGGGAGGCAAGCAGCTATGTGTCACCGTCGCTAACGGCGACCGCCTCCGTTGCACGGGCGTCGCACGCGACGTCCCCATCACCATTTGGGGCGAGGACTTCCACATTACCTGCGCTGGCATCGACTTGGGCTGCTTCGACTTCATCCTCGGCTATGACTTCTTGCAGACCTTGGGACCCATCCTCTGGGACTTCAAGGCCAAGACGGTGGCCTTCTGGCGAGACGGCGGCCGCATCGTGTGGCAGGCCGAGGGCACTCCAGGCACAGCCGCCGTGCAGCATGCCACTGCTGCCGTTCCCAATGACCCGTAGCCCCTGCTGGACCGCCTGTTACAGCAGCACAGCATGGTCTTCAATGAGCCGCAGGGCCTTCCACCGGCGAGGCCCTATGACCACCATATCCACCTGCTGCCCGACACCGCACCAGTTCCTGTGCGTCCCTATCGTTATCCGCAGCTGCAGAGGGATGATTTGGAATGGTAGTGCGAGGCCATGCTTGCCCAGGGCATTATTCCACCTAGCACTTCGCCGTTCTCGGCTCTGGTGCTACTGGTTCACAAGGCAGACAAGTCTTGGCGTTTCTGCATCGACTACCGTGCCCTCAACGCCAAGACTCCGAAGGACAAGTTTCCCATCCCAGTGGTGGACGAGCTTCTCGACGCACTCCATGGGGCTCGCTTCTTCACAAAGCTGGACTTGCGGTCCGGCTACCACCAGGTGCGGATGCACCCTGAGGACATCGCCAAGACCGCCTTCCGCATGCACCACGGGCACTTTGAGTTCCTTGTGATGCCTTTCGGCCTCTCCAATGCCCCCGTGACATTTCAGGCATTGATGAACGACGTGCTTCACCCCTACTTACGGAGGTTTGTGTTGGTTTCCTTCGACGATATTTTGATCTACAGCTCCTCCTAGGCGGAACACTTGCAGCACCTCTCCATCGTCCTAAACGAGCTTCGAGCACACCAGCTGCACCTTAAGCGCTCGAAGTGCTCGTTCGGGCTGCGCTCGGTGGCCTACTTGGGCCACGTGATCTCCGCGGATGGCGTCGCCATGGATGCTGACAAGGTGGCGGCCGTGGAAGCATGGCCACAGCCGCGCTTCGCCCGGGGCCTCCGCGGCTTCCTGGGCTTGGCAGGCTACTATCGGAAGTTGATCCGAGAGTTTGGCCTCATCGCGGCACCCCTAATGCGTCTCTTGCGACGAGACACGTTCGTCTGGGATGATGAGGCCGAGGAGGCATTCCAGGCATTGAAGCGCGCCCTCGTCATCGGGCCCGTGCTTCAGATGCCCGATTTTGACAAGATCTTCATCGTGGACTGCGACGCGTCCGGCGTGGGGTTTGGCGCTGTACTCCACCAGGGCGCCGGGCCCCTTGCTTTCTTCAACCGGCCATTTGCAGCTCGTCATCACAAGCTCGCTGCGTACGAACGCGAGCTCATCGGATTGGTCCAAGCTGTGCACCATTGGCGCCCGTATCTCTGGGGTCGGTAATTTCTGATTCGCACTGACCATTATAGCTTGAAATTTCTTTTGGGTCAGCGTCTCTCTACTGTGCCCCAGCACCAGTCGACCAGCACGCTCTTTGGCTATGACTTTACCGTCGAGTACCCGCCGGGGCACTTGAACACCATGGCTGACGCCTTGTCATGCCGCGACGCGAAGCAGGAGGGCGAGGGCGCATCAGCTGCTGCCCTGTGCACCCTCTCAGGACCGTCCTTCACCTTCATCGATGACATTCGCCATGCCACTGCTATGGCACCCGACGCACAGCTCCTCCGCCAGTGCCTGGCCGAGGACACGCTGCCCTCCCCATGGCGGCTCGACGCGGGGCTGCTCGTGCACGACCACCGTATCTTCGTGCCGGATCACGACGATCTGCGCCACCAGGCGCTGCTGCTGGCTCACTCGGCCGGCCACGAGGGCATCCAGAAGACGCTCCACCGCCTCTGTGGAGATTTCTTCATACCAGGGGATCGCACCTTGGTATAGGATTGGGTGTGAAGCTGCAGCACGTGCCAACGGAACAAGACGGAGACCCTGCAACCGGCCAGGATGCTACAGCTGCTGGAGGTGCCGTCCCAGGTGTGGGCGGACATCTCCATGGACTTCATCGAGGGGCTGCCCAAGGTGGGGCGGCAAGTCTGTTTATTCTGACGGTGGTCGACCGCTTATCCAAGTATGCTCACTTCATCGCGCTCGGCCACCCTTACACCGTGGCCTTCGTTGCTCGGGCGTTCTTCGAGGGCATTGTCCGGTTACACGGGTTTCCCTCCTCCATCGTCAGCGACAGGGACCCCGTGTTCACCGGGCACGTATGGCGCGACCTGTTCCGGTTGGCGGGCATCAAGCTTTGCCTCAGCACCGCCTTCCATCCTCAGACCGACGGCCAATCCAAAGTGGTGAACAAGGTGATCGCCATGTATTTGCGTTGTGTCACAGGTGATCGTCCGCGCGCTTGGGTGGACTGGTTGTCTTGGGCGGAGTACTGCTACAACACCTCCTTCCACACTGTCCTACGGATTACACCGTTTGAGGTTGTCTATGGGCGCCCGCCTCCGCCCATCCTGCCATACTAGCCCGGGACGGCGCGCACGGAAGCTGCAGCGGCACTCCTCCGCGACCGCGATGAGATCTTGGTCGAGGTTCATCAGCGTCTACTCTAGGCTCAGCAGCTGTCCAAGCGCTCCTACGACGCGCACCACCATGACGTTGAGTTCGCGGTGGGGGATTGGGTGTGGCTGCGTCTGCTCCATCGCACCACCCAGTCTTTGGACCCCCGTGCCAAGCGGAAGCTTGGTCCTCGCTACGCCGGGCCCTTTCGCATACTGGAACGCATCGGGACGGTGGCGTACCGTCTTCAGCTTCCTCCTACGGCCCGCATACACGACGTCTTCCATGTGGGCCTCTTGAAGCCTCACCGTGATGAGCCGCCGGCTGCGCCTGGCGTGCTACCTCCTGCAGTCGACGGCCGCCTGCTTCCTGAGCCGGAGCGCGCTCTTCGGGCTCAGCAGCGCAGGGGGGACTGGCGCGTCTTGATCAAGTGGCATGGCCTCGAGGAAGATGATGCCACTTGGGAATCGTTGCTCGAGTTTCGTGAGCACTACCCTGACTTCCAGCTCGAGGACGAGCTGTTTCAGCAGGCGGGAGAGATGTTATGACCGGCGTGAAATACACCGGGCGCCGGCCCAATAGTAGCTAAGGCCACCATCGACCAGGAGGATCAGGCGCAGGAGTTAGGGGCTAAAAGCCCATATTTATCTTCATTATTTATTTCCATATATTAGTTGAGATATTAGCTATATATACAAGTTGTAATCGTCAAGGACAAATTAAGCAAGAGCAATCATATTTGCTCGGCTTCCCTTAGGGAGCCGGGAGTTTCCTAAACCCTAGCCGCCTCTTCCTGTTTTCTCTCTCTCTCGCGACGGCACCCCGCCGTCGAGGAGTGTTAAAGCCTTCTCCTCCGATCAACCACCAGTACAACCTCCGATCGACGAGGTCCAGAGCTCCGCTGCCTATCAGACTTACCTGGATCACGGAAGCTTGGGTTTAGTAGATCAGAATTGGACAACCAATCAAAATCCGTATACAGCAGGAAGGGAGAAGAGATGGCACACTTGCTAAATCAAAATATGTCTACAGCTGGAAGGGAGAAGAGATGGCATACCTGTCAGCAAAGAAGGTAGTTGATTGATTCAATTTATAAATAACAATAGAGCTAAGAAGGATTCTGACACAAACAAAGAGGACTCCATACAAGCAAACAACAATTCATTTCTCAGGTGATAAATTAGAACACTGCTGATAATTTGGCTGAAGCGCGAAAAACAGTAGCACAAAATAAACAACGGAGCCGTTGACAGCAAAACAGGCACAGGAGGTTGGGGATTCATAATCAGGAATGGCCAAGGAGAGATGATCCAAGCCGGTAATGTGTGTCCTAAAAAAAGCTAAGAAAGAGCTACGGCAGCAGCTGTGTTCCTGACCACACCCGACACCCTCTGTACCAATCAGAGCACTCGGTACCCTATACCAATCGGAGAAACCAGGCCTTGTTCGGTTCACTTCAAAATTACAATTTTTTCACTCTCTCCCCATCACATCAATATTTAGCTACTTGCATAGAGCATTAAATATAGATAAAAAAATAACTAATTATACAGTTTAGTTAAAAATCATGAGATGAATCTTTTGAGCCTAGTTAGTCCACGATCGGACAATATTTATCAAATAAGACGAAAGTGATACTATTCATCGAGTTTATTTTTTTTCACGATCTAAACAAGGCCCCACTTATCATGATAGGAGCTGTTGAGTAACCAACGTAGTGAAACAGAAACCTGAAATTATGCAAGCCTTTTATAAAACTCTGAGACACATAAATTATCCACATTGGCATTTTATCAAACACATTTCAGCCTAGGTGATCTGCTTCCTTACCAAATAAATCCATCTTCTGTAAGCCCAATTCCACCAATCGGAATTCAATTTTTTGACTATAACATGTCCCCCAAATTAACCATGGCAAAACGTGTGTGATCACCAGACGTATATAGATAAGGGGAGTTACCTTACGGATGGAAACGCAGGACATAGAACAGAAGGACCTCGCCACCACGCGTGGCTCCCTCAACCTTGCTGCGGCTGGACCCTGGAGGGCGATACTGGCCGCCGACGACGCAAGCGAGGTGGACGATGGCCGAGGCTGAGCAGGTGACGGCCGACCACGGTCTTGCGGAGGAACGGAGCGCCGGAGCCGCGACGCCGCGCGTTGGCTGGAAGACGCCGGGCGATGGGGCAAGAGGAGATGGCCGACGTCGTGGAGGAACCGGAGGTGGCGGTGCCCATGGCTGTGTTGAGTGCGTCATCAGGGGCGGGGGCCAGGCGCCGTGCACGGGCGGGCGGCGGTGGCGGCGTACTTGGCCTCGGAGAACGGGGCGAGGGCGGGCGCCGGGTGGTGGTTCGCGCGGGGGTGATGCGGAGGTAGGCGTCGTGGCTCGGGAGGAGCTGGGCTTTCTGAAGCAGGTGCGGTTGTGCGGGCAGCGGAGGAAGTGGGCGTCGGGTTGTGGGCTTCGGCGAGCAGGCGGATGTCGGGGAGGAACCGGCGGCGGCGTGGCCTGACGTCTTCTCCGGCTGACACGTCCGACGGCGGCGGCGGTTTGAGGACTGTCGCGGGCGAGGGCGAGGGCGACGGCGACGACGGCGAGCTGACGTGCGAGGGCGACAGCGAGGATGACGGTTCCGCGCCGCTGCGAGTTGTGCTTGTGCTTGTGCTCGTGCGCCGCGAGCCGAGGCAGGGCGAGGGCGAGAGCGACGGAAGGGTGAGGTAAGGGCGCAGGGACGCCGAGATCCACCTCCGTCGGCCGTTGCGGAGCTGCGCGCCGAGGCAGCCGGCGAATGCGAGGGAGACGGCGACGGCGGTTCCTGCTTGGAGCCAGGCCAGGTGTGCGTGTCGGAGTCGTGGGCTGGAGGTGGTACCGTTAAAAGATTCGAAGTTTATAAAAATACCATTAAAAGACCCTGCTACGTTGAAAGATGACTCAGTTATCTATTTCTACAATTTTTGTTAACTCTTCATAAGCTAAGAAACAGGACAGTAATACGGCTGCACTTTCAGGTTCTATATCAAGTAAGTAAATCTTCAGCCTCGCCACGGCCCAGATTCCTGTAAGCTGCCCGTCCGTTCGTCCGGCGCCGCATCGTCGCCGCGACGTCGCCGCGCTGCCCTGCCCGTGCCGGCCTCGCGCACCGCAGTTGCCCTCGCTAGGCTTGTTCGCTTAAGCCTAAGCGCGCCATGGTCGTGCGCACCCCACCTTTGCACGCAGCCGTGGTCGTGATGACCGCGTCGCGCCGCTGGACTACCTCAAGGCCGTGGTGAAGGAAGCGGTCTAGCTGCACGCGCCGGTGCCACTACGGGTGCCCAAGGAGCCACCGGCGGACGCCGAGATCCTGGGCATCCTGAGGTGCCATGTCCCGGCGCGCACGCGTGTTCTGGCGCAGCGCCTCCCCGGCTGACTGGCCCTCCAGTGCAGCGCCTCGTCGCCCTCCTATGCTGTCCCGGCACTCTGGAGCCATGCTCCCTGCCTTCCAGCATTCCAGCACCGCCGGCACTCCGGCTCTGCCTTGCCATCCTCCCGCAACGACGAATCGTAGCCATTACATGGTCAATTCATCCATCTTCGTCAGCTCACGTATTTGCTTCGGCATCCTGCGCATAGAGTGCGTCGATCGGCAACGGGTGCTAGCACGGAGCTCTACTTGGGCGTTGCAGCATGATCACTGGCCTCGCGGCGCCTCGCTTCAGGATCCCCATTGGCCATCCGTGCCTCCAGGCTTCGGCTGCTGGTTATACGCCCATCAAGCAAGAACGGCGAAGCACAGAAGCACAGCGTGCAATGCCAACGCAAGCAAGCTCTGCAGGAGTTTTTTTTTTTTCCATTTTCTTTTTCCATGTGAAGGGCGGCCCTGGTGTAAGCGGTAGAGCTTTACCGTCTATGACTAAGAGGTTCAGGGTTCAAGCCCCAGCCTCTGCACATTTGTGCAGGGATGGCTGCTGGCTATTTTTTCTTCCCCAGACCTGTAGTGCAGGAGCCTACGGCACTGGGTACGTCTTTTTTTTTTCTTTTTCCATGTGTAGAGTTAACGATGATTTAACGTCAATGGTAAAAACCAATCACGGAGCAACCTTACGGTGCTACTTTTCTAAGACTGAATCTTTCAATGTTATTTTTCTAAATTTTGTATCTTTCAATAGTACTCATCTAATTTTCCATTTCTTTTTTACCGAGAGAAGGGTGGGCCTTTTTTTTTCTTTTTCCATGTGTAGAGTTAACCATGATTTAACGTCAATGGTAAAAACCAATCACGGAGCAACCTTTCGATGCTACTTTTCTAAGACTGAATCTTTCAATGGTATTTTTCTAAACTTTGTATCTTTCAATGGTACTCGTCTAATTTTCCATTTCTTTTTTATCGAGAGAAGGGTAGGCGAAGGAGACGGCAGGGTTAATCAACCGGGGGAGGGGGGCATCGTGGAGGGGGGTCATTAGTTCCTATTTATGTTGGCACGCAGGATACAAAATCAATTGTCGGAGCAACTAAAAGAAAGAAGGCAATTTCGAGTCATTAGTTTAGCACAGACAACAACTTATATATGGTGCAAATTTTCAACTACATCTAACTCCAAACCTTTGTAAGAGCACATTTTTAGAAGCTTCAAGTGGGAATCTGTTTTAAAATTATTCTTTTAACTTGAAAATAGTTTGCAAAGATGGGTGTCATGGAAGATTGATGGAAGGAAGAGCATGAATATTGGTGATATAGAAGGGAAGATTCTACCTACCACAAAATCAGCAGAGTTTCCTCTCTCGTCGATCAAAACTGGATAGCAATAAATTAAAAGAAAAATGCAGAAACAAAGTTAAGTGCCCGTTTTTTCCCTAAAAAAGACAAAAAAAAATTAACGTATTTTTAGGAAGGGAATTTGGTGTTCTTGCCCTCGTGTAGAGGCTATCGATAATTTGACCTGTTTTTCGACAACTTTGTGATTTCTCCTCATGTTTTGAAAAAGGAAGCATTGTTTACCTCTCTACTTTGGATAGAGGTTAATTGCATATTAAATGAACAGAAAAAATGATGGAGAAGTGCCGTGGCGGTGGGCCGTGTGGTGGCCTGGTGAGCTGTGGCTCGAGCGAGCAGGAGCGCACCACTGCGCGCGCGGCGGCTCCTCCCTCACGGCAGCACTGCTCTGCAGTAGCCCACTAGCCCCACCCACTGCCTTAGCCCACTAGCTAGAATCAAACCATGGGTTCAATACATCAGTTGGGCTGGGCTCATTAATTATTTATTAATTAATTTTCGAATTTTTTATTTTTAATTTTTTTAAAAAAATTTTACAATTTTAATTTTTTTGTTTCGAAATATGACAGAACTAGTCGTCCATAATGGGCGTTTTTTAAAAAATGCCCACTATGTGGGCGTTATATGTGACGTGGCACAGGGCCGGCCACCGCCGGTGCCGGCTTTTGCGGGCGGCCCCTGGCGCCCAAAAAACGCCCACTGCGTGGGCGTTTTTTGGTGGCGAGGGGGCCGCCTGCAAAAGTGCGCGCTGTTTTGCGGGCGGGCCTCGAGCAGCAAAAAACGCCCACGTTTTTTGCGCGCTAGGGGGCCGCCTGCAAAAGGGCGAGGCCGGCCTGCAAAAGGGGATGGTTGGATGGGGGACGGAATGAAAAAGGAAAAACCGCCGCCCCAGACCCGCAACCCGCGTCGCGTTGCAACTGGCTGGAATTGGAACGAGTTGTGCGCGTGCTTTCCTGTGAGGTGCGCTGGTATAATCTCCTACGACAAAATAGTATTATATTAACCGATTTATGAGCCACGGACCATTAGTCCCAACGCATTGAACCATTTAAAATTATTGTTATATCTTATATACGTCATTCTAGAGATTGAAAATCAATTTTCGCATACATCTTTTGTGTTCTCTATCTATCAATCCATCCTAAAATTTTAGAATCGGTAGGAGTAGCTACATTAGATATCTAGTGATATATATATAATGTATATATTGAATGCACCCGGGCCGAAACACCCCCGACATCCTGCTGGTCCGACTGGACCCAACGAAGCGACCCGGTCCGACTCCACCCGACTGAAACCGGCATGCGCTCTCTACCCGAACGAAACAGGCCTCCGCGTCCGCCCACCGAACACCACATGCTGCGCACTTTTGCAGGCGGCCCCCTAGCGCGCAAAAAACGCCCACACGGTGGGCGTTTTTTGGCTGCTCCGAGGCCCGCCCGCAAAACAGCACGCACTTTTGCAGACGGCCCCCTCGCCACCAAAAAACGCCCACGCAGTGGGCGTTTTTGGACGCCAGGGGGTCGCCCGAAAGCCGGCACCGGCGGCGGCCGGCCCTGTGCCACATCACATATAACGCCCACACAGTGGGCGTTTTTTAAAAAACGCCCACTGTGGGCGACTAGTTCTGTCATATTTGGAAACAAAAAATTAAAATTTTTAAAAAAAATTTAAAAAAACTAAAAATAAAAAAATTCTTAATTTTCTGATGTGTGGTCTACAACGGCTACGGTTGTTTGGAGTCTTTTGTCTCTCTTATTATATGCCCTCACCATCGTGTGGTTCTGGCATTCTGCTGAAGTGTTGGACGTTAACACTGATCGGCTGATGGCCGGTTGGCGGCCTGGCTTGCGTGGATCTTGCAATGGCCGCGTTGCAACTGGGCATGCACGCCACGCCACGCCACACCACGGATCGACATCATCTACCACTGTCCACTAGGCCGCGTTTCAACGACACCATGGCCGACGTCACCACCGTCCCGCCCATCTTCCACCACCCACCTGACCCCCATAACACCGCCGCCTCCAACACCCACGCCACCGCCGCCAGAAGGGCTCGTCTAGGCGGTCATCGTCGATCTCACCGTCTTTCTAGTAGCAACCAACGACGCCGCCAACCACGAGGACCTCGTCGCGCAGGTCCCACTAGGGAATATTCTTATAAGATCCGTGCTCAACTAGCCACATCAAATTTGACGGACGGGACGAGCGCCACATGCGCGTGTGAAAAGCACGAGGAAGAAGAGGAGCACAACCTATTCTTTTTTTTTTTTTTGAAACTGGAGCACGACCTATTCAATATAGCGTAGTTGAGGAAAAAGCGAAGTTGCACGGTCACGGTCGCCGACCAAACTCATTGAGGAAGAGGGAGACATTGCGACCAAGCTCGATAAGGAAGAGGAAACCACCATAGCCGAGCGGATGGGGAAGAGGGAGCCACCACGAGCCGTGGAGCAGGCAGAATCCCCAGCGTGGTGGAGAAGATCCACAAGCATGAGGAAGAGGGAACCATCGCGACCGACAGATTAGGCATGAGTCGACCACCGTGGCCAACAAAGCAGGAGTAGATGGCACCTCTAGGAGTAATCATAAAAGTCTTCCAATCCAGTAATTTCGATAATATTGAAAAGAAAACATATCTTTGATAACTTCCAAACCTACTTCAAACCCCCTCATATTTCATGCTTTTCGTTTGTGTTGAGGATCCCACGGGGATTACCTGCGAATCCTTTTGTATCATCTATGTGTGGTTTATTGATCATTCTCTTCTGTTTAATGAAAAATGGGCTATACTCCCGTCTAAAAAAAAATCTTTTGGCACTTAGTAAAGAAACCACCCCCACAAGCAGATATATACGCAAACATCATGGTGCCAACAATGAAGGTGGAAGGACATTAGGAAAAATGAATATGAATACAAAAGAAAGAAATTATGGCTTGATTTAGAAAATAGCTTTAGGATTCCTGATGTAAAACTACTTTCTATCTTTCATGCGCGAGATTTTGGAAACGGTTGGAGAAAGCTACTTCCTCTGTTCTAAATTATAAGTTGCTTTGACTTTTTTATTTTATCTATTTTCTTATTTTTATGAAATGTTCATGATGATGTGTACTTCAACGGCTACACTACAACAGGCTAACCTACACCGCACATGTACTCGGTGTACTCTTCTGTACCGGACCTTGCATTGTTTGTTTGGACACTCTTTAATTTGTCTGTTATGCCGTCACCATCGTCGTCGTCGTCGTGTGATTCTTTTCTATAAATGTTGATGCTGTTCGGCTGATATATATGGGTTGCCGGCCTGACTTGCGTGGATCTTGCCATGGCCGCGTTGCAGTTGCACAAGCACGCCACACCACACCGACCTCATCCACCACCGTGCGCACGAGGCCTCGCACTCGCAGCAGCACCTAGCAAAAGCATATACCGAAAACGTCTAGGCCGCCCAATCATCGTGGCTATGGCCGCCACCGCCGGCACCGACGACCGCCTTACCCAGCTCAAGGCCTTCGACGACACCATGGCCGGCGTCAAGGGCCTCGTCGACGCGGGCGTCACCACCGTTCCACCCATCTTCCATCACCCACCTGATCCCCTTGACGCCGCCGCCACCTCCACCACAGCCACAATCCCGGTCATCGACCTTGCCGCCTTTTCAGAAGCCACCACCACCACCGACGCCGCCGCCCACCACCACCATGATGACCTCGTCGCGCAGGTCAAGGCGGCCGCGGAGACCGTGGGCTTCTTCCAGGTCGTCAACCACGGCGTGCCCGACGACCTCCTGGCCCGCATGCTCGCGTCCGTGCGCGGCTTCAACGAGGACACCCCCGCCGAGGCGCGGCGGCCCTACTACACCCGCGACCCGTCCCGGCGCGTGCGGTACCAGAGCAACTTCGACCTCTTCTACTCGCGCGCCGCCAGCTGGCGCGACAGCATCTTCTTCGAGGGCGACGCGCCGGCGGAGGAGATGCCGCCGGCGTTCCGGGACGTCGTGCCGGAGTACACGCGGCAGGTGCGGGCGCTCGGCGCGCGCCTCCTCGCGCTGCTGTCGGAGGCGCTGGGCCTTGGCGCTGACTACCTCCAGCGCGACGCCGAGTGCCTCGACGGGCCGGCGCTCGGCTGCCACTACTACCCGCCGTGCCCGGAGCCGGGGCTGACGGTGGGCACCGCCAGGCACTCCGACCCCAGCTTCCTCACCGTGCTGCTGCAGGACGCCGCCGTGGGGGGCCTGCAGGCGCTTGTCGGTGGCGGTGGGTGGGTGGACGTGCCGCCGCTGCCCGGCGCGCTCGTGGTCAACGTCGGCGATTTCTTACAGCTCATGTCGAACGACAGGTTCAAGAGCGTCGAGCACCGCGTGGTGGCCGTGCCTGCCACCGCCGCCGCGCGGGTCTCGGCGGCGTGCTTCTTTAGGCCTACCGGCGCCGCCGCGTTGAACAGGGCGTACGGCCCCTTGCCCGACCTCGTCAAGCCGCCGGAGACCCCGCGGTACCGGAGCGTCACCGCCGTTGAGTTCCTCAGATACTATAGGCAGAAGGGTCTCGACGGACGATCTGCGCTCGACCACTTCCGGCTGCTGCCTTGAGCCTCTCAAGCTTCAACCCAATTATTCCATCGTCACCGCTAGGCCTCTGTGCCTGTGCCTGTGCCTGTGCCTGTCCATGTCGACTGTCGTCCATTGCAATAAGAGTATTTTACTTAGGATTCTTTAAAAAAGATCATAATTTTGTATGCGTCACTAAACAAATTGAGATGCTCATATATCAACTCAAGACAAGAAAGCAATGAAAGTGGGGATCTTAAAAGCAAAATGAAAAATAAACAAATGAGCAAGTTTAGATGCGTGCTCACGGATCAATTGAAGACAAGAAATCAATGAAAACCCAATACAAGAAAACAATGAGCAAGTTGGTGTGTAGCCACTGCATCTCATATTGGGACATATCTATGGGTGACCCCGTTCCTATGGGCCGGCGGCGGCGCAGCCTGCGCCATGCCATCCACTTTCTTGAAGACATCGAAGTTTCTGTTTGTCTCGGCAGGGTTTTTTCAACCATATATATGGAACGGCTTATTTTCTATTTGCCATTTCAGAGTCTCTCCCCCCCCCCTATTTGACTACTCCATCCGTCTCACAAAAAACGCAATTGGAGGATTGGATAACAATACACATAGAAAATTACCAAAATGCCCCTATGAACTGATTTGACATGTTTGTCATTATTGGAAACAAACAAAATCTAGGAGTAGCAATTTCAGCTGATACATGAGAGATTACATGTGATTGCCAGAAGACTATAGAGACTACACGTGAGGATGAGGAAAGGTGCAAGGTATGCTTTTCTTGTCTCAGAAAATAAGACCAATTGTTTCTAAATTTCGAGATGTGATTCCATTTGAAAGACAAACTTACGATGGCTACTAGAAGTTTGTCTAGTTCATCTGAGGAATGCACAACCTTAGCCCTAAGGATTAACAACAGATCTTCGTATTCATCAGAAGATTCACCAAACATGGTATAGCAGTTATCCTGGTCCGAGTCGGAGTTCATAAGGTGCAATTGCAAGTGAAATATGATAAGAAACAATGTCTTGTTTGCACTGCAGGCATATACAGATTGCCAGACTTAACAAAAAGACTCCCAACCACTATTGTGAACCCTATACGGCTTTCACAAGGTCACATAACAAATCAACACAATAACAAAAGTACACGTAACTTCGATCTTTGAGCAAAATGTGATATATAACCCAGCACATTATTGATGCATTCCACCACCAACGGCTCTGAAAGATGGATCATGCACAGTGAACACAAACTTGCAGGAGCTTGAGCAATAGAAGCATTCATCGATATATTTCATTTCATCAACGCCCACAAACTCTTGAGGATCATCCTAGCTTCTTCATCATCTTTATCCATGCCATCAATGTACAGCCTGTTCGTTTGAACTTATCAGCCAAACCAGCCAGCAATTCAACAGTATTTTTCTCTCACAAAAAATCAGCAGCAGCCAGAACCAGCCAGCCAGAAACGACCAAGCGAACAGGACGAGTTGGAAGGATCATAGATATCATCATCAGAACCGAGCTCCGTGTCCAGGTCATAATAAACACCATACCCCATGTCGCCATCGAAGTCATCCTCATTCTGGTTCTGGGAGTCATTGTCCCAAATAGGATCTGAAATTATGAATTCATAGTCATCAGTTGGGTCATTGGGAAGCCTCAGTGTCTTGATACCAGCACACTTTGTTCGTAGGGTGTTGTCCATGTTGACGTTGAAGCAATGGCGTATGTCCAGGGACTCTAGATGAGAACAGTTGTCCAGGATGGCTGTCAGCCCTTCATTGGTGAGGTTATTACCAAAGATCTGCAGGGAACACAGCTCAGTCATTGTTGCTATGCCCAGGGCTTCCCCATTTTTGTTGTAATCAACATCTTCAAAATTGTAGAACCCGTGTTCACTGAGCCTGAAGCGTTTGAGGTGTGGACAAGACTTGCCAACAGTCTCGAACACTTCCTGCCCAAATACATTTTTTGAAAGTGAAAGCTCAAGTTCTTCAAGTAAAGGAAGCTTCTTTATTGCCTCTGTAAACCCTTCATTTGAGACATCATAGCAAGAGATCAGGCGAAGACTCTTCACTGATGGTGCCCTGCAAAGACAGCATATTGGCTCAATAAACAGCTACCAAACTATGATGCTAAAAGAAGAAATATTATACTGAATCAAAATAAAACATGCAAGGACAGATATATTCTTATTTCAACAGAGTTGCATATCCACAATCACCAATATGGAACAAAAAGGTGAAAATTTAAAGATCAAGGCAGTTTAGATGATGCCTATTGCCCAATTATCATCACCATCTTTACGTTTAGAAGGCTAACTGAAAATTGATTTAACTATACCATTTCAAACGAGGAAAATGTCAGTTAGCCTCCAGCCACTACTTGTCGTTGTAGCATAAATTCCGTACTTGGGCACCAAAAATTCACCTGAGTTCTGTTCCATAGTTAATATGTAATTTATTATAGCAAGTTCGATCATTTCACCTAGTACTGCCCTACTGCTAATGTTCCTAATCAATGCAAATCTATCCTGAAGTAGCTTTTGTTTTGGACCAAACAAAAGAAGATTATTCTTGTTTCAAAGAAGCTAATATATATTGCCAAATTAATACATAAGCTGACACTATAGTAAGTTATGCTGGGAAAGAAGTGAA
This sequence comes from Bothriochloa decipiens, assembly GCA_023333625.1. Taxonomy (NCBI): domain Eukaryota; kingdom Viridiplantae; phylum Streptophyta; class Magnoliopsida; order Poales; family Poaceae; genus Bothriochloa; species Bothriochloa decipiens. The sequence continues at coordinate 15,147,914 of CM041643.1, forward strand.
CTTTTTTCCTATGGGGTGATGTGTAATTGTGTGCACTTTGTGAGGGTGGCAGATGATGGGAATAATTCAATTGTGTAAAGTTGAGGCAATCTAACAGATAATCCCATTGAGACCCCATTGAGACATTTATAAAATGTCACCCTATGACCTCTGTCTCATTTGTCAATCCTAATTTGTTATCCAAATGCTGTGTATGATATATGATAATGAGAACTTTTCCCCAGATCCATGATCAGATACTTTCAGTGATACACCAACATTCTGTTGGTATTTTTCATTTTTTTTCTTTCAAAAGAAGACACACCCATCCTTTGAACATGAGAGTGATTGTCATCGGAAGTCACATAACAGTAGGAGCGACCCTGTACTTGGTAGTCTTTTCTGTTTTTTAATATAGTTTTAGTAGAGGCTTCTGTTTCTTAAAAGAAGGTCACATAACACTAACATTGATCACCTCCCTTATTTTCACGCTGTCAAGAAATATACTAATGACAAGTGTGCTTAAGAGTGTCAACAAAATATAACATATTGAAGACATAAAGCCTATGCTTAGCAGCACGAGTGTGTGCCTGTAGATTCTTAATGGTACAAGGAAATTAGGAGGATCACTCCTTTTACTGAAACGCATTTCAGAAAAACTAAAACTGCTATTAGAGTATTAGATGATAGTAACCGCCCATCCACAACCATATAGTATGATCAGAAACACCCGTGATCCAAAATGATCCAAAATCTTACAATATTATTGTGGCCAACAACAAATCCATCCAGATCGAGTCGTGTTTTTTTTTGTTTTGTGTGTGTGAATGAATTAAACATGAGCGGGATTAAAACCCTTAGAATTGTAGACTCAGAGAAACGAATTCTTACTGCTCCCCAAGGAGGAGGACGGCATCGTCGGCGGCGTACTCGCCCCAAAAGGCCTCGCACTGGCCCTTTGCGCGGCGCACGGCGGCCTGCGCCATACCGGGGAGATCGCCGAAGAGGTCGGCGTGGCCGCACATGTCGATGCGGCGCCACGGTCGTCCCGCGCGGCGCGGCGCCTGGAGCGGCAGACCAGGCCGGCGCCCATCAGGATCTCGACGTGATCGAGCTTGCGGAGGACGGCCGAGATCGCGTCCAGCGGCAGGTCAGCCCAGTTCCTCTTCTTTCGTCCGCGCCGGCGGCGGCCGCGACGGCGGCGAGAGGAGGAGGGCATTGGTGGTGGCCGGTGGGGATGCGCGTGAATTCGTGAACTTTGATTTGAGACACGAAGGTTGTCGGATTCTCGTGGGCCTTTTACGGCCCATCTACGGAATTCTCATGTCCATAAGTTGCAATTTGCAATAATAGACATAGAAAAAAAGTAACGCCATGGTACTTCAAATTTAAATGTATATTGCATATATTGTTAGAAAATGATACTCTGAATGTTATATTTGTAACGTATCGTTCGTAATAAAACATCACAATTACGGAGTACATAAGAAGTTAGTCTCAAACAAACTGAATGTATTAAAAATGTAGTCATTATTCACTGTGAAATCAAAAAAGAGAACACTAGTACAAAAATACACTTCAGCAACGCCCTGTATTTCTATCAGGGGCAGCTAACATAGCAGGCCGCTTGTAATCACGCGAGGTAATACTGTAGCTATAAACCGCTACTGAAAAATTATTTTTGGAGACGGTTTTACTACGAAAGCCGTTTCTAAAGATATTTTCAATAGCGGTCGTATTTAGACCCGCATCTAAAGAGCCCTGAAAAAGCTACTTCGCGCGCTGATAGTTCAAAAATTCAGTGAGCGCGTGCTTTGAATATCATTCACAGGTCCATTCCCATGTGTGTGGGCCCCTCCACGTGCTGGCTTATCTTCTTTATATTCTATTACTCCGTGTCTCTTCTCCACCACTCAAGCCTCCAACTTTCCTCTCTTTGACTCTCTTCAACAGCCAGCTGCTCTTCAACGCGTCGCCACGGCTGCCGGAGCTGAGGTCGAGCACAGCAAGCGCGGTTACTCTGGGGTCCGGCTAGGAGCGGAGCGATGGAGGCCCTAGCTCGCAGCCATGGGCGCAGCAGAGAGGGCGCGGCCACCGGCGACGGCGACAACGACGGCGTGGCCCTGACGACGGCGACAACGACGGCGCGGCCCCGGCGACGGCGACAACAACGGCGTGCCCCCGGCGACAGCGACAACGATGGCGCGGCCCCGGCGACGGCGATGGCGCGGCCATGCGCACAACACCTGCAGCGACGGCGGTGGCAACGCGGCCACGACAACGACATTGCGTACGTACTGCTGCAGTGAGCTAGTTACCTAGCGTACGTGACCGTCTAGTTGTGCAGAGTTGAGTTGATGTACGTGCTGCTCTGCTGTGAGGTAGCCCTAGCGAGCTTCCTGTTGTGGCTCGCCGCCGGTGTGCTGGCTGGTTGTGGCGGCGTGGCCGCCGGCCAGCGAGCTTTTTTTTTAATGCTAAAAATTCGTTTTCAGGGCCGGTTATCGTACGCCAGCCGATGCTAAAGAAGCGTTTTCAGTAACGGCTGACTTAACTAAACCGTTTTTAGAAATGGTTTTTCAGAATCGGTCATAAATCCACCACTGAAAAGGAATTATTTTTACAGTCGCTGGCATAGTGTCGGATTTTATATCCGTTTCTAAAGATTGATTTTGACCGTTGCTATAGTCTCTTTTTGTAGTAGTGGAAATGAGAGGGTTAGATTTTGTTGACTTCGTGCTACAGTTAGTTGTTAGTTTCGTTCTATATTAGTTATAACAAGCATGAAACAAAGATCGTATATATGTGATGCGTAGGTAAGCGGATGAATGAGCATGACCAATTGAATCTTTTACTGAGAGTAAGAGGAGCAAATACTTCTATCCTAAGTATTGTATCCTGTAACTGTAATGAACTGAAATGTCACAACATCTTAATAACATAAAATACAGTTCGTCGTGGACATCATGTCTGGCAAATACACCTCACAACGTTGGGGATAATCTGCCTCTGCGCTTTATGGACAACAATCATCATTGAGTAGAACGAAGAACTTGCTTCTCTTAAATTGGAAGGGGAACACATTTTACCTTTAGAATCACTTTCCAGGATATGACATCGATTGTTGATGGTAGGCTAACGATGGAGCGCATGATGATTAGCCGTGGCAAACGATGAATGATCGGCATTATTCGAGAACACCGTCAGGATCCTCCATGCCTCGATGTCGCTATTGATGGTTCTCCCACTTGTATCTGCAACGGAGCCGTCAAGTGGTTTCTTTTTTTTTCGTGCATGATTGTTCATTATAAGGAGAAAATCACATAAAGAAGAAAACACAGCAGCACACGCTTATTTGTGATTGGTTTCTTGAAGATCTGTCTTTGGAATCTCTTTTTTGTGTGGTTATGTGCTAAAAGGCGAGTATGTTGTGAGTGTCTGCATTGTACCGTGTAATCATAAGAGAGAGAGGTTACTACTCGATCAAGGATCAAAGGCATGGCATCTTAAAGCAATATATGCCATATTGCTATTCCAGGCATGTGTATTTGTGCAGTAGCAAGTTGCCATAATGCCATTAAAAGTTGCTATGATCAATTTGTCAAAAAAAAGTTGCTATGAACAATAGTATTAATGGCTAAGTAACATGTGCTTTAGAAATGCTTATTAACAACAAGAAACATGTTCCCTAATGGAAGTTGTACCGTCAGGTATTGCACAACAAGAACCCTGTCACGATACGTTTTTCGGGACGGTTTCAGATGGTAGAAAATAATCCGTGATGGTTTTCAGTACGTTGTCAAGGATGGTTACCATTGATGGTATGTAGTACTTTCCCTGACAGTATCTGCCGTCATGGAAAAACCTGACTGAGTTGGTGACACCATATGCTTATTAACTTCATTGATTATAATTACTTGTTTTCATATATTTTTATGGGGATAAATTAAAACTTACAACAATACACTACCCCAGCCAACTTTTTTCCTGACGGCCAGCACCGTCAGGGAAACTGGCCAAAACTGTCAGGGAAGGTCATCCGTGGCGGTAACTGTCAGGGATAAACCGTCACAAGAAAAACAGCCATCATCGATTAGTTCCTGACGGTTAGTTTCCGTCAGGGAAGATATACCCTGTCGGTTCGAACCCGTCAGGAGAAACCCGAATCTTCCCGTCGGTTCCAAGAAACCCGGAATCTTCTCTGTCGGCTGCAAACCGTCCGAGAAAGCCAAATCCCCACATCCATAAATCATAATTTAAACATTCAAATCAGTGATCTATAACTCACTTAATCACGCATCCTACATGTCACACGGTAGTCTTGGCACACATATAATTTAATAATCATCATTTAATCATGCATCCACACAAGTGGTAAATGTTACACTTAGTAGTCTTGGTACATATATAACCATATATCTTCAAGTCAGAATGAAGAGCAAAACTGCAGTGCTACAAATGTAAGAAATAAAGTGACTACTACTGCCCTATGATGGCAATGCAGCAGCTACTGCACATCTCTGGTCCCTCTACATATATGTTAGCAAATCAGTTCAAATTCCGTTTCGCTGACACAATAACCTTGTTTGGTCATTTTTGTTGTTTTTATTGACCGAAAAGACTGTGGGGGAGGCCCGGTTATTTTTGTTGTTGGCACACCTATTAAGAAAATTTGGGTTTCTCAATTTTCTTGTTAATTTTTGGAAATTCAGTTTTCTCTATAGTGATTGGGATAGTGAGGTTGAGGTCAGGAGTGGGGACAGAAGATGATTTCATGGCCCTTTTGGTGCCAAAGATGGAACAGATTCAAGTTTTTTTATGTAGTCGATGCATCAAAGAAATATCATTCATTAATAAAAGTTGGCATGGTTCTGAACGCAATAATAATATGTCCTTTCCTGATACATGCGTATGCATATGAGGTACATTTCAAGAGCATACATATTAATTCCTTGAGGTTGACAGTCAACCATAAAACTAGCTAGGATGGCGTTCAAAGTTATCTGCTTCGGATTCATAATGATAACTACCACACCATGATAGGAGAATCATCAATGCCGAAGTAACCTTCATCTGATCTGATCAGAGATGGATCTGAGCCTGGCAGTCTAGTAGGCATCGATGAATATTGGGATGTACATACATCTCGATGCCAACACACTTGGCTTGCATGGCATCATCCATAACAATGTCGAGGCACCAATGTAGATCAAGGGACTCCAGGTCAGGGCAGTTGTGAAGGATGGCATCCAGCTCGGCCCTGTGTTTTTAGAGGCCCAGGGCGGAATCAAAATTTAGGGGCCCTTTATATACACATGAACAAAATACTTGTATCTAAAGAAGTGTTAATGGTAAACACTTAGTTACATATACAAAAGTGATATCTCAAATTCAAAAGAAACAATTCATATAAATTAAACGAGATTAAATACCTTAAAATTTTCATCGGACATTTCTCAATGCGAAATCGCTAATGATGGTATACTCTAGTTCCTCGATAACAAACTATCATCATCTTGTTTGGATCTCTGTTCTTGAATTACTCTCTAAAAAACTTATAGATCTATGTGTTAAATTGTAATTGTATTAATTCATCTACTCATGCTCACCTTTTTCTTTTATTTGTTTGACAAGGCTTTGTACAAAATATTTTAAAAAAGAAATATAAGAAGCAAGTAAGTTTTTGTACGTGTACGTGCATGCATAATCATGTGCGCTTTGAAGAGGGAAGAAGATAGTGAAGGAAGAAGCTATCAAATTGCTGTCTTGTTTGAAGAAAGCAAGTTAGCTTATCTAATGTACCAGCATGTCTGCATATGCTAGCAACAACGCTGGCTCGCTGCCTTAAACCATGCAATACGTATACGCGGGATGGGGCCCCACGGGATTGGGGGCCCTGGGCGACCACCCCGCTCGCCCGCCCTCGGGCCGGCACTAGTGATTTTATTGAAAGAAATCTTCAGGGAGCGTAGCCCATGCATGGTTGCAATTCCATGGGCTTCGTCAGCATCAAAATTTTCAGCACTATCTTGGACAGAACCGAACAATATGCAGGACCTGTCTTTCATAAGTTCAAATGTCTTCAGGTTTGGGCATGCTTTTCCAACAGCCTCAAAGGTTGCACGACCACATACACCTCCACAGGCAGAAAGCTTCAGCTCTTCAAGCAGAGGGAACATGTTTATTGACTCCAAAAATCCTTCGTTGAGGATATCGGCACAAGATGTCAGGTGCAGAACCTTGAGAGATGGAGCACTGTATAGCAGCACAAGTATCTCAGCTGGGCTCTGAAAATTACACAAAAGCAAGGTGTACTAAAAGAAAAAAGTTTAACTCGCTGTGGAATCGTCTATGTGAAAAAGTAGGATATCAAGTACTCACGTTAAATTGTATCTAAAATTATCCAGCACCCATGACCCACCACCAATATTTACTTAGAAAAGGAACTTTTCTCCTGAATTGAACTTGCAACTAATTAACTTGAGGAAGCATCTGATCCAAGGAATATGCAAAATTAACCATCCATTTCGATGTTAGATTAGATTATACAATATTATGATTCCCCACCACCATTTAGAAGTATATAAAATCCGTACTTTGACTGAGCACTAGTACTAATGATCATATATATGAAACCAGGGGCGGATCCCGGGGGGGGGGGGGGCGGGGGGGGGGGGGGGGGGCCTGCCCGGGCTGTAGCCCCCGGCAGCCATAACTCCCTGTTAATTATAGTTCATTAGCCCTTAAATTACCATTGTTTTCTTAATTTAGCCTTAGTTTTTATGATTTAGCCCCCCTGAGAAGGTTATCCTGGATCCGCCCCTGTATGAAACCAGCCACCAGTGGCGGTGGCTGAGAGTTTCCAGATACGATAGCTCGGGAAAGATGAAGGAGTACTACTGCTGCTGCTCAGTGCTTTAATAACATGCATTTGCATATGCTTCATTAAGAGAAATTAGATGGTTCGTTACATGTTGGCCATACTAATTGCTAGAGCCAAAGAAGCAGGACAGGTCGAGGGGGTTATTCCGAATTTAATCCAGGATTGTCTATCTATCCTTCAGTTTGCGGATGACACAATAATCTTTATTAGCCATGATATTCAAAAGATAGTTAATATGAAACTTTTATTAACTATCTTTGAGCAATTATCGGGTCTGAAGATAAATTTTCATAAGAGTGAATTGTTTTGCTTTGGCAAGGCAAAAGAGCAAGAAGAGTTTTATTCACAGCTATTCGGATATGTTGTTGATAAATACCCTTTTCGTTACCTTGGCTTGCCCATAAACACTAGAAAGCTAAACAATAAGGACTGGAAAGTGATTGAGGATAGAATAGAGAAGAGATTGAGTGGTTGGAAAGGAAAATTACTGTGAGTAGGATGATGTTTGGTTTTAATAAATTTGGTGTTCTCTAGTTTACCGATATTTATGATGTCTTTTTTTGAATTGCCGATAGGCATGTTAAAAAATGGACTGTTTCAGATCATGCTTTTACTGGTAAAATGATCAACAAAAATGCAAATATAGGTTGGCCAAGTGGGAGGTATTATGCCAACCAAAGGATCAAGGAGGGTTAGGCATATAAAATTTGAATTTATAGAATAAATGTTTATTAAGAAAATGAATTTTTAAGTTATTAAATGAAGATGACATGTGGCAGGAACTAGTAAGAAATAAATATATCAAAGAACAAGACTTTAGGAAATTATGTTAAAAAACCAACGGATTCTCATTTCTGGAAAGTTTAATGAACATCAAAGACTCTTTTATGGACCTTGGCTCTTTTAAGGTAAAGGATGGGTCTCAAACTAGGTTCTGGTTTGATAGTTGGTTGAGAAATAAACCACTTAAAGACAAATTTTCATCGTTGTTTAATATTATAAGAAGAAAACAAGACTTTGTAGCAAAAGTTCTTAGTTCAACCCCACTGAATATTTCTTTTAGGCAAAATTTAGTGGGGGAAAACTTAAGGGCTTGGCACAGAATTGTTACCTCTTTATAGGATATTAACCTAGTGGAGCAAAAGGATGTCTTTGTTTGGGGCTTAAACGCATCTGGAAACTTTACAGTCAAATCCATATATGCTGCGTTAATTAACAATGAGGTTAGAGTGTCACAAGATATTTGGCAAATTAAAGTACCTATGAAAATAAGGATCTTCTTGTGGTGTTTAAAAAGAGGTGTGATTCTAACTAAGGATAGCTTAGCTAGGTGTAAGTGGAATGGTGACATGGTGACAAACATTGCTATTTTTGTCACTTTCCGAAAACAATACAACATCTCTTTTTCGATTGTGTTTATGCCAAATTCTTATGGCGTGCTGTACATATACTTTTTGGTTTACCACCTCCTTCGAATATGAATGATCTTTTTATAAGATGGTCAAAAGTTACAAACAAAAAGTATAATTTATTGTTATTAACGGCAGCTACAACATTTTGTTGGGCAATTTGGTTAACAATAAACGAAGTGATTTTTGATAAATGTAGACCAAAATCTTTCTTGCAGGTACTCCTCAGGGGAACACGCTAGCTTTATCACTGGGCAAAATTTACAGCAGCATGATGATCAGCGAGATCAACTGGTCCAAGTCGAGCAGTACCTAGAGACGTCAGCACTGCAGTTCTTTAGTTCCAATGGTTGGTTGTCATCAAGATACATTGGTCATGTTTAGTTTAAACCTTATTTCATGTTGGTTATCCATTTGTCGGATTGTAAGTTGGAGTTATTTGCAGTTCGTGTTTGTGCCTGTGGGCAGGACTTTGTAATAATTGGTCTGATTCTATCTTTTGATAGATGAAGCCGGGTATAAAATATCCATTATATTAAAAAGAGATAGTTCATTACATTCCAGTTGTCCTAGTGGCGAGGTGCCAGGAGGATTAGGCGGACAAAACACAAACAAAAGGTGCCGGCTCAAACGACAGAGCTTCAAAGGTTGTACTAACTACTAAACTGATTGCGTGACAGTAAGACCGAGGACCGCGGTCAGCCTATTCTGGCATCGGCATGTAGCGCACCTGGCGGCCACCACACTGAGGAAATAGAACTTGCATGGCCTGCTTCATGGCGGATAGGCTGCATTGGCGAATGCTTCGTGGAACCCGTCATTGACAAAGGATTCTGACACATTGGTGGAGGGCCGCACAGTCAACTTGCTTAGCATGACCGGTCTGGCCTACAGTTCTGGATTCGGGACGCGATATATGCTGATTTTGCCGCAAGGCGGGAACTCCGCTGAGGCATCCAATCATCATCACGCATTCTTGGTACATGCGCGCGCAGCGTGGTGGGGATGAAAGGCTCCTGCAGGGTAGACACAGAGAGTCGATGAAGGCGCTCCCTGCATTGGTGGACCCCTGCATGGCTGTTGATACTTCTTAACGTCGCTACCTAAGATTGTTAGTCCCCGGCAACAGCGCCAGAAATGCTTGTTGACACTTCTTAACATTGCTACCTAAGATTGTTAGTTTCCGGCAACGGTGTCAGAAATGCTTGCTGGTATTTGTTAGCGTCACTCACGGGGTTATCAGTCCCGACACTAAAAACACGTGACGAAGGTTCTGTAGGTAGAAAAGGATTCTGCAAGCACAGAGAACTATCGTGTAGCACTTCGTCTGGGAGTACCAGGTGTCGATTTATTTATTCTCAAAGGAAGGCGGGGTGTTGGTGTATCCTTGGGTAGAGTATGGTGAGTTATTGGATGAAGGGTAAAATGGATGGATGGATGGATGGAATGATAACTAAGGATAACTTGGAGTCTAAGATAATCCTAGGGTAATGATTGCTACTTCACTCTCAGTGCGTGCACTCAGGTGTAATCTAGGTAACTAAGATAACTGAGTAGATAGACAGATTATATCTAGTAAAGAGGCGTACGCGCTCCCAATTAAACAAGACACAACACACCACGAGCCTTACGAATTACTGAACTAGTTCTAGCGTGATGGATTACATAGGCAAATAGGGCTGTCACACCTATTGCTACCACCTCCGGAGACCTAGCCGCTCCTGCAGGTAAGTTATAGCCTAAGCACCGTGCTTAATCTACAAGCTTACTATCTCTACTTGAGCTCGAAGCAGAGACACCTTAACCAGACGATAGGACAATACCAGATAAATATAACTATCACTAAGATAACTTGGTAAACCTATGCCTATAACCAAAGCTTAACCTTACTACTAATGAATAGCAGAAAAGTAAGACTTGAATGTAAAGGCGTAATTAAATACTTAATGAAATACTTGAAGTAAAGTACTTGTATTAAATAAATAATGTATGATTACAAAGAAGTATACCGAACTCGAAGACTCGGAAGACTCTTCCAGACTCTGAGGCGACCTGACTCCTCTCCTCTTGCTAGCAGCTGCTACTCTTGCTAAACTAGAGCTAGAGCTAGAGCGAGAGAGCACTAAGCACTAGAGCTAGAGCTTCCTATTGCCTTCTAATGCTTGTAATGATGTAATGATTGTAGTGATGATAGGGATGCTTGCTTCAATGGCCGAGGTGCTCCTTATATAGTGATGGGGGCACCATGGGGTACTTGTAGGTAGAAGGGAAGTTGATTTGCCAGCACCGCCAAGGTGGGCGCCCTGGACCTAGGGCGGGCGCCCTGGCCAGGGTGGGCATCGTCCACCTGGCACCAACACATGATCAAACGGCCGTGGCTCACCCCCTCAGGTTAGTTGCATGCTAGTTGAGTCGGTTTGGAGTCGGTTCCAACCGACTTCACCACTTGAGTGCATGACAATGGTCCCATGGATCCAAGTGACCAAACTCGGGAGCTCTTGGATCAAACCGACTTGGATTCGATGGTTGGGAGACATGGGAAGGTGTTGTCGAGGATCAGTGATGTGGCTGAGTCCGAAAGCTGGCACAGCCAAGGTGGGCGCCCTGGCTCAAGGTGGGCGCCCTGAGTCTAGGGTGGGCGCCCTGGCCCTGGCTGTGTTGCTGGCCCTGCCACGTTCCATTGCCTCCTTTTTGTCCAATTGCACTTAATTTTGGTACTTTTCCTGCATACAAATATAAATTCTAAGTACAAGTGGAACTAGGTAAAATTCAAATCATTTTTAGACATTGTCGGGTCATGTTGCCAGGTATTTAATGAAATATTGATGGTAAATAGTTAATGACCATCAACAACGGCGTCGGAGAGACCCCAACGTACACTACCATCATGTCGTCACTACCCGGCTCCAGCGCCGGCATCGGAGAGCCCACCATCACGTTGTCCTTTCCTGCCTCGTACAGCATGAAGGAGAACCAGATCATTCGAGGCAGTGACAGTGGATCCAATAATGCTATATCTGGCCTACAACGACGGGCATGTGACGAGGCAAGCCACGAGCTCGTCAAGCATCGGGTCGACCAAGATGTGAGGCCCCTCCACCTCGCACCCCTCTAGTGCCGGTGGGTCGGCCGTAGCAGCGACGTTGACAGTGGCAATGCTGATCCTCGTGCCTGTTTGCCCTAACATTGTCGACGTCAACGACGGGCAGAGGGCTGTAGGCCGCCATTCGCAATGGTCAGAGGAGGCGGACAAAGGATTTGACTGTCAAGGATAGGGCCGTGAGCGGTTTCAAAGCACGAGAAGCCTTGTAGCCACCAATGCCGCAAACGGCACCCTGGTGACCAGCATGAGCACTGACTCACCCCTAGTTCTTCCTCGTGGATCACCGAAGATAGGGCTCCTATGTGCGCCCTGCAGAAAGGCATCAAGGTGGAAGATGATGGCAGTTCCACGTCCAGTACCTCGCGCTAAGGCAGAAGATACAACACGACAGGGAGGTACACTGGGCGGCGATGTGACCCCTCACCAAGCAGTTAAAGCAAAGCCCGATGAGCACGGACGGTACCGGCCGCCGATGACAGGGGTGACGCAGGGCACGGCGACGCCCTCGCTGGTGACTTTCCACAAGAGTAAAGCCCTCAACATTAGTAGGCGCAGCCGCGCGTGGGATGTGGTGCCTGGGAGCTCACTGGTCGGAGGTTCCCATTATTGTGGGCTGAGGCGCTGTAGCGCCGGGACTCTCGCCACTGGCAGCGAGCCTAGGCGGCGCTGTCCAGGTACGCGCATCTTACGCTGATGATGGCGCCTCACCCCAGTAGGTGTCGGATGGGCTCCCCACAACCACAACGCCAGATGAGGCACCACGTCATCATCCGAGACCGGAGGTGAGGTGACACGACACATGGCCAATAAGCCATGCTCGTCCTCATTGAAGTTAGAGGAGTCGCACCAGCGTAGGTGGTTAGGCCTACCTGTGGAGTTGGGGAAGAAGGCTGAGGTTAGATTTTCTCATCGTCGGAAGCATCCTCAATGGTGACGATGTCCATCATCGACTGGCCAGCAGCAGCAACCCGCAGAGGACACCCTCGGCATCTCCGGGGAAGGGGAGGCCAGGGTGGAGGGAGGCGACGACAAGCTTGAAGCGGATTAGCGCACGAGGATGACCTTAGGCCCTGACTTGCACGACAACAGTGGCAAAGGCAGCCGTCAAGGTCAGCTCCATTAAAATAGTGGACTTAAGCTAGAAATTAAAAGGATTTATTAAGGAATTTTGAGATTTCATTGGGGTCGGTTGACACCCAAAAAGGGCCTGGCTCTGCCACAGATGACAAGCCGGGCGTCGAAGCCACGAGGGCCACATCCGCATAGGGACCGGTCTTCACCAGCAATGGTGATGGTGCCTCAATGATGACCACCTCCACGTCCATTGCAGCAACCTGAGCAGGTAGTAGAGGTGGCACTGGGGGCCTCCGTGTGTCGCATCCCGAATGCGGGCCATCTCCATGAGCATAGCTGGCGAGCCCCGCCGCTATCTCTCCTTCCTCTAGTAGCCCTGACGCCAGGGATGTGGCGCGAGGAAGAGCAGGCTCTAGACCAGCCATGATGGGGGACACAACACCAGTGATGGGGAGGTAGAGGACACAACACCAGTGGTGGAGCAGGGGCCACCAGCTTCGGGGCCCGGCTGGTTTGCACAGCCGTTGTGGACTCAAGGAGACAAAAACGTGTGCATGTACTAATGTACGAGATACGCTGTCGAGCCGCTCCCCACGTGCGGCGTCTCTGGCGGTAGCCAAAACCTAGCTGCCGCCAAAGTGAGCTGTCGGCAAGGCCAGCATAGCCTGCCTTGGTGGCAGTGGTGGGGCTTCGTCCTAGTTGGCGGCGTGCAGTGGCGTGGACGGCGGAGTGGCAGTTGTGGCCTCGGGCGAGCATCGTGGCGTCCGGCTAGGAGCCTGCTACTGCCGTGGCATCGCCACCCGGAGCCCATCTGTCGCAAGGGAGGCAGCGGTTGTTGTCTGCTGCAGCGTTATTGGTGACGGCAGGGGGCTTCGGATCCTAAACCCTAGTGGTTGGATCGAGCGCCCCATGGGCTGCTGCGAGGCTTGATCTGTGACGGCTGGATCAGTTGGCAGAGGAGGGAGAGGTGCAGGGGGAAGAGAGGTGGTAGAATCTCGACCACCGGCGGTGGCCGAAACTGAGGCTTCCAGGCGTGGGTGGCCACACGGACAGCGGCCGTCAGGCGCCGCTTCCGCGTATCTGGGCTTCGTGCTATGGATATGGATCCCCTGCCGGTTCTAGGGATCATCGTGGTTGATGGTGGTGCAACTCCCAAGATCTCCTTTGTGCCGGACTTGGCGGCGGTCTTCCTCGCTGGTCTTTGGCGTAACGACATGGATTTCGGTGGGACAATGGCTGTGTTGAGACGGCGGTGACGCCTGTGGGTGCCACTTCCTCGTTGGAGGGGTCATCATCTCTCCAGCACAGGCGCCTTGGAGATCTTTTGGGGTGAAAATCAAATACCGGTCCTCTGGTTGGGCGATGATGGCATTTTCAAACATCGTGTTCTTGTTGAAGACGTCATTTTTGGAAGATTCCTCCTTGGTTGTTAGTGTTAGTGTCAGCTTAGCTATCCCTTCCTATGTTGTTGTCGTTCGTTCGGCGGTGTATTCGTCTTGCAGACGGAATGCCGTGGATGATTTTTCTTAGTTTTTCTGGCCTTTGGCCTCGTTGTAATAATTGACATGATTCTACCTATTGGTAGATGAAGCCGGGTATGAAATACTATCCATTATTAAAAAAACTGATGTACCGGATCGGAGGCGTACCGGGTGGGGACTTTTTTGGGCTGCAGACCACAAATGAATTGATCAAGGACTTCGGGGGTGCTGAACTGCCAATCGTTTCAGTGGTGCTCCTTCACTCTGGTGAGAATATCGGGGCTTTTTTCGCAACCGGTGTTAGAGTTTTGGTAAGTACATGCAGAGCTAATACAAAGGTAATAGATCAAACTTATGTATATTAAAATCTTGTCAGCTACCGCAAAGAACATGGAAATTCTAATCATATATCTATCACTAGACACTATATCTCAATCAATCAGTATGAGTTGCACATTATTGTTGTAAATGTAGTACTTCCTCTATCTTGAAATCTATATCTATATATCTATCTATATATACTATATAGTTCATACCTACATAAACTTGCCTCCGGCTGCTGTCTCTTCAGCTTCCCCACAGCACACATCATGAAAATGCATGAACATGATTGTGTAGGAAATGAACAAGCACAAACATTATTGTCAATCGTTTCCTCTTCAAACGATTTATGCACCTGAATTGTCACCGCAAACTCAAGTTAAGAAACTAAAAATCCTTGCAAAAGAAAACCATCGCTGCTGCCTTTGCGTTATAAACTCTGCACTGTCGTACACTCTGAAAGCAGCCGCAGGCAGGACTGCATTGTTGCAGAGTGTTTGCTCTCTCCAAGCCTCTTCTCTTCAACGCAAGCACCTTTCTTCATTGCGGCAGCATTGTCCTCCACAACGTGGAGACCAGGTGCCAGTGCCCCATCTCCAGCGTTGCGCCAGGGCAGCAATATCAATGCACGCGCTCAACAAGCCAGCACCATCATGTTGTGCCCCTTACTCTCAGTGCCAGCACCACCCACTTCGCGCCCCATCTCCCCAGCCCCAGTAGACATTAGGTACCCAACCCTCACCCCCTTCTCCCAGTGCTGATGATCCCCAACATCGACGGCTACCCGTGTCGTGCCCTCAGGCGCTGATGAGCTCAATGCCTATGCCATGTCAGGAACGAAGTGAGAAGGGATAGGAGACAGTGAGGCCTGCTCACCCTAGAAAGAGATGCTATCGGCTCTTGCAGGAATCCATCAACATGTTACTCTAGTTTCCTCATCTATTCATCAAATGACCATTTAAAATATAACCTCAAATTCTCATAGTAAATTACCGCAACAACGCGCGGGGAATTCAACTAGTTAATATAGAGGATTCAGTCTAAAATTTATATCAAATATAAGCAAAGTAACAACAGAACCACTCCCTATATCCTAAATAGTGAGGAGCAAGGTAACCTTTTGTTAGGCTCCTTATGTTATCTGAAAGTTATTTGCTGTATTTCAAAGAAAGTATTATTTATCCTCATATATATATTTTCATTGTGAACATGTGTAACTATTACAAAACAGACCATAATAACCAATACTCCAATAGTACAGTATATATACTTTACCTCTTTGTTATAGTTAGTCCCCAACCCCTCAACGAACAAAATAATTTATTTAATCTCTGTCATCACACGCTAATCACTAAATTCCTTATTTGACGGGCTCCTATTGATGAGGACAGGCCCCAATACAAAATATACCCGTACCTAATTTTGGTGGGCGGTTGTCTCGCTCTTGCCCCTCTAAGGCTGGCAGGCTGAGTATACTCGATTCGTTCTTCTACCTAATTTATATCTTCTATATATATATAGACAAACTCCACTAGTTAATTCTTTCAACATACAAGCTATCCAATAAGGCAATCTACTGTCACATCAATTAAGCAAAATTTAATGCAAGTTGTCCAACTAGACAATGCACTACCACGTACAATTTAAATTCACTAGCACATGCAATTGTAATGTCATGTCGGCAAGACTACTTTATTCACCACGTCATCATACCACAAAATCCAATAATTCGCAATTCCAGCAGCAACGTGCGGAGAATTTGCCTAGTACCGAATATTTCCGACCACTAGTTTCTTGCTACTCTAGCAGGTAACAACAATGACATCACCTTGTGACTTCCCAGAGGTCTTGGCTTTGCCCTGTTCGACTGATGATTTCTATGCACTACTAGAAACTGCATCTTTGCCGAGTGCCAAATATCGGGCACTCGGCAAAGACACTATAACATAACATAGCTTTGCCGAAACTCTTTATTGTCGGTGAAAGTCACTTTTGCCGACAGATAAGCTCCCACGGAAGGTTTTGCCGACGGTTTAGAAACAGATGCGGTAGAAGCCGCGGGCGAAAGTTTTGCCGACAATTAGAGGAATCGCCGTCACTTTTCATGTTCTATTTAGTGGGATGACGAATATTTCGCTCCCGCCGCATGTTCTGTTTTGGCGCGCTATGTGTTTCTATCTCCCGCGCAGGCACCCATTTCATCTCATGCGCACATATATATATATTTGGGAACTTCTGTGTCCACTCTTTAGCGACACTTGGACAGTAGTTTCATTAGGCTACGCCGACAGTTTTCTTGTCTGCATACATTTGCCGACTTTTTTCGTTGGGAGGAGAAATGACGACAGTTAAGGTGTAGCCTTACCATACTTTTGGCAATAGTTTAGGGGACGCTAAAATATGACGCAATTGCCAACACATAATGTGTTGTTAGAACCCATGATTTGCCAACACATGAGTGTAGGGAAAAAGTGGGTCATGGTGTAGTGAGAATTGCGCTCGGCAAAGTCAGGCACTCGACAAAGTCCAGCCTGGCACTCGGCAAATGTTGTTTTGTTATGAGATTAAAAAAACTATACATATGGTTGATAAGTTCAATTGAGCAGGACCTTTTTTTTAAAAAAAATACAGAACTCGTGTAAGCCATGAGATGCATGCATGTTAATTGCAACTACCTAATCTCTAAGCGACAAAACTCGCGTATCTCACATATCTATAACTACCCCCGCCGATGAGTGTGTGTATATATATTTATATATAGGGCGCCGCTATTTGGTACCCGGGTACTGAATATTTATTCGGTACCAAGACCCATCCGCCAGCCCAGCAAGTCACGGGCTGGCTTCCCGACCATTTTTTTTCTTGAAGGCTTAGACAATCCCGCAACGCCAGGTTCTTTAGGAAGTTTTCTGGCTCAGATTTTTTTTTATGCAACTTTTGACATGCGTGAGTTTTTTTAGACCATTTTTTTTATTTTTCGTGATTTTTTCCATGCAGCTTTTGACGTCCGTCAGTTTTATTCGCGCATTAGCTTTCTGATCGCGAATTTTGTTTTCTATGCGGGCTTTTTGACATACAAAAATATTTTCCGTGTAGCATGATGTCGAGGCTTTATTTTATATTGCAATTTTCACACCGGAGGACCATATAACACTTTTTTTGACAACCATATAACGCTTTGAAACTTGATCAGTAACATTGAAGGGAATAGTGTGGGCATCAATCGCATGTAAAAGTCATGATGACATCTGATGCTAAAAAAAATCATGATGACATCTGAATTTAAATCACAACACAATAGAACATTTTGGAGATCTATAGCTCAAGCCTTGCAGATAGATATCAGGACCAATGAAGAAATAATAACTACATCTAGAGCTCCATGGCCAGCTTGGTTGCAGTAGCATCCCACTTGTACACCCCACTTGCGCTCTTTTGATAGGGACGAAGCCGGTCAACACCCGTCATGCCCGTTTGTTGGTTGCAAAAATGCAACGCTGAAGTTCCAGCTCTTAAGATTCCCATCAGTTCATCAATTCGAGACCCTGCTGCATGTGAACATATGACCAACAAATCATCAACAAGTGCTACGTGTAGATAATGTAAACATAAAGCATATAACTTTGATGATACGATGAGTTAATGAAGAATTGATATCACAATAAAGAGTTCGGGCAAGTGAAGCTGAATCAAGCTGCTACTTCTACAGGTGTGCAAGTCGATGCTTGGCTACAAGCTAGGTAGGTAACTGAGTTCAGCTCAAGGCTGAAGACAATATGTCATGGCCATGTGCTGACGAAAAAGGTCATGGAGCTGCTGCTCTCTTGCTTAAATGAACAGATATAATAAGGTGGAAAGATAATATTTGCAAACTTGATAGATATTTAGCAAGTTAGGAATGCAGCACTGGATGGCCACTTTAAAAATATAGCTGCTCCACGCAATTATTCATGATTCATGACTACAACCATATAATTTTCTATAAACTAGCATGGACTGGTATAGGAAAGGAGGTTACAGGTAGAAGAGAAATGATGTATTTTGCAATAACAAATATCATTTCTGACGGCAACAACATGACATTGCAAAATTATCATGAGCTGGATTTCTATAGGAAATGATGTGTTTTGTCTTAAACCTATCCAGCTCATGACAAAACATGTATGAACTAGTAAGACCCAACAACAAACACCATCATTGTGAGCCTCACACCACAACTGCAGCAAGCACTACAAGGTCATGATGTCCACTGCTAATGAAGCACTGCGGCCAGTCAAACAAACATGGCACAGCATGGCAGGTGCCAATGTCAACAAACATTCTTCCATTTATATGTGCATAATGCTTATGAAAACTAAAATAGAAGGAAAAATAGAAAAATAAAGTGAAAGCAAAGTAATCATTCTTCAACAAAGAGTACCCATATCATAGAATCTAATAGTGAAACCAATTTAAAAAAAATAAATATGAATGGTGTAGGATACATTTGAGCATAAGCATTTGTAGATTGAACATGGTTACCAATGGCTGTGGTTAGTAGAAGTGTACTGTATTGACCTGGAAAGCAAGAAAAATTATATCCCAAAGAAGCAAAGCAATAAAAGAACTAGGCATTTGCAGTTTTGCTAATTTAATAGTAGGTGCATAAGCAAATAGTAGCTGCACAAAACAACCTAGGGATAATGCTTGACACACTGATTAAATAAATTAAATGCCACAAATTACTGAAGCAAACCACCCAACCTTTGACCTCTTACCATTGCAGAGTACTGAAAATATGATAAATATACGAAGGAATAAAAATGAACAGTAGTCTCCTAGCTAAGTACTTTTTCCCCAAGCATACGTGTGAGTTGCCACAGGATATGCAAGTAATCCAGCTTTTGATCAGATCATTACTTATGAGATTTCTAGGGAAATTCTGAAGTTGTGGTTGTTTGGCAGACCTGCTTGCTGGTGGACCTGCTATCTCTGCTCTTCACCCAATGCCATTCTCAGCTTGTTGAAATCTTGCTCCAAATCACTATCCAGCTTGATATGAGTTAGCTGCAGTAGCATGTCTATCAGTCCATATAAAAACAGAGAAAGAAAAAGGTTTTAAAATATCATATCCATGACGATAAGCACGCATGACCGAAGCTCATAAACAGAACCTATGCATGATTAAGAACAAGTAAAATAGCAGAAGAAAATACGTTCTGAGAACAAGATGAATCAGGCTGCGTGTCTATTAACAAGAAGTAAACTAGAGAAGCGTAATGACATAACTGAATATCTGATTAAGAACAAAGCTGAGGCAACCAGTAGAAGTGCTGAAGAACGAAAGGTAAAATATCAATGAAAACTGCATGTATATCGATGGCGGCACAATGAAACAACAAGGCTAATTCCAATGATGAAAACCATTCGAGTTCCCAAGAAATGCATTGCCATTCAAGCACATGAGAAAGGTTTCAGGTGCATATTTGATTTTTTTCCGATTTACATACATGGTATTAACTAGCCAAACACTACCCTATCAATGCATATGCAACATAAATTTCTTAAAGGATACAGTGGCAACATGGGGGGAAAAAGGACATGGCAACATAAGCATAAGAACCACAAAAAGTGATGGCACCTTGTTGCAAGTGCCTAGTGCGGTAGTGCCACCCTGCCCACAACTGCAGGTGCAGGTTCACCTGAATATAGGTTCAAAAATAGTTCACCTAGCAGGCAAGAACATGCAATAAGAACATAGAGAGAATAAACCCGAAAGGAATTTACTGAAGCAGTATACATGACCCATTTATTCAACATACAACCAATTTCTCACAGCTGGATAGATTATCAGTAAGGATATATTATGCTTGACAAATCATCATTGCAATATGAGTATCTTGTATGACACAAATGCACCTAAATGAAACAATCACACCAAGAGAAGATATACCAATTATTTGCAATGATTATGCTAGACAATTAACTAGAATTAAAAATTGAGGGATCCAATCCAAGAATCACTATTGATGTACTTCAAAACAATACACCTAATGAGGAGAAAGCGAAGTTTGGAAAATTAATATATCCCGTAAACTTAACTTTTAGATCACCACACGGACAAACACAATTTAGCACTATTTAGATCGTAGCAACATCAGCAAATGAACCTGCACCCATGGCAAGATGCTGATCGAGCAACAGGTGACACTCGAGCAAACAAACTGTAACTAAGCAATCATAACACAGAGCTAAATTGACCAGCCAGAGATGACATGATTTTTTCAGAATGCTAAAGGATAGAATAGTGGATGAGCAAATGGAAGCTGGAGAGAAATCCCTTGCTGGCCTGGCTAAAACCCTCCTCTTCCATATCAGTAAGTAAGCAGTGTTAGGACACCCATCCCTCTTTGGCTCCACAGATAAATTATCAAACCAATTACACCTATTTTCTATTTCCACTCTGAGAGAACATGGCACATATGTTCCTTTACTATTTCCATTACTCCTATTTTCTGTACACAAAGTCCAACACAACAATGCAACTCAATGGTTGGAAAATGATTTGCAAATAAAATCAAATTAATAAATAATGCACTTGGAACTCATGGACAAGTAGATGCATGGTGAATCTACAACATAAGAGCCCATATATCCTATTCAGCCAAGACACTTCTTGGTGGTTCAGTAGTCTTGAAGTTCATAGATTGACACATACAGGAACGGGATGATGAGGGGCAGGGCATGCCTCTTTGAGCAAATAATAATATTGATAGGCAACTTCCGAATAGAATACAGTACAGATCACGAACTTATCTCCCCATAATTCCCCAATCCATGATGATATATTAAACAAATTAAAGATGGAAAAAGAGCAGGAATGCAGAGAGGATTCAGTCTGCTCACCATTTTTGACCTAACTGGACGTAACTCCCCGTAATTCCTAAATCACCGGTGATATAAAACAAATTGAAGATGGAATCAGAAAGAGGGATGCACAGGGGATTTAGTCCACTCACAGTTTTTGAGGCGCTGTCGTCAAGGAGGATGCAGAGGCCCAGGTGAGGCGAGTCTGCCGGTGCCGAAATTGATGGGTCATCTCGACGGCGGCCATGGCGATGTCGAGATGATGGAAGCCGGGAAGGAAGACGGCGTCGGGTAGAGGCGGAGAGGTGAGGCCCGTGCGCGCGTGGCACCGGTTCGGAGGAAGATCCGCACGACCGCACGTAGCGCTGCCGCCGCCATCTGAGAGAGGAAGAGGACCCGTTCACGGCCGCTGCCGCCTGGGAAGGAGAGAATCGCGTGCCTTGGAGGTTGCGAAGCAGGGCAGCGCCGGTGGGGGAGGGTTGAGGAGCGGCGCGGGCAGGGGGTGGGTTGAGGCCAGGACGGCGTCGGCGGCGGATGGTACGAAGCAGGCGAGCGGACGAATCTGAAGCAACCGAAAAGATCGTGCCATCGTGGGTGGGGCAGGGGAGCTGACAAGCTGTGACGGTGCTCGGGTCTCGGAGAGACAATAAAACTACCTTGGGCCTGGCTGCCTGAGCTGATGGGCCACGGCGACTAAAAACCTGGGCCGGGCCTGGGAGGCTTGCGGACGGGCCAGCCAAATCAACGGCGCTCCTAAAACTTTGGCGCTCAATTGGTTTGAAGCCAGTAGGTTGGCGTGCCGAACCTTCTAGCCAAATCTACGGCGTACACGACACAACCATCGCCAATACTTTAGCTGCCGTCACCTATATTATTTTGCATTATCACCCTCACCCTCTCACGGTCTCACCTTGGAGACAGCAGCCACCACTTCCCTTCACTCCCCTTCTCCGTCGTCACTTTCCACGGCCGCCGCCGCCGCCGCTTATCACCTCCGTCGCATGTGACAGTCCTGAAGCTACACCAGTCCATCACTTGTTGCTGTCACAAATTCAAGGTATATCCTTCCATCCCTAACTTCATAGCAGATCCCTTAATCCGTTGGGGAGCAAGGAGCATCTTCCCTCATCTGCTGGTCTCTCATATCTGATTAATGCATCTATTTCTACTAGAGTTTGTTTTCCTCCTTCAATCATACATCCATTTTGTAGATACAAGTTTCTAATGTACGATCCGTTTCCAGATCTGCTACAACAAAGTGCAGAGGAAAACAAACCAAAGCGCAATCGGCTCAGCTAGATGTGTTGGTCCACTCCTGAAGGTACACTCTTTCAAATTGACCTCATCTGAAGGTACACTCTTTCAAATTGACCTCATCTGAAGGTACACTCTTTCAAATTGACCTCATTTGATCCCTCTCTGCTTTCATCAAGTTCTTACGATTGCAGTTGTTGTTCCTCAGATTCTCAACTGCATAAGCCCATTGCATATCCCTCTGTTAAGATTTCAGCATTATTTATGATGGTTGTCAAACACTATATTTTGCCTATTAAAACAAATCTAGATATGACTAAAAATTGTTTGATGCTCTACGATAGTGTGCGTTAGTTCAACTTTACTTGCGTTAGTTATTTTACTGGCTGCTGATATATGCTTTCCTTTTTATTTCTCTTTTTCTTTTCTCGTGCACATTGCCCAACCTTGATTGTCAATATTCAGCAAAAAATCCTTTGCTGCTGAATGTCGAGGCAAAAGGCCCTAGCTTTTCTTGTTCTACTGTTTGCCTTTTGGTGGAGGAACAAAAATCTCAAGAGGAGTACAGCCAAACGCGTAAAATATGCCCCAATTGCGCCGAGGGATATATGGTGCACTAATGAGCTAATTAGGTTGATAGACACCTCGGACAGAATATGTAAGCGTGAGCTAAGGATGTCTCGGCCGGTATTCTACAGGCTTTGTGCTCGTCTTAGGGACAGGGGGCTATTAGTTGACACACTTCATGTTTCAGTAGAGGAACAGCTGGCAATGTTTTTGAAGATTGTTGGGCAGTACCACACACATTCCTCTGTAGCTTTTGCAATGTGGAGATCTGAATGGACAGTGAGTATGTACTTTAATACCATCCTGCGTGCCATTGTCAAGTTAGCTCCTGAGCTAATTTATGTGAGATCTACGTCCACACACCCAAAGATCACTATGAGTCCTAACAAATTCTATCCATATTTTGAGGTAACTCTCAATACCGTAAGCGATATATATTTTTTACATGCAATTTTACATATAAGTGCTTTGACACATGTTTGTCTCTATGCATAGGGTTGTATAGGGGCACTAGATGGCACTCACATCAAGGCACGTGTGCCTGCTAAATCTGCGGATAGGTTTAGGGGCCGCAAGTCATACCCCACACAAAATGTCCTAGCAGTTGTCAACTTCGACCTACACTTTACTTATGTCCTAGCAGGGTGGGAGGGATCCGCTCATGATTCCCTTGTGCTGCAAGATGCCCTTTCTCGTCCAAATGGACTAAAAATTCCTGAAGGTATTCATGGATTTTCATGGATTTTGAAAATTCTTACATAGTCTCACTGTTAAGTCATCACATTAGGCATCATGTTAACTTTGGTTGTAGGAAAGTTCTATTTGGCCGATGCTGGATATGCCACTAGGCCAGGCATATTATCGCCGTACCATGGAGTTCACTATCACCTTAAAGAGTTTCACGGAGCCCAAGACCCAAAATGTCCAAAAGAACTTTTCAACCATCGTCATTCCCAACTTAGGACAACAGTGGAACGAGCATTTGGTGCTCTCAAGAATCGCTTCAAGATTCTTAGTAACAAGCCATTCATACCCTTGAAGTCACAGGCCAAGGTGGTCATTGCTTATTGTGCCCTTCATAATTGGATACTAGATGATGGACCTGATGAGTTCATATATGACGAGGCAACTTGGTACAATCACCTACCAAGGAGTAAAAATCGTGTCTCTGATCCACAGGCTGACGTACGCGAGTGGGCTGCGAAGCGTGATTCAATTGCCCAGCAGATGTGGGATGATAGATGTAATGACAATGTTACCATGGACAATTAGTTAGTACTTGCTGGTGTCCATTGGTTTTGTGTAGTTTGGTCAGTATATAATCACCTTTAGATTGTCCTACTGCTTGTACACTTGTAAATAATATTACTGTTGTGCTTAATGGATTACCTTTATTTCTGTGAAACGAAAACATCATTTATTATATGTTTATTAATGTTTGTTACTTACTTTGAAAATTTATTCCATAGCATGGGTAAGGAAAAGAAAGATGGGAATGCGGATGCTGGATCTCGTCAGAAGTACAAAACATGGACTGATGACAGCACAGAGTTCATGCTGCAATGGTATATTGACTACCTAAAGGAAAAACCTGCTACATCTACATGGAAGCAACACCATCACCATATGTGTGCAGAAGCTTTGAATGCCAGATTTGGAATTGGAGCTACCACACAAGTTGATCATCATTTTAGGGCTTTGAAGGAGAAGTGGAATTGGATAAAACTAGCTATGGACAAGAGTGGCTACGGTTTTGATGTAGGATCATGCAAGTTCAATATTCACTACTCAGAGAAATCACCTTCCAAGCTTGGGGTAAGTGTGTACTGAATACATGTACGTTACTATTCCATATAATATGTGTAGACTTCAAGCTTATTGGGCTCACTTGTTAATAATTATTGCAGCCTACAAAATTCAACTATCTTACTCGGCCTATTAAATTTTTCCATCTTATGGAAGAGCTATTTGGAGAATCTGCCAAAGCTAATGGATACTTGGCTATTGACCAGTGCACTGTGGATACTGAAGATGATAATAATGAACCAAAGAGTGATGAAGCATATACTCCTGAACATGCTGAGAATGATTCAGACACTATTGCTCCTAGATGCCCACAACTTGTAGGCTCTAGTTTTAGCATTAAACGAAAGAATAAGAAGTCGCCTGGGAAGAAGCATGAAAAGAATAAAGCAAAACGTGCTAGAGCAACAGTGGATGATGAAATAGCTGGAAGTATAGCCATGCTTGCAAAATCCATCGCATCAAGTTGCCCTACAAGTACAGATCCGTATGCTGATCTTTGGAAGCGTATTGAGGATATGCCTTTCCCATCGATAGACAAGATTGACATTGTGACCTACCTTTCAAAGATAGAGCAGGTTCATTTGTGGAACTACTTAAACATTGCATCAGATCAGTCATTTGGAACTTGGGTCACTGATTACCTAGGTGCGAAGTACCGTGTTGATGCTGTGGGTGATGGTGAGTATGGTAGATCCATGTGAATATGGATGATCAAACTTTTGGTAGTAGCAGTGTGCTGTGAATATGGTAGCTGTATGTGAATATGGGTGCTGAGACTTGTCATATTTTGGCCATGCTTCAGGTGGAAAGCATATGGATGCACCGACTAAACAGGTGCTATTTTGGGCATTTTGGACATGCTTCATGTCGTCAGCATAGTAGTTGTTTAAATGGTTAGGAGTTAATTACCTCATGGTTTTGTTTTAGCACAATGGATATATATTATGCCGTGTGGTCTCGTTAGATTAAGATGGATGTGTATATTTACATGTGTATGTAATATATATAATATAGTGCTATCTGGGACTTGATCTGTTATGCACACTGCTATTATTAGATCATTATTAGATAATTATATGTGTTATATAATTAATTTTGGGTGTTCCAATTTGGGACCCAACCAAGTGGTATGCCAAAACTTTTGCCATAGTTTTGGCAACCAACCAATTGGTATGCCAAAATTATTGCCAAGATTTTGACAACCAAAAATTGGCATGCCCTAGTTTTGGCTTGCCCTAAAATTGGTAGGACAACTTTTGGATACAAACCAAGCAAGCCCTCAGTTTTGGTAAGACTCGAAACTCGAATTCACAATTCAAATTTAAAAATCATGAGTTACTATTCATGACACTATTCAAATTCAGCGGTTACTATTCAAATTCGTGGTACTATTCAAAATAATGAGCACTATTTAAATTCGGAATATGAATATGCACGAGCACTTCACGCTAAAGTGGCTCAAGCACACAAACTTCATTACTATTCACAGCACTATGCTCGAAAGCGACGTGCGTGTGAATGTGCAGGATGCAGTATGCGATATCGATTAAAATATATTATTTGATCAGTATGCGAAAGCGACGTGCGTGATTATTGTCTTCGTGATTAGTGAATATGCATATTATGTATGCGTGATTCACAGGATCTTTTCCAAGGCTGGCGAGACCAAGGTTTCAGCCGGTCGTGTGACTATGCTTGTGTTAGTCCTACTCGGTACTCACTGTATGCATCACCTAGCTTGCAACAGAACCAGTCTAACCTATTCTTCTCCCTCGCTATCCCCAGACATGAACACACAGGACTCAGGCCCTATCATCTCTCCAGGCAGTTTTACCCGAAGGGAACACTTCTCTGCGGACATAAGGTTCTCTACAACGTCGCTACATGGGCTAACACAAGAACACCTCAACACAGAGGTTTCTCCTCTAGGGTCCCTAGCATAGAGACATCACCCCATATGAACAAGCCTAAAGGACAACCGGGATTAAAACAGAAAAGCTTAATCCATTTTCACAAGGCAAGCTTACATACGGCTTTCCCTTTTGGGAAACCCCAAGCACTTAGCACAAACCTTAATTACCTTACAAGCACGGGAAGTCGGTGACCTTCCTTATTCTCTAATTTACAGCGGTGGTATTGTATAGTGGTGGTAGTGGACTAGTACTATTAGTGCTAATGGTGGACTAGCTCAGACGAGTTCTGAGGTAGTGGTCTTCATGGTGTATGAGAGTAGAGTGGAGTCTTCATGGAGTGAGTGAGCGGTGCAGGTGGTCGTGGTCGAGCGGGTGAAGGTGGTGGTTGAGCAGATGGATGAGCGGATGTTGAATGCGGATGCCAGGCTTCTCCTTTTATAGAGCTGAAGGAGGCTTCTGGAGCATCCTTCTCGCTTATCGCCTGGCGTCCTTCGCAGATAAGTCTTTAATCTTCTGGATTCTGAGAGTCCTTCACGGCGTCGTCTTCAATCATCAACTTGTACTGTTGCATGATAGTGAAGTAGTCTTCAATTATCGATGTCATGCCTTCGTGGATTTTTTCTGAAGTATGTTAGCACTATTGGCTGATAATGACATTCTGAATATTTTATTCAATTCATTGTATATTCCTTTTGTGCTGGCTGTTGCGCTGGCTGTTTTCTTTTAAAAAATTTCAGGGGTATGGCATGGTCTTCCACGCCCGAATCAGAATAATATAGAATAATATACACACGTGCCAGAGTTTTGATTAATGTTTGGAACATTAATCATTCGGGGGTGCAAGACCATACCATATCCCCTGAAATTTTTCAAAAGAAAACAGCCAGCACAATAGCCAGCGCAAAAGGAATATACAGTGAATTGAATAAAATATTTGGAATGTCATTATCAGCCAATAGTGCTAACATACTTCAGAAGAAATCCACGAAGGCATGACATCGATAATTGAAGACAACATCACTATCATGCAACAGTACAAGTTGATGATTGAAGATGACGCCGTGAAGGACTCTCAGACTCCAGAAGATAAGACCAGAAGATTGAAGACTTATCTGTGAAGGACGCCAGGCGATAAGCGAGAAGGACGCTCCAGAAGCGTCCTTCAGCTCTATAAAAGGAGAAGCCGGGCGTCCGCATTCAACATCCGCTCATCCATCCGCTCAACCACCACCTTCACCCGCTCGACCACGACCACCTGCACCGCTCACTCACTCCACGAAGACTCCACTCCACTCTCATAGACCATGAAGACCACTACCTCAAAACTCGTCTGAGCTAGTCCACCATTAGCACTAATAGTACTAGTCCACTACCACCACTGTACAATACCACCCCTGTAAATTAGAGAATAAGGAAGTTCACCGACTTCTCGTGCTCGTAAGATAATTAAGGTTTGTGCTAAGTGCTTGGGGTTTCCCAAAAGGGAAAGCCGTATGTAAGCTTGCCTTGTGAAAATGGATTAAGCTTTTCTATTTTAATCCTGGTTGTCCTTTAGGCTTGTTCATATGGGGTGATGTCTCTATGCTAGGGACCCTAGAGGAGAAACCTCTGTGTTGAGGTGTTCTCGTGTTAGCCCATGTAGCGGCGTTGTAGAGAACCTTGTGTCCGTAGAGAAGTGTTCCCTTCGGGTGGAACTGCCTAGGGAGACGATAGGGCCTGAGTCCTGTGTGTTTATGTCTGGGGATAGCGAGGGAGAAGAACAGGTTAGCCTGGTTCTGTTGCAAGCTAGGTGATGCATACGATAAGTACCGAGTAGGACTGACACAAGCATAGTCACACGACCGGCTGAAACCTTGGTCTCGCTAGCCTTGCAAAAGATCCTGTGAATCACGCATATGTAATACGCATATTCACTAATCACAAAGACAATAATCACGCACGTCGCTTTCGCATACTGATCAAATAATATATTTTAATCGATATCGCATAATGCATCCTACACATTCACACGCACGTCGCTTTCGAGCATAGTGCTATGAATAGTAATGAAGTTTGAGTGCCTGAGCCACTTCAGCGTGAAGTGCTCGTGCATATTCATATTCCGAATTTGAATAGTGCTCATTGTTTTGAATAGTACCACGAAGTTGAATAGTAACCACTGAATTTGAATAGTGTCATAAATAGTAACTTATGATTTTTAAATTTGAATTTTGAATCCGAGTTTCGAGTCTTAATTCCCGAGTATCCTGCGGATTCAAAATTCAAATTTAAAATTCATGAGTTACTATTCACTATACTATTCAAATTCAGCTATTACTATTCAAATTCGTTGTACTATTCAAATTTGTGGTACTATTCAAATTTGAAATATGAATAGTGCACGTGCACTTCACGCTGGAGTGACTCAGGCACTCAAACTTTGTTAGTATTCAAGCACTATTTCAGTTACTATGCAAAGCACTTATAAAAATTAAAGGCTACAATTTGGCACTATTGGGAGCACTTCAAATTATGAATTTGGTGGGTGTAGTGTGCATGCGTGATTAACGAAATATGAAAGTGACGTGCGTGTGATTATATGTGTATGCAGAGTATGTGGAATTATATATGCGTGTAATTCTCAGGATCTTTGCAAGGCTGGCGAGACCAGAGTTTCAGCCGGTCGTGTGACTATGCTTGTGTCTGTCCTACTCGGTACTCACCGTATGCATCATATAGCTTTCTAAAGAACTAGGCTAACCTATTCTTCTCCCTCACTATCCCTAGACATGAACACACAGGACTCAGGCCCTATCGTCTCCCCAGGCAGTTCCACCTGAAGGGAACACTTCTCTGCAGACACAAGGTTCTCTACAACGCCGCTACATAAGCTAACATGAGAACAACTCAACGCAGAGGTTTCTTCTCTAGGGTCCCTAGCATAGAGACATCGCCCCATATGAACAAGCCTAAAGGACAACCGGGATTAAAACAGAAAAGCTTAATCCATTTTCACAAGGCAAGCTTACATAAGGCTTTTCCTTTCGGGAAACCCCAAGCACTTAGCACAAACCTTAATTACCTTATAGGCACGGAAAGTCGGTGATCTTCCTTATTCTCTAATTTACAGGGGTCATATTGTACAGTGGTGGTAGTGGACTAGTACTATTAGTGCTAATGGTGGACTAGCTTAGACGAGTTTTGAGGTAGTGGTCTTCATGGTGTATGAGTGTGGAGTGGAGTCTTCGTGGAGTGAGTGAGCGGTGCAGGTGGTCGTGGTCAAGTGGGTGAACATGGTGGTTGAGCGGATGGATGAGCGAGTGCTGAATGCGGATGCCCGGCTTCTCCTTTTATAGAGCTAAAGGAGGGTTCTGGAGCGTCCTTCGCGCTTATCGCCTGGCGTCCTTCGTGGTTATCATCTTCACAGCTGGATGGTGCACTGTCTTCAATTATCGGCTTCTACTGTTGCATGATAGTGATGTTGTCTTCAATTATCGATGTCATGCCTTCGTGGATTTCTTCTGAAGTATGTTAGCACTATTGGCTAATAATGACATTCTAAATATTTTATTCAATTCGCTGTATATTCCTTTTGCGCTGGCTGTTGTGCTAGCTGTTTTCTTTTGAAAAATTTCAGGGGATATGGTATGGTCTGGCACGCCCGAATGATTAATGTTGCAAACATTAATCAAAATTCTGGCACGTGTATATATTATTCTATATTATTCTTCCCTGGGCCGAATTGTTGATAACACCTTATCAACATAGGGAATATATATTCTTTGATAATGATCACAGCCTGCCTTGACTCTTCTTATTTAGTCAATATCTTCTTCAATGTCTGAATCATCAGGCTGGCATATTTCATGAAGAGACAATAAATCTCTGTATTCTTTTCTTAGATCACATTCTTCACCATAATTGGGCTTGATCAATCTTCCAACTCCTCGTTGTATTATGCTATATCTAGTATAATAGTATTCTCGTAAGAATACCTTTTTTATATTATTTTGATACATCGTATGATATTCTGAATCAAATATAATATCTCCTTGTAATTCTTTTGCTTCACTGAATATTCTCCAGTTATCATGATTTGTCTTTTAACAAATAACTCTTCATATTTCTTCTTAACTCTCCATTCATTGGGGAATCTATATTGTCCTTTTGTAATATATATATCATGACTAGCTGGTCTTATTGGCTGAGTAAATCTTGGTGGATTGGAACAAAATTTAATCTTATATTTACCTTGGATACAGGCTAACTTCTTCCATGCTTCTTTAATAGCCTTTTCAAGATCAGATTTAAGAATTTCTTCAAGCGTACCATATATATCATGGATTAACCCATGATCAATAATGGTCTGCAAGGTTATATCATCTTCAGTATTTCTCTGTATATTTCTAAAATATTTCAAGTCTATGTCAGCTATAAATATTATAAATCTTTGATGAGGCTTGACAATAAGTATTTCATCGATATATATTAAAGGAAAAGTATTGGCACTAACAGTTATTCCTGGCTGCCTTTCTTTCCCTTCATATATTCTCATGAAGTAATTTTGTATGTCTTGAAAGATTTTATGGTGCCTTTCAGCATATTTTTCCCATATTAAATCTATAATTTCTTGTGGAAAGTATGACAAGATATGAGTAGTTTTAAAACTTAATCTAGGAACTAAGAACTCTTGCGGAATATTAGTTATATGTTGGCAATCTACTTTCTCTGACTTTATTTCTTCTGCTATCTTATTTTTCTCATATTTTGTATTCACTATCATTTTATTTTCCTTTTCTCTTTGGTCTAAACATAACACACATGCTTGACTTTGGCATAGACTGCATGTTGCTCTTTCTCTTGGATCTTGATAATATATGCAGAACACGCATCTTATATTCATTCCTGCAACAATAGATGAATGTGAACATATATCAGGTAAAGTATTGTCTTTTCCTATTATATGCTTAAATATTATTTGATCCATCATTTCTATCTTTAATCAAGATAACTCATCAATTAAATCTAATTCTTCATCACTTGATTCTTTTTCTTCATCATATTTAATCTCATCTGTTTCTATAATTGAATATATTGATTTATCATCCATTATATCATCATCACATACTAAAATATTTTTATTTACACTATCTATTATTAGAACCTTTTCTTGTTCTTCTTTCTTATTAGAATACCTCTTCTTATCTTTATTAGGGCAAGTTTTACTCAAGTGATCTGGTGAATTACAAATAAAACATCTACAAGTACTATCATAATTCTTTCAAGGATTATATCTTCTTACATTTCTCTTATGTAAGAGAGGAGCTCTATTATCTGATCTTGCAGAAAATAGCACTTCTTTGTTCTCATGTTATCTTTTTTATAATTCTTAAAATATTTTTATGCCTAGATCTCTCTTCTCCATATGTTAATGGTATTAGAACTATTTTATTACAAAAATTATAATCAGATTGCTTCATTGATCTTTGAGCTTGAATATTCATGCATATTTTTCTTAGTTGCTTGAATACAAATGTTATAGCCTGAAAGATATTATATTCTTTATCATCTATTTCTTTTTTATATTCTTCGTATGTCATAGATCCTAAAGGATCTGGCAACTTATGGAAATATTTTTTAACAATGCCATTATTATAACCCTGGTTAGCAGTTGAGGCGTTATATAAATAATGCTGAGAAATTTTTTTAATTCTTTTCTAGTTTGTTAATGATAGTTTTTCTAACTCTCTCAGTCTTTTATTTTGTAAAACTGTATATCCTAATTCAGGGTCTTCACCTATTACAATGCTTGATATAATATTCGTAAAATTATATGGGTTACTACCAGCTCTTTTTAGGTGCTCATAGTACACAGGAAAAGCTTCTACCCATTGTTCCCATAAGACCTTAACTGATTCTCCTAAAAATATTT
Organism: Bothriochloa decipiens; assembly: GCA_023333625.1. Classification (NCBI taxonomy): domain Eukaryota; kingdom Viridiplantae; phylum Streptophyta; class Magnoliopsida; order Poales; family Poaceae; genus Bothriochloa; species Bothriochloa decipiens. The sequence continues at coordinate 15,180,458 of CM041643.1, forward strand.
CTAAATATGTAATCATATCTTCTACTCTATTTTCAATATTATGTTAATTTTATATATATTTTTACACTATTAACCCTTTCCATATGCTGATTATATTCGGCCAATCTATAGGGTCATGTGCTGCTAAATTTAATATAGCACCATCACTTTTAGAATTTTAAAATTGAACCTTTTTTTCAAAATCTCTTCTTTTTGAACCCATATGTGTATATGGTCTGGGTATATAGTTATATGTAGTTTCTTCTTTTTCTGGTGGCCATATTCCTGGAGTTCTAGTTGGCCTTTCTTTTTCTCCTTTGATATTTATATCTGAACCTTGTTTTCTTTTTGAAGCACTTGGATCTAGTTCCATTGCTTCTATAGCAATATCTTTTCTATGTCCTATTTCATATTCCAAAGGTTTTATAAAATCTATAGAGCTAGTTCTAGTTATTTCATTTATATCCTCATTATCTTCTTCTTCATAGCTTTCTAGTAGCAATTTATCATTAATCTCCCATTGCTCTTCTTCACTTATATCATTGTCTTTATCTACCTTTTTAAGTTTACTATCAACTAACTCTTTTTGAACTTTGTTATTTTCAACTTCTATCAGTTTTGGCTTGGCTTCATATTTCTTTATTGGAATACTAAATTTTTTGTTATTTAACTCTCTATCTTTCTTAATCTTCCATAGTCTATAAATTTGTTGTCTAAAGTAAATTTCTTTTTCTCTTATAGCATTCCATTCACTTATGCCAGTTCTAAAATATTCATCAGAAATTTTTCTAATCTTTTGCTCATAATGTTTTATTTCATTATCTATATCTAAACTTTTCATAAATTCACATATGCTATTCCTTCTATTTTCTACTGGCTTTGCTTCTGATTTAGATATTTTTAAGTCATTAAAGCTTCGATCTTCATATCCTATAAACCTAATGCTAGTCGATCCCTTTTTACTTTCATAGCTTATATAATCTTTAGGTTGCTTTAAAATCTTTGGCTCTATCAGAGCACTTATATTCCATTCTTCACCTGCTCTATCTTTAGAACTTATTTTTAGAGGATTCATAAACTTTATTCCTTCAGACTACATGCTTTCTATCACATTATTCACATTTATCTTATATTTAGTTCCACATCTATTAGTTAGCCTTCCTAAAAATTCTATGCTTACTAATAAGTTTGTTCCTTTAAAATCTTCATAGCCTTTAGTCTGAAAACCAAAAGCATCTTTTCTATAAATTCTTTTACTGGCATTAATAAGTCTGGAGCTATGTATGTTATTAACAGATTCTCATTCATATCTCCTTCTAAAAATCCTAATGCTGTTTTATTTATCGAATTCCATCTCTTGTCTAACAAAGTTATTAAGACCTTTGTTCCTAATTTCTTTCTTATCATACCTTTAATTCCTATGATATACATTCCTTGATGTATATATTTATATCCAGAATATTTTAACCCATTTTTAATTTGCTTATAACTATGCTTAGCTGAACAGGATCAGCTAGAACACTTAATTCAACTTCTCTAGATATTTTGTATAATCCATTTTTATTTTCAAACCAACCCATTTGATATATTTGTTGGGATCTTATCTTTCTTAAAGTATCTTTCTGATATCTTTTAAGATCTCTTTCCACATCTATCATTTCTTCTAGAGTCTCTATATCATCACATCCTCCTTTTATTTTATCCATTAAACCTAAAGGTCTTATGTCTCTATTCACTACTTGGAGTGACTTGTCTCTCCTAGAGTGGCCTTCAGATACTACCATTTTTCTGAATTTAATGATCTATTAAATTCAACTATTTCTGTAGATGATAACATAATTTCTTTGTTATGACCAACAATATTAGTATTCTTAAATATTTTTTTCTAGATAAGTTATATCCTTTTTTATATAGTCACTATTTTGGCTAATTCTTCCTAGGAAAACTTTGCTTTCTTCCAAGCTTGCAAAGCTATTTTTAACTTATTATTGATAGCTAAATATTGATCTTTTAATTGCTTATGCTCTTTTTGAAGACTCTCAAATTTTAATTCCAAATCATCTTGTCTTTTACCCCAAGATATATAGAAGTTATTTATTAAGTCTACTACTAAATTTAACTGCCCGTGTGAATTATGCCAAATATGTTCTTAGAACTATTTAGTCTGCACTTGATATTTATATTTTCTTTAGTCTTGACAGACTTTCCTGTATTAACTTCTAAATTTAGATAATGTAACTTTTCAATTTTTACTATTTAGTAAATCCCTTAAATTTAAATTTTATTAACCAGGCTCCGATACCACTACGGCAGGATATCCTGGAATTAAGACTCGAAACTCGGATTCACAATTCATATTTAAAAATCATGAGTTACTATTTATGATACTATTCAAATTCAGCGGTTACTATTCAAATTCGTGGTACTATTCAAATTTATGGTACTATTTAAATTCAGAATATGAATAGTGCATGAGCACTTCACGCTGGAGTGGCTCAGGCACTCAAACTTTGTTACTATTTAAGCACTATTTCAGTTACTATGCAAAGCACTTATAAAAATTAAAGGCTACTATTTGGCACTATTGAGAGCACTTCAAATTATGAATTTGGTGGGTGTAGTATGCGTGCGTGATTAACGAAATATTAAAGCGACGTGCGCGTGATTATATGTGTATGCAGAGTATGCGGAATTAATATTCTCAGGATCTTGGCAAGGCTGGCGAAACCAGAGTTTCAGTCGGTCGTGTGACTATGCTTGTGTCTGTCCTACTCAGTACTCACCGTATGCGTCACCTAGCTTGCTACAAAACCAGGCTAACCTGTTCTTCTCCCTCGCTATCCCTAGCCATGAACACACAGGACTCAGGCCCTATCGTCTCCCTAGGCAGTTCTACCTGAAGGGAACACTTCTCTGTGGACACAAGGTTCTCTACAACGCCGCTACATGGGCTAAGACGAGAACAACTCAACGCAGAGGTTTCTCCTCTAGGGTCCCTAGCATAGAGACATCGCCCCATATGAACAAGCTTAAAGGACAACCGGGATTAAAACAGAAAAGCTTAATCCATTTTCACAAGACAAGCTTACATACGGCTTTCCCTTTTGGAAAACCCCAAGCACTTAGCACAAACCTTAATAACCTTACAAGCACAGGAAGTCGGTGATCTTCCTTATTTTCTAATTTACAGGGGTGGTATTGTACAGTGGTGGTAGTGGACTAGTACTATTAGTGCTAATGGCGGACTAGCTCAGACGAGTTCTGAGGTAGTGGTCTTCATGGTGTATGAGAGTGAAGTGAAGTCTTCGTGGAGTGAGTGAGCGGTCTAGGTGGTCGTGGTCGAGCGGGTGAAGGTGGTGGATGAGCAGATGGATGAGCGGGTGCTGAATGCGGATGCCCGGCTTCTCCTTTTATAGAGCTGAAGGAGGGTTCTGGAGCGTCCTTCACGCTTATCGCCTGGCGTCCTTCGTGGTTATCATCTTCACAGCTGGATGGCGCACTATCTTCAATTATCGGCTTCTACTGTTGCATGATAGTGATGTTGATGTCATGCCTTCGTGGATTTCTTCTGAAGTATGTTAGCACTATTGGCTAATAATGACATTTTGAATATTTTATTCAATTTACTGTATATTCCTTTTGCGCTGGCTATTTTTTTTGAAAAATTTCAGAGGATATGGTATGGTCTAGCATGCCCAAATAATTAATGTTGCAAACATTAATCAAAATTCTGGCATGTGTGTATATTATTCTACATTATTTGATCATTATGTGAAAGCGACGTGCGTGATTATTGTCTACGTGATTAGTGAATATGCGTATTATGTATGCGTGATTCACAGGATCTTTTGCAAGGCTGGCGAGACCAAGGTTTCAGCCGGTCGTGTGACTATGCTTGTGTCTGTCCTATTCGGTACTCACTGTATGCATCACCTAGCTTGCTATAGAACCAGGCTAACCTGTTCTTCTCCCTCGCTATCCCCAAACATGAACACACAGGACTTAGGCCCTATCGTCTTCCCAGGCAGTTCCACCCGAAGGGAACACTTCTCTGCGGACACAAGGTTCTCTACAACGCCGCTACATGGGCTAACACGAGAACAACTCAACACAGAGGTTTCTCCTCTAGGGTCCCTAGCATAGAGACATCGCCCTATATGAACAAGCCTAAAGAACAACCGGGATTAAAATAGAAAAGCTTAATCAATTTTCACAAGGCAAGCTTACATACGGCTTTCCCTTTCGAGAAACACCTTAATTACCTTACAAGCATGGGAAGTCAGTGATCTTCCTTATTCTCTAATTTACAGGGGTGGTATTGTACAGTGGTGGTAGTGGACTAGTACTGTTAGTGCTAATGGTGGACAAGCTCAGACGAGTTCTGAGGTAGTGGTCTTCATGGTGTATGAGAGTGGAGTGGAGTCTTCGTGGAGTGAGTGAGCGGTTCAAATTTTATTAACCAGGCTCTGATACCACTACGGCAGGGATATCCAAGGATTGAAACTCGAAACTCGGATTCAAAATTCAAATTTAAAAATCATGAGTTACTATTCATGATACTATTCAAATTTTATGGTTACTATTTAAATTCACGGTACTATTCAAAATAATGAGCACTATTCAAATTTGGAATAGGAATAGTGCACGAGCACTTCACTCTGAAGTGGGTCAGGCACTCAAACTTCTTTACTATTCACAGCACTATGCTCAAAAGCGACGTGCGTGTGAATGTGCAGGATGCAGTATGCGATACCGATTAAAATATATTATTTGATCAGTATGCGAAAGCGACGTGCGTGATTATTGTCTACGTGATTAGTGAGTGAGCGGTCCAGTGGTCGTGGTCGAGCGGGTGAAGGTGGTGGACGAGCAGATGGATGAGCGGGTGCTGAATGCAGATGCCCGGCTTCTCCTTTTATAGAGCTGAAGGAGGCTTCTGGAGCGTCCTTCGCGCTTATCGCCTGGCGTCCTTTGTGGTTATCATCTTCACAGCTGGATGACGCACTGTCTTCAATTATCGGCTTCTACTGTTGCATGATAGTGATGTTGTCTTCAATTATCGATGTCATGCCTTCGTGGATTTCTTCTGAAGTATGTTAGCACTATTGGCTGATAATGACATTCCGAATATTTTATTCAACTCACTGTATATTCCTTTTGCGCTGGCTGTTGCGCTGGCTATTTTCTTTTGAAAAAATTCAGGGGATATGTTATGGTCTTGCACGCCCGAATGATTAATGTTGCAAACATTAATCGAAACTCTGGCATGTGTGTATATTATTCTATATTATTCTTTCCCGCGCCGAATTGTTGATAACACCTTATCAACATAGGGAATATATATTCTTTGATATTGATCACAACCTGCCATGACTCTTCTTATTTAGTCAATATCTTCTTCAATGTCTGAATCATCAGGCTGACATATTTCATAAAGAGACAATAAATCTCTGTATTCTTTTCTTAGATCACGTTCTTCACCATAATTGGGCTTGATCAATCTTCCAACTCCTCGTTGTTCAACATAGGGAATATATTTCTCGATATTGATCTAGAGACTTATTTATTTTAATATTCATAATATTAGAATCTATCATTCCGATGGTTGCCTATGCCCACGGATATCCAACATGTTTTCATCTAGCATATCATTGATATCTTCATCAGATATATGTGCATTCATCTTTGAATCATAATCTTTCTTTATATATTCCTCGTAATCTTTCCTTATATTCTCTTCATAATCTTGATGTATGATTTGAAAATTCTCATTTATTTCATTCCTAACTTCTTGCAAGACCTCTTCTTTTATATTTTTCTTTAATTGAGGAATAATTAAGTCAAGCTTTTCTTTTATTCTTTTTTCAATATCATCTTCATTCGATATTTCTATTTTTACAATATCTTTATATGTGGGCATTTTTATGAGCTTGCTTCTTGCATATTCATTTCTGGCACATTAATCTTCATATCTCTTGCCCTTTAATATTTTTGAATATAATCTTTTGCTTCTGGTTGAATGAAATAATTTATTCCTAAAAGACTTCGTGCATATGAAAGAGCTTGGTCAACATCTAGATATTTTTCGAATGATGGCTTACCCTTTCCTTCTCTTTCCATTTCTATCTGTTGGAATACAATTGATTCATATGTTAAGTAAACTTGTGGTACGATTCCTCTGTATATAACATATATGGGTTCCTTTTTTATATATTCAGATGGTTCTTTTGGCTGTATTTTCCTATTTATCATATTAAAATATTCAGCTAGGCTGTTTAATATTGCTAACATATATCCTCTGTCTTTCCTCTTATTGTTATATTAAAACCAAAAGTTGTCTAGAATGCATTCTTGAACACTTTCTAGAACAATATGGTCTTTGGGTTTGAATTTATATGTATTAGGAGGGAAAATTCTTAACTTATTCTCAGCTCTAAAATAGTAATTTTTATCCCCATTGGGGCTTGTTCCTTTCTTCATTCCTATAAAACAGATGATCATGAAAATATATCACGTAAGGTATTATCTTTTCCTTTTATATGCTCAAATATGACTTTATAACTATTTCCAGTGATAATATCCTCAAATAAAACCCATCTTCTAGTTGAACTTTTCTTACTATTGATTCTATTATAATATCTACATATAGCTTCACAGTCTATTCTTACTATGAATTCTTTAAATCCTAAATATAATCTAAAAGCATTTGTTGCATTGATAACAACCAAGATTTCTCTATCTGTATTGCTTATTGCTTTTAACTTATATTTACCTGAAGCATATCTGCATATTTTTTCTTCTAACTTTGAAGAATATTTATGCAGTTTTTGTTTAAATATTGCACCCCATCCTAATTCTGATGCATCTATTTTTATAATAAAATAATTATCATCTAAAGGTAATTCTAAGGGTTTTAAATCTTCAACCTTTTCTTTTATGTTTCTTACTAATTTTATATCTTCAGAATTAGAACGTTTTTGTCCATTCTTTTATAATTTTGCATATAATGGATCGGCTAGCTTTGCTAAATTTTCAATATAATTTCTAGCATAATTCACTATTCCTAGGTATTGTTGTAAAGTCTTCTTATCATTCGTGATATCTGAAAATTATAAAATTTTCTTTGCAATATGATCTTGCAAATGAATTTTTTCATCTCCTATTTTATGGTCTAAGAAATTTATCTTTTCTTTGCATATTTCTATTTTTCTTTTTGAAAGTATTAATCCATGCTGCTCTATCTTTCTAAAAAATGTTTCTAAATGAGCTATGTGCTCTTTGTAGGATTTTGAAAAGATTAAAAGATCATTAATATAAACTAGTATGAATTCTTGATTTTCATTAAAGATATTCTGCATTTTTCTTTGAAATAAAGCAGGGGCATTTTTCAAACCTAAAGGCATTACTAACCATTCAAAATGACCTTGAGGACATGTGAAAGCAGTCCATTCTATTGATTCTTCTGCCATTTTTACTTGCCAAAAACCAGCTTTTAGATTAAATTTTGAGAAATATTTACATCCTTGTATCCTATTTATCCATTCTTGGTTATTTAGGATATTATATGCATCATCTACAGTATTATCATTTAGTTTTTTATAATTAATAATCATTCTTGATTTTTCACTGGCTATTTTAGCATGATTTCTAACTATAAATGCTACTGATCTGTGAGGCCTTCGACTTTCTCTTATAGTTCTAAGTTTTAGCAATTCTTCTATATGCATTTTAAATTCTTCTATATCTTTAGGTGTTGCTTCTATAGGACTTGTTTTAATTATATAGCCTGGATTTATTTTATTAATTTTATATACTATGCCATTCTTTTCCTAATGCTTCATAGGTATTTCTCCAATTATTTGAATATCTTCTAGTCTTTGAACTATTTTATCTATGTCTTTTTTAGACTTTATGTCCCTATACCAGTTTGGCGCTAGTGATTGTAAACTAATGCCTTTTATACTTAAATTTGCTACGTGAAATTCTTCTATATTTTTCGTCCAACTCTTTATTTCTATAATTATCTGACCCTTTAATTTTTAGATTAGACCTATCTAAATTAGAATTTATATTTTTTTGTATTTCTGTTATGTATGGAATATTATCTTGATGAGGAACAAAAGTAATTCCTTGCTCATGTATAATTGTTGTTTGTACTGAAAATTATAAAAATCTTAAACCTAGCAACATATCAACACTTATCATACATAAATCTCTTATTATAATTTCATCTATTATATATTTTATATTATTTATTTGTATTTCTATATTATAGGCTAATTGATTATGAGGTCTTTGTGTTCCAGACATATCAATAGATATTTCTGCTTTATTTTGATCTATTGTATGAACTACTTTTGGGCATCTTGCAAAATATTTATCATGTATAATATTCTTTGTGCAACCAGTATCTATCAACGCTAATGTTTTATAAGAGATATTTGGAGTTAAGTTTAATTTTACCGGTATTTTTATTCCTACTATATCTTTAAATGGTAATCTAACTATATATTTGCTACCAAAATTTATTATTGCGTCTTTTAATTGTGTAGTTTTATCATCTTTTCTATTTATTATAGTCTGCTCTTTTAACTCAGTATTAGTGATAATATTTCTATCATTCTTACATTCTTCATTAAGTTCTATTCTATCTCCTAATTCTTCTAATTCTGCTTCCAAAGTATTTACTCTGTTTTCTAAATTTCTGACTCTACTTGTCAATATTTTATCTTCTTGTTCTAATTCTATCTCTTCTCTCCATTTCTGATTATTTGCCTTTAAACAAGAAACACATGCTTATTTTAAACATTTACTACATGTAGCTCTATTTTCTTGACTAGGGTAGTATATGCAAAATATACATTTTATATTATAATCACCTCTTCCTTTTATCCAATCATGTTCACAACCATCTTAATCCATAAATTCAATATTTGCTTCTATTGAACTTTTAGTGTTATTAGACATAATATCTAATTCTTCCATAGCATTATCTAAATTGCACAATTCTTCGTAACCTAATGTGTCTATAAAATCTTTATAACTTTGAGCATTATTTTCATCTTCTTCATCATAGCTTTCTAATAAAAGCTATTGATTAATATCCAACTGCTCATCTTCGTCTATATTATATTTAATACTGTTGCTCTGTATAGCTTCTTCGGTATCATGATTCTATTTGTCTTTATTTAACACAACTTCTTTCATAGCAGATGTTTTAAGATATTTATTTTCTAGTGCTCTTTCCTCCTTAATTTTATTGAGGCTATATATTCTTCTCCTATAATAAATTTCCTTATCTCTTATAGCATTCCATTCAGTTATACCGGTTGTAAAATATTTATGAGGAATATTACTTAACTTTTGTTCATAAGTTTTAATTTGGCTATCTATATCTTCCATTATGAAATTTTTGATATAGACCCTACTGACAGCTATTCTTATTAAGCTTAGCTAATTTTCGTAAATCCCTTAAATTTAAATTTTATTAACCAGACTCCGATGCCACTACCGTAGGATATTCGGGGATTGAAACTCGAAACTCGGATTCACAATTCAAATTTAAAAATTATGAGTTACTATTTATAACACTATTCAAATTTAGCGGTTACTATTCAAATTCGTGGTACTATTTAAAATAATGAGCACTATTCAAATTCGGAATATGAATAGTGTACGAGCACTTCACGCTAAAATGGCTCAGGCACTGAAACTTTGTTACTATTTATAGCACTATGCTCGAAAGTGACGTGCATGTGAGTTTCTATTTATAGCACTATGCTCGAAAGTGACGTGCGTGTGAATGTGCAGGATGTAGTATGCGATATCGATTAAAATATATTATTTGATCAGTATGCGAAAGCGATGTGCGTGATTATTGTCTACGTGATTAGTGAATATGCGTATTATGTATGTGTGATTCACAGAATCTTTTGCAAGGCTGGCGAGACCAAGGTTTCAGCCGGTCGTGTGACTATGCTTGTGTCTGTCCTACTCAGTACTCACCGTATGCATCATCTAGCTTGCTACAGAACCAGGCTAACCTGTTCTTCTCCCTCACTCTCCGCCGACATGAACACACAGGACTCAGGCCCTATCGTCTCCCCAGGCAGTTCCACCTGAAGGGAACACTTCTCTGCGGACACAAGGTTTTCTACAACGCCGCTACATGGGCTAAGACGAGAACAACTCAACGCAGAGGTTTCTCCTCTAGGGTCCCTAGCATAGAGACATTGCCCCATATGAACAAGCCTAAAGGACAACCGGGATTAAAATAGAAAAGCTTAATCCATTTTCACAAGGCAAGCTTACATACGGCTTTCCCTTTCGGGAAACCCCAAACACTTAGCACAAACCTTAATTACTTTACAAGCACGGGAAGTCGGTGATCTTCCTTATTCTCTAATTTACAGGGGTGGTATTGTATAGTGGTGGTAGTGGACTAGTACTATTAGTGCTAATGGTGGACTAGCTCAGACGAGTTCTGAGGTAGTTGTCTTCATGGTGTATGAGAGTGAAGTGGAGTCTTCGTGGAGTGAGTGAGCGGTCCAGGTGGTTGTGGTCGAGCGGGTGAAGGTGGTGAATGAGCAGATGGATGAGCGGGTGCTGAATACGGATGTCCGGCTTCTCCTTTTATAGAGCTGTAGGAGGCTTCTGGAGCGTCCTTCGCGCTTATCGCCTGACGTCCTTCGTGGTTATCATCTTCACAGCTAGATGGCACACTGTCTTCAATTATCGGCTTCTACTGTTGTATGATAGTGATGTTGTCTTCAATTATCGATGTCATGCCTTTGTGGATTTCTTCTAAAGTATGTTAGCACTATTGGCTAATAATGATATTTCGAATATTTTATTCAATTCACTGTATATTTCTTTTGTGCTGGCTGTTGTGCTGACTGTTTTCTTTTGAAAAATTTTAGAGGATATGGTATGGTCTTGCATGCTCAAATAATTATGTTACAAACATTAATCAAAACTATATATATATATATATATATGGTACCTTTTCTATGCTCCCGGGAGTATCTACTGCCACCTTCTATCGGGTGCCTTAGAGCTAGTCCCTCCTCTTAGTGGGTACGTCATAAATCCAATATAGAATACGGCTATATGCATGGCCCATTTGAATCACCGAGAGAAACCGGAAGATTCGAGTACCTGTACATGCTTTAAAATATTGTATTTGTACATACTTTTTGGAACATAGTATATCCATATACTTGGGTGATATCCATATACTTTGGGAATTAGTTTAGTCTATCCTTATAATTGGAAGTATATCCATATACTCGTACTGGTATTTTTAAGGATTAAAATGATACGGTATGTGTATATACCCAACCGTATATACTGCAAGTATGTACACATACTTCATATTCTGAGTATACATAGTATATGTATATACTCGACTGTCCGTACACTGTAAGTATGTACACATACTTCATAGCCTGAGTATATTTATATGCATATACTTGTATGTAGACACATACTTGAAAAAGAAAAATTAGTATATTTACGTACTTGTATATATCTAGGCGTATATCCATATACAAAGGAGCACAACTCCAAGAGAGTTGGCAAAAATAGATTGCTAAACTTATAATTTAGCTAACCTCTAAAATAGAAAACTATGTAAAAGAATAGAAAACTCCAACAACCTTTCTACTATAGCAAAGATAGTAACTAGCGACACATGCAAGCTATATTTACCATATGAGATTCTACGAATAGCCAACTTGTTATTTTACAAAACAGGATAACATATCTATTGGAGTTCACTTTTTACTCTAAAATTCTAAATATAACGTACAAAACAAGAATAGCATGTCTCTTAGAAATATACATATACTTTACATGCGGGTGCAAAACATGCAAGGAACTGAATAATATTTGAAAAAGTATTGTATGCAGTGATACTCTACTAAATCTGAATAATGTATCGGAATGAATTAAGCACGTTCATCAAGCCAATTGATTTTTGAAGCACCAGCACCTTTATCTGAAAATCAAGTGATACTCTCCAAGCCGCAAACTTCTCGTCTGCAGCCAGATCGAAAGAACAATATCCATATTTGTAATCTTTTAAAATATAGAAAACTTGCAGGACAGCCGTAAAGAACATGTCCTGCCCTGCAGACGCAACTTGGAGAGGAAAAATTATGTTAGTTATACTAGCGTGTAAATTGCAACCAAAATATGAAGAACAGAAAAAAAGGAGATTTGCGTATTATACCAATGCACGTATGCAGATGTCACACCGCCGACGGAGACCATCGGTGTCGGTTCCTCCTTTCTTACGCACGACACAAAACAGATGAGGATTACGTGTGCTTCGCGACGCCACCGGGTGGAAGGCAGCAGTAAGATGCCGTCGATCTGGTTCTGGATGACGACGACGTGTGGAGGACGGGGCCGGGCGCCATGGCCCTTGCGTGACGCTTGCCAGTGGTGGAGAGGACCGTGCCGCCGCCCCTTCGCGCGTGATGCTCGCCGGTGGTGGAGAGATGCCCCGCGCCGCCGTGGACGTCGCCGGGAGGAGGCTCGTCATTACCGCAGTTAATGGAAGTGGGGGAGCTCGCCGCAGCCGCCGCTAGGAGAGATCCACCGGCGGATCTCGGAGGGAGCCGCCGCCGCCGTCCTGGAAAGATGCGTGGAGAGAAAGATACAAATGTACAAATGTCATCCATCACGTGTGCCTACATATATGCTCAGCACATCGTTAGCCTGATCCGTTTTTCACACATATATATGATGTTCGCGCGAGGCAATCCCAGATGATGAGGCAAAGAACGCGCACATCATGGCGCTAGACGGAGCAGCCGAGCGGTTGACCCTAGTGTACGCAGACCTGCTGGACAAGGAGAGTCTCGCCACGGCGTTCCAAGGCTGTCAGGGCGTCTTCCATGCCGCGTCCCCGGTCGTAGATGACCTGGTAAATAATAATATTTCACTACTAGTATAAGTAAGTAGAGATGATATGAGATCGATGGAGGGAATTAAACACACGCACTGTGTATAAACGCAATGCACGCGCGCAGGAGAAAATGCTGGAGCCGGCGGTGAAGGGGACCAAGAACGTGATCAATGCCGCCGCCGACGTCGGCACCGTCCGGCGCGTGGTGTTCACGTCGTCGATCGGCGCCGTGTACATGGACCCTCGCCATGGCCCCGGCGCCGAGGTCGACGAGACGTCCTGGAGCGACCTCGAGTACTGCTTCAACACCAACAACTGGTACTGCTACGCCAAGACGGTGGCGGAGCAGGCGGCGTGGGAGCTCGCCGGACAGCGCCAGGTGGACCTCGTCGTGGTGAACCCGTCGCTGGTGATCGGCCCGCTGCTGCAGCCGTCGGTGAACGCCAGCACGCGGCACATCCTCAAGTACCTCGACGGCTCCGTGCGCATGTACGCGGACGCCGTGCAGGCGTACGTGCACGTCCGCGACGTCGCCGACGCGCACGCGCGCGTGTACGAGGAGCCCGGCGCCCGCGGGCGGTACCTCTGCGCGGGGCGCACGATGCACCGCGGCGAGGCGTGCCGCGTCCTCGCCAAGCTGTTCCCGGAGTACCCCGTGCCCACCGAGTGCAAGGGCGAGACCAAGGTAGGGTGCCGGTTCAGCAGCTGGCGGCTGGCCGAGCTCGGCGTCGGCGTCACGGAGGCCGGACTCTGCATGTACGATACGGTCTCCAGCCTCCAGGTCAAGGGCCTGCTTCCACATGGGACCACCGCAGGGCATGATCATGTGCTGACGAGTGACGACGACAGTTCACAGTGGACCACCTACTACACACGTGCGCGTATATAATTAAGTCATCGGATACTACAAATATAGTCCCTCCGTACGGTCCATTAAAAAATGATTGAGTGTGATGTTTGTGTGACACGAGTGACGACAGAATAACTTGACAACTGCTTGTATCTCTACTGCAGTTGTAAACTTTGTTATGTTGCGTGTGTTAATATATGCACAGGAACAACCCTGCATGGCCGATTACACAAGTCAGGACTTACACAAACTCATGTTACAAGATCTATCATCTCATCGTCTACTTGTGTTACAAGATATCCTAACAACATTATCTATTCTAGATACAATGAACCAGGACTCATGCTTTACGGTGTACCAACACCGTGTCACACGGTAATAACAATATTATCTAACACCCCTCCTCAACCTCAGCCGCCACTAACAGGATCGAGGTTGTTCCTGAATTATCGTAACTTGGCTGCTCCAATCGGTTTTGTGAAACCGTTTGCAAGCTAATCCCTAGAGCAAATGAACCGAATGCCAAGGAGCTTCTTTTGTGCCATATGAACAAAATAAAAGTCAATTTCAATATGCTTGGTTCCTGCTTGAAATGCTGGATTAGCCGCCACATAAGTGGAACTACTCTTGTCGAGCTCATCACTGCCGGGTTTTGAACCAACAGTGATGTGAGGTTAACAATAACCAATAATGATATTGAATCTGCAATGATTTGGTTTTTCATAATTCCCAAAAAATAGACATAAAAATCTCCAAAAAAATAGCAATTTTTTCAAAACTATGGAGGCCTCCATGGGTCTGCCACGTTTTTTTGAAGTCATGATATTTTTTACGCGAAAGTCACACACTTCACCACAGGTGGGATTTGAACCAATAACCTGCCCTCGCGTGCTACCTCCTCTACCACTACACTTTCTTAGTTACTTGTGTCTATATTTCATTTGGTTCCCCACATATATATTACAAGCTGAGTGTAAATCGACTGTTTAAGACTCTAAACAAATTTAAATAAAAAACTATAAAGTTTTTTAACTTTTCGAGATCTATAATTTTCGTTTTGGTAGTTTCTTCGATGTCATTGGTAAAATTTAAATTTCAAATTTGAAGAATTCAAATGTAGTTTTTGTTGACAAGATGGTCTCAAATTAAAAAGTTATCAACTACAAAGTTCACAACCTTTTGAGATCTATAATTCTTATTCTGGCTGTTTTTCCATTCGAGATCATTTGAAAAATTCAAATTTCAAATTTATAAAATTTAGACGTACTTTTCCATGATATAATGATTTCAATTCAAAAAGTTGCCAACTCCAATGTTTCATACCTTTTCAATATCTATAATTATTATTTAGGTCATTTATTCATCCAGCAAAGCAATGGCATCGTAGTTCATAAATTTTATATATCTCTTACATGGTTCATAGAGTTCCATAAACTACAAGAGAGATATTGTTGATACAAAAAGGCGTTAGATCTGCAAACACACCGGGCTAATACCCTAGTTC
>CM041643.1:15205703-15275992 GCA_023333625.1 Bothriochloa decipiens
CATTGCTGTAGATTCCATCGGCAACCCATCGATAATGACTCAGACCTTCTTTCCACGTCCTTCAGCTCTGCTTTCCATCGGCAACCATGCCTCTCTCTCCATCGGCAACAGCCCTCTGGCCTCATCGGCAATAGCCCTCTGGCTTCATCGGTGATGTACGAGATTAACATGTCTTTTATCGGCAATCATCCATCGGCAATTCAGAAGCAATGCCAGAGAAGGACCACTCTCTTGCCGATCGGCACAGTTTTCGGCCCATATTGACACGTGTCAAAAAACGGTGTCAACAGATATATAAATTTTATGGCTAATTGTACGGCTGCCCCTATTCTGGAGTCCAATTGCTCCTTTGCTCCTATTTTTTGAAACTTTGTTCGTTTGCCCCTGTTTATTAAAATTGAAGGCTCTAGTTGCCCCTGTCCCATGAAGTAGAGTTAACGGTGTTGTCCAGCCCGAAAAGACAAAAATGCCCTCGACATGTATGATCTAAAAATCAATATGAAATTTTTGTATTGTGTACTTATTTTGGACATTTGAATCATAATTTGGATTTTTTACTCATTTTGTTTTTTTACTCATTTTGGACATTTGAATCACTCAGTTTGGATTTTTTGTGCAGTTATTTTTTGTACTTTACTCCTTTTATATGAATTTTCTAAGCACTATAAGCATTTTAGAAAATTCATTTAATTAAGAACCAAAATTCATAAAAGATAAACACTCCAATGATAGATCTGAAAACCTTAGTCTCTGGAAACTTTGTAGATTCACCCTTCCCGTTGTCGAATTCAAGGATAAGGTCCTTGGCGTGGCTGGGAGCAGAGCACGCATGGGAGCACTGTAACGTCCCGCCTCCTCGAGGCCGGGCCCGCTTACATCCGGCCACTTATCTAGGACATAAACTATCCTCAGGGACCAATACTAGCCTTTTCTGCGCACTTTATCCTCACTCGTGCTACCCGGGAAGACTTCCCGATCAGTCACCCATCCCTAAATTTCTCCAAGCCAAGCACGCTTAACCTTGAAGTTCTTTAGTGATGAACTTTCGAAAAAAAGTTGTAACTTGTTGGTATGAGTATCCTATTAATTCTATTAAGCCTTGCGCTGGGGTGTTACATGCACAACTAGGACCACAACGGGTGACCACGACGGCGGTGGCTTCTGGTGGCGGTTGAGGCCGAGAAATTAAAGGAGCGCGGGAGGGGCATAGAGAGGTGGCGAAGCTGCTGGTGGCTGTGTCTTGGTGCGTGGAGGTCCGGAATGCGGTGCGGCCAGAGCTTCGCTTGGCGGCGGCTATGGCTGTATCTGCGCTCTGCACGCGCAAGGGTCGGCCAGGCGACGCCGCTCGTGCCCGCGCGAGGCACTGCCGCAACTCGCCTGCCCGTGAGAAGCGCTGGCCGCCGCGCGACCGCGAGTTGAGTCACAGAAGAGGATAAGTCCAGCCGGTGTGAGAATGATACTTCAGTTCTAGAGGATAAGGTGGGTAGGATGGTCATTTTTATTTTTTCTATATATCAAACATTTTTTTTGATCCTTTATATTTGTCCACTGACGGAAGGGAAAACCATGGGCAAATGATGTGTTTGCTTAAAAAAATAGGGACAAACGAACAAAGTTTAAAAATAGGGACAAAGGAGCAATTGGACTATAGAATAGGGGCAGCTGTGTAATTGGCCCTAAATTTTATGAAATATATTACTCTCAATTTATCATTTGAAAAATGATCATAGAATAGTTATACAACTTTATATCATGACTTATGCTGAAATCATTTGAGGTTTCAAAATGTTATTTGAACTTATCATTTTTAAAAATTGAAAATTGAAATATTCACAAAAAATATGAATAAAGTAATAGTTGTAAGAACATAATAATGTGATTGAACATGATTTTAGAAAATTTAAGAAAACAATCCATCGCATTTGGAATTAGTATGAGGAAGAAGGACTAGCTACAAGCTTTAACACCTGATTAACATGAGGAATTACAGTTCTTCAACAATTTGAAATTAACTTTTCAAACAATATTTTGAAGTAGTAATTATTTGAAATTAAAAAGTTATCAACTACAAAGTTGCGTAACTTGTTGAGATCCACAACTTTTGTTGGCCGTTTTTCCATCTGAGGCTGTTTGAAAAATTTAAATTTTAAATTTTGAGACATCCAAATGATCTCAAATTTAAAAAGTTTGAAAAAAATTATAGATCTCACTGAGTACTACAATTTTGATATAAAGTTTGTTTTCATCAGGCATAAATGAGAAACTTATGATGAATTTTTTTGCATATCACTGTTGGTGCAAGCCACAAACTGTGTCGGTTGGTGGCTCAAACAGGGAGTGAAGACATAATAACACTGATAGTTCGTGGCAGAAACCAACAGTGGTATGAAGACCCAATATCATTGTCGGTTCGTGACTGTGAAGATTCGAATATCACTGTCGGTTTAAGCCAAAAATCGACAGTGATGTGCCTGGATGCACTATCACTTCAATTTTTCTCAAATCCGACAGTGATGATGCTGAAGATCAAATCTATAGTAGTCTGGCTCTCAAGTTATCACACCACAATTTTTCTGTAGGAGGGTGTCAAATACCTAGTTCAGTTAATTATTTCTTGACCCACATCATCTCAGCAGCAGTATTGGCTATTGCTTTTCTATTCTGCTTTGGTACTATAACAAGGGACTGTAGGAAGCTTTTATGCACTCCACGAGATCAAATTTGCACCAACAAAAACAACAAAACCTCCTGTATATTCAACGACGATCATCAACACACCCAGCCCAATCAGCATCCGAAAAAGAGATGTCTAACATTGTTGAGTCTGACTTGCTGATCTTCAAACCAAAATTCTAGGATCCACAAATATACCTCATGATTCTTTTCACGACACTCAGATGTGCTGCGGTAGGAGCATGTCAAAATTGACAAACCTTGTTGACTGCATAACATATATCCGGACGAGTGAGAGTCAGGTACTGCAATGCGCCTAACAAGCTCCTATACTTGGTGTGTACTCCTCAGTTCCAAGCTTATCCCCATCCACAACACTTAGTTTTTCCAAGGTAGATAGTGGTGTGTCAACAGGTTCACAAGTTTTCATACTAGCCCATGTCACAATATCATTGGCATACCTCTTTTGACACAATATCAAACCATCTTTGGTATGCTTCACTTCTGTACCGAAAAAATAGTGTAGATCACCCAAATACTTAAGAGCAAACTCGTGCTGAAGATCCTTGAGCAAGGCATCTATAGCTGCCACTATGTCTGAAAAGCTTATCAGTGACGTCTCAATTCGTGACATAGAAACAAAACACAACACAGATAATGTATCAGTGATGCTGGTTCATGAGACGCGTCACCGATTAGCTGTTGCCCATGCCCTAAGAACAAGACGCATCACTAATAATAACATATCAGTGACACTTGAACAGAAAATGCGTCACTAATAAAAAATATCACGCTTATTGTTCGCGCGCGTCACAGATAGATGGCCCTATTGGTGACGCGGGTTAGTAAGACGCGTCACAGATAGGAAATGTGACACATTTTGTGTATACGCGTCACTGATAACAGATCCAATCATTGTCTTGTTTTGCTGGAGTTCCTCCCCCCGTCCCGTTCTCTGTCTCCTCCAGGAAGGTCTTAAACAGAAAAAAGGCACGCTGCTAGGAAATTAAAATGGGCCTTCACGCTAGCAGCCCAACTCAACACCAACTCCCTCAACCCAATCTTTCAAAGCCGCCACCTCAACCCACGATTATCAGTGATGCATTTTGTATACACGCGTCACCGATAGATGGCTATGAGTGACGTCACTGATGTTCCTTATCTCTTACGCGAGAACAGTGACGCATTTTTTCTACCTCACAGATGACTGTCTAGACGCATCACTGATAAGGTTTTCTAGCATAGTGTGCCTGAGAGGAACTAGCTACACAATAATGCAATCAATATACGCCAAGACATATATAGTATGTTTTCCTCTATTATAGTAAAACAAAGACGTATCTGCTCATGGTTGAAACCGAAACATGTAGCACAACTGAGAGTACAAGGCACGTGGAGCTTGCTTGAGCCATACAAAGCTCTATCTAACTTGCAAACGTAGTTGGGATGATTTTTTATCCTCATACCTCGGCGGCTGTTGCATGTATACGTCTTCAAGAATGCAATGAAGAAAAATATTCTGGACATCTAGTTGTCATAGACACCAACGAAATTGCAACTGATACTTCTTTTAACAACTGGACTAAAACTGTGACGACTTACGATAGTTCACATTGGACCACCTACTACGTCCGTGCACGTATAGAAGTCGTATATACAACAATTATGCATGTCGTCTGCTTCTTCATAGTTTTAATTTATTTTGATGAACACGTCACAATAAAAAAATAGTCCACGTGTGTTGACACTCAAAATTGTCCAAGATAATTTAGTGACGGGGAAGATGGTGGTGCAGGCCGTTTAACAAGTGATCAACTCAAGCATAGCCAGGTTCCAGTTCGTGCATGTAGATGAACTTTTACTATAATCTGGAGTCCAAGTGTATTCAAGTTACTTGGGAGCCAAAGATGGATGGACAGCAGTCGAGTCAAATAGGGAAAAGATATTGTTGAGTCCAATACCTGCACGAGCTCAGAGTCAAATCGGACTCCATGACGGATAATATAGCAAAGGAATGGATCAAGACATATATAGCAGATATATATAACGTGCATGAGCTAACATTTTCAGGCTCCAGGTGCGTCAGGCTGAAGGCGTATCGTACATATGACATGCAAGGCTGGAGTCTAATTGGAACTCGTCTCTGGTTCACCCACCACGAAACTATCTGGTTCGCCGATTGTTTTACTCAGGAAAGACCAGACGCCCTGTATTTAAAGGGTGACGGTCGATCGAGGTATTCCAACTACACAATAGTTAAAACACAAATCAATCTATTACTTCTAATTTCTTCTCTCAACCTTCTACATGTTGTTCATCTCTTGATCTAAGCGATCAAGGATGACGCTCTAGGCTTGCCAGCCAACCTAGAGCAACCCGACGACATCCTCGCCCCGACGGTGTCCCTCCCGGGCGAGAGTTTCGACGACTTCTTTGATAGTTTGCTTGGAAACTAGTCATTCTTCGTCACGCAAGTACGATTGGTTACCCTTTGCCGGTTTTCTCGTAATGCCGCTCTTCACCTTGAAAGGTGTTGGTTACCCGCTGCGTTCTTCGGTCCGTAGCGACCCAGACGATCTAGCCCTAGTTGGTGTCTGATCCGTGATCAATTTGGCGTCAACGCACGGCAAAAGTGCCGGTAACATAAGCCTTAGTAGCACCTCATGTCTTGAGTCCGATTTTCCTATGGGATTGAATTTTCCAAGATTTAATATGTTGTAATTTCAATGGTAGGCGACATTCTATTTGCTAGGATTTATTAATGACGTTGCGCTTTCTGCAGCAGACAATATTCTCGTTGACAAAATTCGCCAATGTATATTGTTCGTCGGTCCTGTCTTTGAAGATTTTCATAGGGCTACGATTTGCGTGCCTAAATTCAAAGTGAGTGTGTATGAGTGCTGCGATGTATCTGTACCGTAAAAGAACGAAGAAATTGATAGATACATGTTACCAGATAATTCCTCCTAGCTTTATAATATGTGGGCCACCCCATGTGATGTAAGATTTATTTGTGTTTTTTTATTGAATTCCTTCGCTATGATTTTCTTTTCATCGATAGAAATTATACCCACACACCGGTACCCTTCCATCGATCATACTCATAAGGCCACAAGCCCACAACCATCTAGATCCAAATCCCTCCAAAAATATAGTAATTCCTAATAACTTCCTTTGTGGTGGTCATGCTCCTTCCATTAGGCATTGGCAAACTGCCGAACCCTATAGCCTTGCTTGTTGCGACGGCCGCTGAGACTGCGGAGCTTGCCATGCAGGGTCACTGCTATTGCTGCACGTCCATGAGAGCACGACCATCCTGCGACAGGTCGAGATCTCGATCTGTTGCATGTCCGAGTTTCCTGCTCAGACTCCATCGGCTTCCCGTTGCACGTCCGATAACTTTGCAACTTTTCATCGTGATCCACCTGCAAAGCCTGGTACATAATTTCTGATTCCATCCACATGATGAGCCGGCGGCTCGCGTATCGCCGTTCTGCCCGTTGCCTGTTGATCTCGGCGATGGATCCTAAACACAAAGACCATATGGCAAACAACAACTAAACAAGTACATGGACAGGCAAAAGCAGCCTCAGGTAAGGCCGGCCCACTAATTCCCTCTCTGTTCCTCAGATCACGACTTGAGTTTGATTTTTTTCTTTAATATTTGTTGCCATGTTTGTCTTGTCTCACAGAGTGGATTAAAAAAAAGGAAACTTACTTTTTGCTTGGTGTCTGGTCATGGAGGATGCACTCGGTCTTTATACGTTGACCGAGGAAACAAATTGTCGTGCCGTGCATATTGGTCTTGACAAGGAATTAGCAAAAGGCTAATTGCACGCCGTCATGCATCTCAAGGAAGTAATAACGGCCGAAAGTTATCTTCTGGCCATGCCAGAATGATATGCATGTAGCTAGGATGTATATGCATTGAATGAAGGCAGGTAGCTGCCGAGGACGCAAGTGCAAGACACTGATTTTCTTGATTTCCAGAAAGATGATTTGCAAGGCCTATCAATGATTGATAACATTTTTTCTCACAACAGTTATTATTTCTTAAATTTTTGCATCATCTATATAGGCCAGTCTGTATTTATATTGCAAGAGCATGTGATTTTCATATTTGGCTACATGCTATTAGTACACACGCCCTTTTAGACTTTTATCATGTTTGGCTGTCATATTTACATGCTGAATAAATTATTGCCAAACTATGCATCCATTTAGTCATTACTCTATGCTAACAAATGGACATGCAAAACAAAATCATGTATCAACTATGTCATTCCCTTTTGGTCATCATCGTTTCATGTAATCTTAAAATGATTCATTTCCAAGGTCAATAGTTCATATCAAAATCAATCAGAGTATGGAAATTAAAGTTGGACTTCTGGTAATAATTTCAGGGAAAATTAAGCCTGGCAGCAAATGGATTACCTCACACGGGTTTTTATTTATTTTTTTGAGATAATTGGAATGACCAATGCCCCTACAGATATAAATTTATTAAACGCACAAGTTTTTATTTGTTAGTGTAAGTTACAAATCTCTAGAGTTTTTTGAGTGCACATAAATGGAAGTTTATCTAGAATCTAATCACCTTGTTACTTTTTACCTGCAGTGAACAGATTTGGTTCAGAGGAACTATGGTGGAGCATGTGCGCAAATAATAAGACGAAATCTGCTTCTTCATTGCATAATCTCTCTCTAAAATCTAAAGGTTCTCTCTCTTTATAGCATTCCATTTTGTGGCTCTATGTTCATTCTCTTAATTTATTTATTAGAATGGAATTCCTTAATAGAAAACTCGCTTATGGTGATGATGATCCACATTGATCCCATCATGTCAGTGAAGGAAGGGCCTATGGAAAAAGAGGTATTTCTTTAACCGCCATTTCATATTGTCTGAGCATCCTGCATTGGTTTAATCTTTAGTGCCATTTTGATACATAGTATTTTAAGAAAACCATTATCATGTCTCATTAAAAAATTTAGAAATAATAATAGGGCGTTGCCTAAACCAGCATAACATACACTTTACTGTTTAGGTGCTTTGCTGAAAAGGAGTTTAGATGTTACACCTCCACTCAACAGGACTTCTATTTATGGTGGCAGCAGGATGCTTGAAGGAGTAAAAGGGCCAATTGTTGTGGTTGCTGCTAGGCTACTGGTTTAGATTTGTAGTGGCAGGCAGCCGTTTTGGACGTGTTGTTATGTGTTGCGGGCACATGTTAGTGTTGATGTTGTTTGGGTGAGTGTTTTGTGTGTGTTATACGGCTTTTTTAGCCTAACTTCTCTTCTTCTTAATGCAATGATATGTAAAATTTCGTGCATATTGATAGAAAATGAGTCTAGATGGGCTCGTTTGCCACTAAAATTGATCATGCCTGACAAATGTCAAAAAAATAAATGTTGCTTTGATCAATTGTGGCTCTAAATTTGTAGATGTTGCTCTATAAGTTAATTTATGTAACCTTAGAGATTCACCTAAATAAATATTCAATGCTTTCCTAGGTGTCTTCGCTGTTGGTATGCACGACAACTGAATGCGTCGGCACCCCCGATCGCCGAATGGCGTTCGGCAGGGCGGACGCTATGAGAGGAACAAACCGAAAGACGAGTGGATCTCGAGCAGGAAATTAGGGAGAAAGACATCTCTCTTTTTATTAATGATGGGGAGTGCTATTTATACACAACCATAGACTTTTACATGGCTATTTTCCCCTCGCACCTACTACACATGCCTAGAATATTCCGGCTATCAGGGTCACATCCATCATCTGGTCCTGTGATACCTTCTGTTCCCTAACCACCGACTGGTAGGGCCCACCGACGTTACCCTATCACTTGCGTCGACCTCCCCCAGACATATTCGGGGAGACTGGTACCTACACTTAGCTACAAAAAAGTGGTTAACTCATTCACCAAAACAACGCTGAAAGCACAACAAATGGACGTCGAATGATCAACTGCAAACTCCCTCTAGGCGCCCGGTCACTGAAACGATGTCCAGCTCCCAGATCGAGGCCCAGGTACCCAGCCGATAACTCGTCGAATGGCGTAACTTGAGGAAAACCGATAGGGGGGTGACCACGATGTGTCCATCCCGCAATAATAGCCCCTCAACACCACTTCGTCCATTTTTATGGGTGAAGTGGCAGCCGAATCAGTATTATACTAGTTTAGTTACGCCGTCCCCGAATGGGGGCCAGATTGCCGATCACTGTCGCGACCGCCGGAAACCTGAATCCTTGAACTTCGAGCTGTTCCTTTACAACAATAGACAACTTATGGGGCCCTTTGGAGAGCTATTGACAATCCTTAACACCTCATTTTATACCATCAACATTACCAAAATTGATCAAATAAGTGACATAAACCATAGTCATAGGGTTTATTTCTAAACCATTTCCACTAGTTGTGATGACTATGTGAGTGTAGGTACAAAGTGGCCAAATTTATGGTCAAATGATAGCATCAAATGCTCATTTTGACTACACCATATTGAAGAGCTCGTCGAGAGGCACGAAATGGAGTTTTGGTTCATCTAAATCAGAGTCCAGACAATAAAGTTATGCCTTCTGAAAGATTGCAAATGGACTCCAGGAGCAGTCCGGAGTAAATCGGCCATAACGGGCTCATCCGAACCCCGTTTTGGGAGATCCAGGAGGCTATGTGAAGCTAACGAGGAGGGCTACCCATTTGGGCCAAGTTCCATGGCGCCAACCCTGGTGCCAGGGAGCCCACCCTGGCCAAGGCGCCCACCCCCGTGCTGACGGTGTACGACCTCAGAACCGACTCTGCCACATCACTGATCCATGTGATCGACTCCCCATGGCTTTCACACCATCCAACAAGGTTAGTTTGATCCGATGGTGGTCGATGGATGTCACATGGATCCTTGGGGCCACCGTCATCCACTTGAAGTACCAAAGTTGGTCCAAAATCGACATAAAACCGACTTCAGTTGCATGCAACTGACTTGGGGAGCCATCCATCACCGTTGGATTGAAATGCGGTGCGAGTGGACGGTATGTCTAGGGCGTCCACCCAGGCCAGGGTGCCCACCCTGGGCCCAGGGCGGCTGACCCCACTCTGAAGGCTACCGACCTTCAGAGCACTACAAATAGGACCCTTATCCTTCATTTGTAACACACACCATGAATATCAAATACTTCTTCCATTAGAGTAGTCACTCTCCACATGAGAGTAGTAGTTCAATGGCTCTCTTAGTGAGAAGTAGAAGATAGAAAGAGAGAGTGAAGAGAAGCTTGGAAAGGAGTCGAGTATGTCAGTGACCTCTCCTCTTGTAGCTCGACGGAGTCAACTCTTCTTTGAGTAATAAAGTCGGCCTTCTTCTTCTTCTATCGTGTGGTAACTTTGTTCTATTGCATTGCTTAAGTATTACTTTACTTTACTTTACTGTTCTTTATTTGTTTCACCGCCTGGTTAAGGTGCTCTAGTTCTAGGTACCGAATTAGAGTAGTTGAGTTTATAGATTAAGCGAGGTGCTTATGCCATAGCTCACCTGTGAATGCTCCTAAATCTTCGGAGGTGGTAGCAATAGGTGGTGATAGCCCTATTTGCCTGCGTAGTCCACCACGATAGGTTTAGCTTGAGTAGAGCTTTAGGTGCTTACTGTTGGAGCCATTTGCTGTGGTGAGTTCTGAGGGAGTACGCTCATAGTAATTAACTTTAGTAAGGTCTTATTTAGTATTGCCTTGGTCAGATAACCCACACATATTCTCTCTACCCTTTTATCACCTATACTTGGATACACTTAGTTCTTCTCTAGTTCACTTCACGTTCCCCATGGAAATTTGATACCTTGGAATATTCCTAGGTGAAAGCTACATTGACATCCGTGCGCTTGCGGATTTATCTGGGTGCTATATCCAGTGTCAACAAGTTTTCTTGCGCCGTTGCCGGGGAACGGTAGGTGTTCTAGTTTAGAACCGAGTCATCTGAGTATCATTTATCCTTTATCCATCATACCATGTGTCCCATTACTATCATTGAATCCGCCTCTCAAAAGGGCACTAGATTTTAGCCACCTCCATCATCAAAACCTATCCTTGCAAATAGTTATGAAATTAGTCCTTTTTTCATGACTAAAGCTCAAGAACAATCTTTTTCTAGGGAAAAACATGAGAACCCATACACTCATCTTCAAGAATTCGAGCAATTATGTTCATGCCTACACATTTCTAGTGTGACACATGAAACTCTTAAGTGGAAGCTATTTCCCTTCTCAATGATGGGATTAGCCAAACTGTGGTATGCTCGAACCGTCGTCGAGAGTGTAAATGGAGAATGGGAAGTTCTTATATCCAAATTTTGTATAACCTTCTTCCCTATCCTCTGGGTGATTCATCTCAGAGAAAAAGTCCTAAGCTTCCAGCAAAAAGAAAAGGAATTTCTAGGTGCAACATGGGCCCGCTTCATAGACCTTTACTCATTTGGCCCTGATCTTTCTATACCCGATCCTATGCTTTTGCAACATTTCTAAATATGTGGGTCTTAAGAAGGAATCCACACAGTTCCTTGATCTTGCTTCTAGAGGAGCCTTCTTATTTCATTCTAGTAGTGAGGCAAGAGCTATCCTTGATAGGATCCTAGAGAACTCCCCCTTCACTAATGTCCATGATGACTCACCTGAAGAACAGGACATTCGAACCCCCATGCAAGAAAAAGTCCCGATAGCTAAATCCTTACCAATTCCATCCATACCATTAGCTATCACCCCAATTCTTGAACCATTCAAAGGGACAACAAAGGAAGAAGAAATTCATCCTTTAAAATTTGAGGAGGATCGCTCTTCTAATGTTGGAAATAACTTCCACCATAAATTCCAACATAGATCGTTAGCATCTAGGACCCCAAATCATCATCAATTTTATTCATCTCAAGATTTGGTCATCCAAGAGCCCCTCAAACCAATATCATCTCCCACCTCTGACTTTGATTTCCTGTATGAACCCCATTGTTTCTTCATTGAGAATTCAAACCCTTGGGTTAACATGGAATGGGAATAAGAATCGTCAGAGGCATCGACCCCTGTCCTAATAGAAGAGGAGGATGAATATCTACTCTTAGAATGTCATAGACAAAAAGGCATTAATGAATATGTTTGGTCTATAGACACTCTCGAGGGATCAAATTTGGAGTCCAATAAGATGGATCATGTGGATGAACATCAAAGCGATATTATAGAAGAATCACAAAATCCACATGTTAATGAGAAATCTCCTAAGTCTATCTTTCCTGCTGCCGCTAGCACTTATGAGAGTAGCAACCATCCTACAGCTCTCCTTTATGAAACCTTCGGAAGGATGGTTGTGGACACTATTTTTTAGCATAAGTATTCCAAAACTCATAGTTGCATTGGCACAAGTTCTTGCAGCCTAATTGCAAAAGTCTAGCTTATGACTTAAAACAAAGCACTGGCCGGAGATAACCCGTGTATTTGTTGTTTAGCTTTTATCATCATAAGTTTAGTAAAAAATTATAATCAAAATAATAATAATAATAATAATAAAAATAAATAAATATTTTACCTTTGAATTCATACATGTTCCTTTTGAATAAAATGGCGCCAACCTAAAAACAGCTTGATTGTTGCACCGGCCGATGTGCTCACACATAGGTCGTGTTTGTAGTATCACCTTGCACTAGTCTTTGTTACAAACATCAAAAACATGAATCAAGACTTAGCAAGCATATGATGGGTGAAATCAAGAATGAATTCAAGATGAGGACAAGATGCAATTGTTCAATTCAAGAGTGAGGCTAATCGAGAATGGAGAACTTAAAAGCAATGATGGTCCATCTAAGGAAAAATACCAAGGGAAGGCAATGGAACATGACAGGGCCAGTGACCCAGCCAGGGCCATGGCGCCTGCCCTGACCAAGTGGTGCCCGCCCTGGCCAAGGCACCCATCCTAAGGGTGCCAGCTCCTGAACCCAGCCAAGTCACCAATCCACGACAACACCTTCCCATGTCTCCCAACCATCAATCAAGTCGATTTGATCCAAGGGCTCCCGACTGAGATCACTTGGATCTGTGGGCCCACTGTCATACACATGGAGGCACCAAACTGACTTTGTCCATGCCCAAATCAACAAGTGTGTTTATGCCCACTCTCTACTATACCCCAGGAGGCGGCACACCAAAGGGGAAGTGGTCCACCCGTTAGTGTGGGGGCGGCCGCCCTCACACCAGGGCGCCCACCCTGGCCATGGTGGGCGCCTTCATCTCCACGGCTCCTGCTTCCAAACCGACTCATAAAGGTAACATCAAAAAGGTATGTGATTGATGTTTAAATCATTACCTTTTTACCAACAAGCATGGACATGGAAAAGTTGATATGATTGAATTTGTTTAGTTTTGCTAACAAAATTGTAAAGCTTAGCTTTTCAATCATGCCTTCTTTCTATTCATAATCATAATCCATGCTCTGAAATCCTTGTCACCTTGAACAATATAAATATTCCCAAAAAGTTGTTTCATGCTTCAACATGTGTGGAAGGCAGCCAACCTAGCCCTTGGTCGCTCGACATTGGCATTAAAATGAATCAACTCACATTCTTGAGCATATGAACTTCTATCATGTCTTGTCTTAACATAGGAAGAGTGGAGATTGAGATGTTAAAATTCAATGTCCATGTTTTATCTTTACATCTTCATCTCTAAATTAAATGATTAAACATGAAACCCACTTCTTATGCAACTTGTTGTCATGTTAAATGCTAATAAAAAATCTAAAAAAAGTAATACATGACATAAGTATCTTTCTCCTTCACCATGATCTCCCTTTAGCATGATAAAATGTTGTTCCATTTTCAATCATGCTATGTGCCTCACTTTGCTTGGGAATGAGTAAAGTTTTGGTTCACTAGTACATCTGTACTAGTAGAACTCTATTGCTTTCACTCTTGGAGTCTTTGAATCAACACAGATATTGAAAAAAACCAGTGTGGGGGTTGGGAAACCCAGCCCCAGCTCAAGCAACCAAGGGGGACCACCATTCTCATCACTGCATGGAGGTAAGATTTAAGTGCTTTACGACACTTAGTATAGGTTGCACCTACATATTTCCCTTCTCAAATCTGCATCTTTAGCTGATAGGTTGCACATTTACATTTCAATAAAAACACTCATCAAGGTGTTATGCATTTAGAATATGTTTATTTGAAATAAATAAATAAAAACATAATAAAATAATCATTCATCATTGTAGACATGCCTCTTAGTAGTAATAAATAAATAAAGAATCAAAGGAGACTCGTCCGAGTAGAAGAATTCCAACTCCATGAAAAGGAAAAGTGTGGGGGAGTACCTCCCCCACTCAGGTATGGCATTACTCCACTCTCATTTATCTTCATCAGTTTTCTATCTTCAGATTGTGAAACAAATAATGTGCAAATAATAATAACAATGATACAATAATAATCATGATCACATTGAGAAAGATAAAAGTTTGCAGGGCTAGAATTCTTACATATATAATCTTTCCATTCTTTACTAGAATCTGATGCAAAAGAGGTGACATTAATCTTGACTTAAGTACCTATCTTAATTTGACACCTTAAAGTTTTATTGGAAATGATGAATAGTTGCTCTGTAATACTTTGCAAAAGCTCTTCATGCAACCCTTTGCTGTTTAAGTTCTGAGCATGTGAAACTAAAGTTCATCTTAAGTCAAACGCTATTGTGGGTTGCACATGCTATAACCAAATTTATACTCTTGCGAGATTAGTTGTGGTAGAGAATAGAGTAAATCTTTTAACTTGTCTGAGGAATGGTTGAGAAAAATCTAGAGTTTTATTTTGAAAAATCTCAAAACCCTTGCTAAAGTTTCTCGATGGTGTTAAATTCCTACCACAAGCCATATACATGTTCCTTAGATAGGAAAGCTCCACAAAAAGCCACTTGACTAGTTTGAGCTTGGTTAGGCCTTATTGATCTAAGTAGAGAAACTAGTCATGCTTCTTGATCAAGATCACTTACACATGCATCCCTTGCTAGTTCTACATTGGCAGTACGCAACCACCAAATAACCATGCACCCCTTGCACTTTTCACATTGGAAATATGCAACTAGCTCCACACATTATTTTGAGACATATATTTGAAGGCATGAGCTACCAGAAAAAAATATTAAGAGAAAAGAGGGATACATTCCCCAAATGAGAGATGATACAATGGAAGCCTCAATACCTGCTGTGAGAAAAAAAAATCAAGTGTTCTCGATGAAAAAAAAGTCAAGCACAAAAAAAGAGGACCAGATGTCCCATGTAGAATCTCTAGTAGCCATGCTCCCTTCAAAAAGAAGTTACCATTAGAAAAAGTCTCAAGGAGTTCCACCAAATAACAAATATACACACTTGCACATCTTGATCATTTTATATGCCTTGTTGCTCCTTTTGATCTAAGTGTTTAACTTAGCAATATATTTAATTCAAGTTTGCTTATACTTTTCCCACCTATGAGTTCCACAAAATCTTTAGTATAGGTGCAAAAAGGTATCTATTTTTGGCCTTGGTGAGAATTATCAAACACCATTGAGTGATCAAGTATACCATTTGAGGAACTTATGCATGCTTTTCTTTAAAAATCTTGAAAACCTCAAGAAAGAGTCTCGGCTTTACCAAAGCAATGTACAAAGTTTCTACCTACTGCTCTAACAAACTTTTGCATATTACAAGGTGAAAGAAGCCCCATATGGCTAAGATTGATGGTGGATTTCTAACTCTAACCTGCTCAATTCAAGAATTAGTATTGGTTTGTATATGAGTTTTTGTAGTTTGTCACATTGATGCAGCTCCTGATCCAACATGCTAAACCCACATCTTTGCTCGAGACGAGCATAGGTTTAGTTTTGGGGGCTTGCTGATGGTCCTTAACACCTCATTTTATACCATCAACAGTACCTAAATTGATCAAATAAGTGACATAATCCATAGTCATATGGTTTATTTCTAAACCATTTCCACTAGTTGTGATGACTATGTGAGTGTAGGTACAAAGTGGCCAAATTTATGGTAAAATGATAGCATCAAATGCTCATTTTGACTACACCATGTCGAAGAGCTCGTCGAGAGGCACGAAATGAAGTTTTGGTTCATCTAAATCGGAGTCTAGACGATAAAGTTATACCTTCTGGAAGATTGCAAATTGAGTTAATCGGACATAACAGGCTCATCCAAACCCCATTTTGGGTGATCTAGTGGCTACGCGAAGCTAACAAGAAGGGCTCCCATTTGGGCCAAGTTCCATGGTGCCACCCTGGTACCAGGGTGCCCGCCCTGGCCAGGGCGCCCACCCCCGTGCTGATGGTGTCCGACCCCAGAACCGACTCTGCCACGTCACTGATCTGTGTGACTGACTCCCCACGGCTTTCACACTGTCTAACAAGGTTGGTTTGATCCGATGGTGGTCGATGGATGTCACATGGATCCTTAGGGCCACCATCATCCACTTAGAGTACCAAAGTTGGTCCAAAACCGACTCAAAACTGACTTCAGTCGCATGCAACTGACTTGGGGAGCCATCCTTCACCGTTGGATCAAAAGGCGGTGCGAGTGGATAGTATATCTAGGTTGCCCACCCTAGGCCCAGGGCGGCCGCCCCCAATTTGAAGGCTACCGACCTCCAGAGCACTATAAATAGGACCCTTATCCTTCATTTGTAACACACACCATGAATATCAAATACTTCTTTCATTAGAGTAGTCACTCTCCACATGAGAGTAGTAGTTCAATGGCTCTCTTAGTGAGAAGTAGAAGATAGAAAGAGAGAGTGAAGAGAATCTTGGAAAGGAGTTGAGTATGTTAGCGACCTCTTCTCTTGTAGCTCGACGTAGTCAATTCTTCTTTGAGTAATAAAGTTGGCCTTCTTCTTCTTCTATCATGTGGTAACTTTGTTCTATTGCATTACTTAAGTATTACTTTACTTTACTGTTCTTTACTTGTTTCACTACCCAGTTAAGGTGCTCTAATTCTAGGTACCGAATTAGAGTAGTTGAGTTTATAGATTAAGCGAGGTGCTAGGCTATAGCTCGCCTGTGAATGCTCCTAAATCTCCGGAGGTGGTAGCAAGAGGTGGTGACAGCCCTATTTTCCTGTGTAGTCCACCATGATAGGTTTAGCTTGAGTAGAGCTTTAGGTGCTTACTGTCGGAGCCATTTGCTGTGGTGAGTTCCAAGGGAGTACACTCATAGTAATTAACTTTAGTAAGGTCTTATTTCCGTGGACATTCGATACCTTGGGGTGAAAGCTACATTGACATCCATGTGCTTGTGGATTTATCTGGGTGCTATATCCAGTGTCAACAAGAGGCTGGAAACGGTGGCGGTTGCGTGGGAACGAACCATCGTGGGCACATGGGAAAATGCAAGCAATAACGGCAAACTAGTGCCTTCTCAGTTCTCGAGCCGCACGATCATTCGTGGCTGCACACCTGGGCGGTATAAAAGGCTCCCGACCCCCACCACATACTTCATTCCTTGGAGCATTCCTTGCCTCCTCTAGCCTATGGATTGGTATTCGGAGCTCTCCTGCGTTCGGCCTCCATTCGCCTTGGTCTAACTGGTGAGTAACCCTTTTATACCTTTCATTGTGCTTTGTTAGCGGTATCGTCTGCCTTACTTGTTTTATTACGGTGGCTTTTTATTTCCTTATTTTCTACTTTCATTTATTTTATTTTCTCTTTAGCTCAG
The DNA here is from genome assembly GCA_023333625.1 of Bothriochloa decipiens. Lineage (NCBI taxonomy): Eukaryota > Viridiplantae > Streptophyta > Magnoliopsida > Poales > Poaceae > Bothriochloa > Bothriochloa decipiens. Next base: position 15,223,093 of record CM041643.1, read on the forward strand.
GTGATTCGTGTTCTCACGCATTCGGCTCGTGGTATGTCGAAAGGAAAAACCACCTCCAGGTTGACCAACGGTGGATCCGGGTCAGGATCATTGTCAGATTCGTCATCGGGAACAGGTTCTTCTTCTTCTTCTTCGGTGAAGCGCAACCCGTCTCCCACGCCGATTGATACTATCATTGAGATCATGGACGAGCCCGGCTGCTCGAAGGTGACTGGTGCCGGTGACAGCCGATCGCTGGCCGAAGCGGCCATTAGCAGCTTGGGGGCCGAAGTGGCTGTCGACGAAGTTAGTGAAAACATAGTGTATGATGATGGTGGGGGGCAAAAAAGAAGCCACCGTGGATGAGGAGTACGAACAGCAATCCGAAATAGATGATTCTCAATCTCAGCCGTCATGGAAGAAGAAGCCGTTTCGGCCGGTTTTTGCCCTAGAACAATCTAGGGTGACCGAACTACTGCTGGACGACTACCAACGGCTGTTGATATTAGATATCTAAGAGAAATTATCTGTAAGTACACGGATATCGTGAGCACTTCACCCGGGAGATATTCCAGAGTATCGTTATTTATTTATTCACTAGGAGAAAACGTGCATCTGACTAACCCAAGTCTATACTTAACCCCTGAGCTACAGACAAGATAGCGAGATATGAGCGATATAGAGAGGATTACTCTGACAGTCTTCTTCCAACCTATGGCAAGCTTTGTGACTATTGCTCTAACTAGGGAACCTAAGGAAAAGAGGCACCTCAGAGGATGCTTAACCTCGGCACACTAAGTCCTACAAAACCTCCTGAAGGGACATGGATTACGGAGGCAGCAAGGGGACTGTCACTTCCCCCGCTACTACCACAAATCCAGCCAGATAGGGAGTATGTATGAGTGTTCCAAGCCCAAGCACCACACTTACGCTACAAACAATTACTCTATTCCCTACCGGTATTAAATAAAGTAAACTTGTAAACCAAAGAGCAATAATAACAATAGACTTACTAGTATTAGAAGTCAAATTGCCGAATGATCCTAGAATTAAGCATCGGGTTAGGAGACTTGATCCCGCAGGTACAACTGGAGAGGAGACACCAATAGGCCAGGCTTCCTCCAACTCTGCCTCCACCCTATACTCTCTCAATCTCTCTTGAATGCTAGGCTCTAGGGAGGAGATCCATTCAAGGGACCTCTCTCACCTGATCCTCTCTCAAAATAATGAATTAGGGTTTCAAAGGATGCCTCCTCGAGGGGTCAGGGGCCCTGCTTATATAGCCCCCTAGGATGCACCGCAGCCTTCGGATCAAACTGACCTAAATGGATGAATTAATTCAATGTTGCATAAGGGAGCATAAGGGGGTAGAAGATCTCATGTGGGGCAATGTTCGAGAGATTAAGTGAATCATGAGATTTCTTATATGAGCAAGGAATTGATGGGGTGCTAGTGAAGTAGCTCCCTTACTCATTGAAGTCTCCATCATTTTTAACTTCTAAGGGGGGTTCATCATAAATGTCTAAAAATTCCCTTGGATCATCTTTGAAGTTGATCTCATCTAAGGCCTTATCCACCCATTCAATGGTAATAGCACATTGGCTTTTAATGCACTCTAGCCATGGATGTTGCTCTTCTTGATCCTCATATGGTCTTGATGATTCCTATGCATGAGATATCTAGATGGATTTCTAGAATCATCAGGTGGTTTAGGAGAAAGAGCATAGAATGAGTCGAAGGGGTCAAGGATGGATTTAAAGATGAGTTCATATTCTATATCTGATGTGGGCACAGAAGGGGAGAAGATAAGAGTAGATTCTAGATGGCTTCGCTCTCCTTCTATGGCATCACTTGACATGCCATCCTTGAGTCTTTCTAATTGTCCTTCAAAGGCATTGGATTTGAGAAGCTTTATAAAAGATCTCTTCTTGAGAAGATTCAAACTATATGCGCTAAAAGATCTCTTATGAAGCGGGAAGTTTAAACTCCTCCCAAAATCACCATCGAAAAGAATTTCCAAGGGTAGAATTACTTCTTCCCTTAGAGGAATTGAGAGTACTGCTAGTTTGGGATGGATAGCCGAATCATGGGATTGGAATGTTTGCAATGTGGCTACGAAAAATTCCTCTTCTTGTTTGGGGGATGATTCCTTCTCTACCTCTAGGATTTCATCATGAAGGCTAGTGCAAGGAGTGTGTCTACTAATAATAAGGATTAACCTCACTTCACTAATGGATAAAGAAAGGAAAACTCCTCCAATGGCGATATTATCAAGACCCGTATAAAGATGTTGAAGAAGAATGAGGTCCTGTAAGGCTAGGTCTAAACCTAAATTTATTGGAAGATTAAAAGATTCCCTAAGTATAGCCAAAAGTTCATTACCTACTTGATCAGAAGATATTACTTTGGGTTCATTACCCTATTGATTAGAGGATAGGACCTTGGGTACATTACCCTCTTGATTAGAAGATAGGACTCTAGCTGTAGAAAAGGGTTGGCTTTGACCTATTGCAACCAAGCATGGACGCAGCTCATAGCTAGATGTGAGAATCATGGGCTCCAGTGGCTCTAAGCTTGCGCTCATGGGTGCAAGAAATTGATAGATAGGCATGGAATTTAGGTTATCCATAAGGATAGAAAAGAAAAGGAAAAGAAAACAAGAAAAAATAAAAGTATAATACAAGGTTAAGCATGACTTAAAGTTATCTCAGCAGATCATCTTTCTCCCTGGCAACAGCGCCAGAAATGCTTGTTGATACTAGATACGCACACAAAAGAATCTAAGAGAAATAATCCACAAGTGCACGGATATCGATGAGCACTTCACCTGGGAGATATTCCAGAGTATCGTTATTTATTTATCCGCTAGGAGAAAATGTGCATCTAACTAACCCAAGTCTATACTTAACCCCTGAGCTACAGACAAGATAGCGAGATATGAGCGATATAGAGAGGATTACTCTGACAGTCTTCTTGCAACCTATGGCAAGCTTTGTGACTATTACTCTAAGGGGGCACCTAAGGAAAAGAGACACCTCAGAGGATGCTTAACCTCGGCACACTAAGTCCTACCAAACCTCCTGACGGGACATGGATTACGGAGGCAACAAGGGGACTGTCACTTCCCCTGCTACTACCACAAATCCAGCTAGATAGGGAGTATCTATGAGTGTTCCTATCCCAAGCACCATGCTTATGCTACAAACGATTACTCTACTCCCTACCGGTAGAGAATAAAGTAAACTCGTAAACCAAAGAGCAATAATAAAAATGAACTTACTAGTATTAGAAGTAGAATTGCTGAATGATCCTAGAACCAAGCCTTGGGTTAGGAGACTTGATCCCGTAGGTAAAACTGGAGAGGAGACACTGACAGGCCATGCTTCCTCCAACTCTACCTCCACCCTATACTCTCTCAATCTCTCTTGAATGCTTGGCTCTAGGGAGGAGATCCATTCAAGGGACCTCTCTCACCTGATCCTCTCTCAAAATAATGAATTAGGGTTTTAAGGGATGCCTCCTCCAGGGGTCAGGGACCCTGCTTATATAGGCCCCTAGGATGCACCGCAGCTCTCGGATCAAACCGACCTAACTGGATGATTATTATTCATCCTCAAAGGTGGTGGAGGCAGGATCCACGAGGTGGAGCCTGATTAGCTAAGATGCCTAGGTGCCCGCCCAAGGGTCTGGGCGGCCACCCAGCCTCGAGCCTGTTCGGGCTCCCCCTTGGTCGAGAGCCTTCTCGAACCATCCAGATTACAGAAAAGTACAAGTTCGCCCTTTATCTCTATGTAAACCTGACATATGGGCCTTTCTTGGTTCTTTTTAGCTGACACCTTACAGAAACAAACATTCACCAAAACTCATAGAATTTCGTTAGTATAACCCTATATCTAGATGGTATTTATATTTAGTTCATTTTTCATGTTTAGTTGATGATTAAAATTGACACTTATCTACCGTCAACAGCGGCTTGGCTTGATGAACGCCGATACCCGAGCCAAGTGCCGGGCCTCGGGCCAAGAAAGAGTCCCACGGTCAAAACCTTATGAGGTGATAGTTTTCAGAGATTTCTTTGAAGCAGGGCTCCGATTTTTGATTGAGCCGTTCTTTTGCGAAGTCCTCGATCGGTTTAATCTCCAGGTCAGCCATTTCACGTCGAACGTGATATCTTGGCTGAGTGCGTTTGAGATGGCTTTGAAGATAATGGGATGTCGCTTAATGTGTCTATTTTTTCTCGGTTCTATGAAACGCACCTACACGGCCGATTTAGCAAAATCACGACAACTGGTGAAAGGGTCAGAGTTGTGCACGGTGGATACAACTTTGTTCCCAGCTATGATCAGAACCTTCCATAGCGCCATATTATCGGAATAAGTGATCTGATTGGAGAAAATTTTGGTTCTACATTCGGGTCTACAGTGATGATGAGGTGCAGACTGCCCTAGACAATGGGCTGTCGAAAGCTAACACTCTTGTTTCGCAGCAAGCCATGCTGGCTGGTCAGCGCCAGGCGACCGTGGGGTTGTACGGCCAAGAAGATGAAGCTGCTGATGCTGCCTTTTGGGAGACCTACGACCGCAAGAGCAGCCACGATCTCATAGAGGAGATGGTTGCATTGAACAAATGGCCATTGAACAATGAAGTTCACTTTGCTAACGTCATGGAGAAAAAATAGTATCATGGTCCGGATCTTCGGCTAAGTCGGCCTGTTGACGCAGCTTTCATTTCGGCCATGGAAAGGAGGGCCAGCGATATCTGTGGCTTGTACAACATGCGAGAGCACCGGGCATGTCAGAAACATCTAGGGGCCACCTCTCGTCTGAATCGAGCATTCGACGCCATGGGGGTGTTTTATTCGGACCACACGGTTCACAACAAGAGGGGGAAACAAAATATTGGATCCTCTAATCTAGCTGTGAATGTTACTGCGCTGGCTGAGGCCCAGGAGCGAAGGCACATTGAGCGAGTAGCTGCCAATTTAGAGCCTGTGGATGTTTAGGTATGCCACGAGATGGTCGAAATGTCTGGGCCTAAACTGATAAAGAGAACTAAAAAAGATTGAGATGGGTGGTGGCTGAAATTATGGCACTATCCGGCCCAAAACGGTAGATAGAACTTTTGATGTTTTTCTTTACATTTTGTCACACTCCTATTCTGGCTGACTTGTCTATTGTTTCGTTGTACTGACACTTTCGCTTGGTGTCTGTTTCAGGTTATTTTGAGTTCGGCACCAATTCGGACGACATGGCTGCAAGGAAACCCAGCAACCCCCGCAACATTCCGGCTTCGGATGTCGAGCTCAGCAGCATTCAATTTGGTGGGTCCCGGAAAGTTCTGGCCAAGCAGCTTGGTGATAGGGCTCCGAGAGGGGACCTTATGGAGTGGGCCAAGACCGGGACCCCCTCAGGTGATGGCAAGGAGAAATTGAACGACCCTCCAACCTTGTCCGACAGGCATGCGGGTAAATCATAGATCCGAATAACGAAAGAGATGGCTGAGAACATGCTATTCGGGCATGGTACCCTCTCCTTAAACGTCTCTGATGTTGATTACGGTGAGATGAGGGTGTATTCGGGTTCTTCTTCCCCCAATGAGGGGAGTCCTAGGAGGGAGAAAGCTTATCAGATTACTCCTGCTTTAGGGGTTGATTCGGATGCGCTTCTGGTCTCCAATGTGGACTATCGGCGGACCAGGATATTGCCACCGCCAGATGGCCTCAAGACCTACTTGTTTTAGGGGACGACAAGCTGCTGAACGCTATCGACTACCATGCTATTTCGGTAGGCATCTCGCTTAAGTTTGTTTCTATCTAAGCGTTCTTATACCAGTTCATTTTCTGACCTGTGTTGTTGGGTGGTGCTTTCGCAGAGCTCGCTTCTTGCACGATCCTTGCTGAAGCAAAGACTGGCCAATAGGGTTCTCTTGGCAAAGAGAGTGGAAGACACTGAAAGGCGAGTGAAAGAGCTTGAGGAGAACCTTGCCGCCGTCGAGAAAAAGTTTGATGCCAAATCATATGCGCGCATCCAGAAGGAGCTGCGTTCGGCGATCCAAAAGGCAGTGGATTCTTACTTGAAGATTCTCACCGGGTTCGGCATTGCAGCGGATCCCCCTAGCGTCGAGGGTTCGACTTCCGCAGGGCTTGAGTGGCCTTCGGGTCAGCTGGAGTCGCTAGGCGATGTAATGGAGGCGGGGCGTGAGTACGCTGGCATTGAAACTACTCGTGCCCTCATCAAGACCTTGAAGGACGGTGGATGCACTCACGTTGATCGGCTTGAAGCAGCTGATCCGAACACATACTGGCCAATAGACGACGACGCCCACCAGACGACTATCAGGTTTTTTTGATAGCTTTTGGCGTCCCGGAGGTCGAGACGTGACTCTATATCGGGCGGCTCTTTCCGACCCAGACCTGGTAAGACTTTCGGTATCCGTCGTCTTCGGTTATGTTTTACTTTACTTTAATTTTCTATCGTCTTGGTTGCTCATAGACTGCCAAGGAGCAGGCCATGATTAAGGAGAAGGTGGCCGTGTTTATTGCGGCCCGAAACAAGAAAGAAGCTGCTACCGGGGCCCAGACGCCTGCAAGGTCTACCCCTTCCTGAGGCCCAGGATCACCGAGGCCAACCCTTCGACTGTTGAGACCTCGAACCTGAATGAAGGACATGTGAACCAGTGGATTTCATTGGTTTGTCTGATGAACTTGTGGCCATCGTGCCAAATGGTGAATGTAATGGTATTGCTTAAACCGTGTGGTTTGCATCACGCAGGTTTCCACGATGGAGCCTACGCAAGATATATTCGAGGAGTATCCGCTTACTATTAACTGGGAAGGTTTTGTGATTCGCGATGATACCTAGTATCACCATTGCTTTCGTTTTTCGGGGTCCAATCTTTGGGACTTCGTTAAGTATCGGCAGGACCACGTTTTTCGGAAACTCGGCATACATCGGTACCCCAGTGACTTCGAGGAGTTGAAGGCGGTGCACGGTGCTTTCATTTTTGATTCGATAGACTGGGATCCGAAACCTTGGCTTTATTGCTACTTGTAATGGACCCTGTCATGGTCTCATTTTATTTAACGCAAAAACACACTTGGTTTCATTTTAATGGTACGCTGCGATGCTCAGAAACTATAGCATTTGGCTTTTTGCTTTTCTTGTGCCCTCAGCCTTATCGAGAAACGGTTGGGCCCTTTTCTAGCTTTGAAGAATGCCGTCCACTCCCCCAAACTTCAAGTCACAGTACGTGTTCGGCGACAGCCACTCGGCAAATATTAGAGCCGAATAGGTTTGTTTTTAAATTGGACACACCGCCCCTCCCAACTTTTAAAGTCGAGGGGCACATTCGGCGATAGCCCCTCGGCCTCGTATAAAACCGAATAGACTTAGTTTGAAAAACGCCGTTCCCCCCAACTTTTAAAGTCGAGGGTCATATTCGACGATGGCCCCTTGGCCTCGTCTAAGACCGAGTAGACTTAGTTTGAAAAACGCCGTCCCCTCCAACTTTTAAAGTCGAGGGGCACGTTCGGCGATAGCCCCTCAGCGTCGTAAAAGACCGAATAGGCTTAGTTTGAAAAACGTCGTCCCTCTCCAACTTTTAAAGTCGAGGGGCACGTTCGGCGATAGCCCCTTGGCATCGTATAAGATCGAATAGGCTAAGTTTGAGAAATGTCGTCCCTAAACTTTTAAAGTCAAGGGGCACGTTCGGCGATAGCCCCTTAGCGTCGTATAAGACCGAATAGGCTTAGTTTGAAAAATGTTGTTCCCTTGGTTCAAATAGCCATATGCCTATTGCAATCAGAAATGCACATGTTTTTGTCTTTTGATCGCCATTCACATGTTTGCTGGATTACATGCCAACGCTTACATTCTGTTGCGTGAGATTGGTGACCTGGCGTTTTGGGCGTTACATGCCGACGCTTACATTCTGTTGCGCGAGATTGGTGACCTGGCGTTTCGGGCGTTGCATGCTCATCTTGCACGGCCGATTTTGAAGGAGCTTGGGAATGTTGAGGCGGATGTGGCCCTTCAGTCATTTGTTGCAGACAAGCCACAGTGGGTGGCGCAAACACGCGTGATTGGTCTACGAGCAAGTCTTGAGAAACGCCAGGCCAAAGCTTTGTGCCCACTTTTTCCCGCGCTCATGCGAGCGCCTGATGCCAGACTAGCGATTGCTACCTGCAGCGCTGATGGCACCCACGGTATTCTTGCACCATCTTCTACTGTGCTGCCCGAATACCCGGAGGTTTCTCTCAGTGGTGCACAGTGTGTGCCCGCTCCACTCATTCCTACCGAATGGCCCCTCCTGATACCTCCCATTTCTATTATCCGAAATTGCAGAGTGATAATTATGCTAAGGTTGTTTGCGGAGGCTAAGGCGCAAGATATATTTCTTTCTGCTTCTGATGTCGTGGTTCTCCACCCTTATATAGCGGCATGAGGCGATGTGTTGCCATCAATTTGGGTACAACGGATATCACCGGCAGTTAATTGTTTCGATCTAGTAGGTGTGATGTTATTCCGCTTGGTACCTTAGATAGTGCATGGCTTTGAATATTGTGTGTATTGCGTGAGTTAATTGCAGATCAGATTTATGATACCGGATTGTCGCTCGTAATTGCGGGTATGCGACCGCGTTGATAGCCTCTGGGCTATTTGCTTTAGCCTCGCTTTTTGGGACATTTCCTTTGGTTACTCAGGCCAATCCCTTTTAGATGTGGATGTTGTAGCCTCTGGGCTTGCAACTTAGTCCTTTTTGGGCTTTTAGTTTCATGAGCCATTAGGCTTGAGGTTGCTTGCAACCTTCACCAAAATGCAATTGGCTATCGAAAATGCAAGGATGCCCCAAATGGGGCCCTAGCTTTCGACCACAAACGATAGGTGTAAGGGAAAAAAGAAAATTAATTAAGGTTCATCGGTTACATTAGAGAGCCGCATTAAAAAACCTCACACTCGTTTCCGGGTTTTCCCTATGAGGAAAAAGAGCACATCTCTTTAGTTTGAATAGTAAATGCGAAAGTAAAATTACAACCCCCTTGGGGGCAATTCGGCTCAAGTGTAGAATCACCGCAAGTTGTCGGCTCATTGGTGAGCTTGAAAACTCCGAGTTTGATCACCTTTGATACGACGAATGGCCCATACCATTGTGACTGCAACTTGCCTTGCTTGTTTGCGTGACGAATTAGCCACCATGTCACCAAGACTTATGTTCTTGCGTAGCACCGTCTTATTCCTCCAGGCCCTTGTTTCTTGATGGTATTGGTCCAGATTCTCTGCCACTTGGCATTTGTGTAACTCGGCTATTTCCAGCTCGACGTATCGCTGGATGGGAGTTGTTATCATTTCACTGACCCATTTTCCTTTTTTGATGCCCTCTAGCATCTTGGACACTGCTTGGAAGATTTTGTCATTTGCCCTTTTGACTGCCCCATTGGTTTTTGGGTGATAGACCGAAGTGAATGCCAACTTTATTCCCAATTTGGCATAGAACTATCGAAACTGGGTTGAATCAAATTGCTTGCCATTGTCCACTGTGATGTATGACGGGACGCTGAAATGACACATAATTCTTTGCCAGACGAAACTGATGAGATTGCTCGAGGTGATCTTGGCTAAAGCTTTCGCCTCCACCCACTTGGTGAAATATTCTAGCGCCATTGCTGCATATTTCAAGTTTCCTGGAGCTTGAGGTAATGGGCTAACTATGTCTACCCCCCATCTCTGCAAAGGCCATGTTGGCATGACAAATGATATCGGGTTTGCGAGGCATTCTGTTTCTTGGCGAACATTTGACAAGCTCTGCAAGTCACCTTTGGCTGCATCAGGCCAGTAGAAGCCTTGCTGCATTGCTCTGTGAGCGATTTTGTGGGGTCCCCTGTGGATACCACACGTTCCCGAATGTATCTCATTTAGCAGCTACTTACCTTGTTCTCTGCCGATACACTTGAGCAACGGTGCGACTACTCCTTCTTTGTATAACTCGCCATGAATGATGGAGTATGGCTTGGTTCTTGACTGCATTCACTTCCAATCATGCTTATCTTCTGGCACATATGTGCCATTGGGAAAGGCCATTATCGGTGCTCGCTAATCTTTGCTGGCGATGATATGCACTGATAGGGGCTTATCGTATTCATCTTTGATTGCTTTGATGGATAAAGATTGGAAAAATACATGGCAATGGCAACCCCTGTACTACTGCTTTTGCTAACTTATCAGCCTCCGTGTTTTCTATTCTTGGAATATGTTTCAAAGTAAAGCCATCAAAATACTTCTCCATTGGGCGAACTGCTGCCAGATACTTAGTCAATTCGGGTTCCCTTGCATAACAATCTTTTTTGACATGCCGAACAGTGACTTGTGAATCTGACTTGATGATGCATCTGCGGACACCCAGGGCCCGAAGCTTTCGGAGCACAAGCAATACTACCTTGTATTCAATAGTGTTGTTTGTTGTTAGGAACAGAAGTCTTGCTGCATATCTGATTTTTGACCCTGACGGTGGTGAAGATTTTGACTCCAGCTGAACACCAGGTGCCATTGCAATGAACGGCCTAGATTGGCGGTTGGACCTGAAGAGTAGTATAATTCGCTGCTGGGGTCCAATCGGCTATGAAATCCGCGATGACCTAGGACTTGATTATGGATCTGTGCTGGAACATGATTTTGTGTGCACTCAATTCAGCTGCCCACTTGCCTATTCTGCCAACTGCCTTGCTGTTGCGGAACAATGACTCCAGCGATTGGGCTAACAAGACCTTAACATCGTGCTCTTGAAAATAATGCTTGAGCTTGCGGAAGCCATGACCACTGCGTAAGCTACTTTTTCCAACTCAAAATAATTTAGCTTGGCACTTGTGAGTGCTTCTAAGATGAAGTAGATTGGGAACTGCATCATTTTTCCCTAGTTCTCTTTTTCCTCGACCAACACTGCGCTGACAGCTACCGGCAAAGCCGCCAGATACAACAATAATTCAGCCTTTGGAGATGGTTTAGATAAGGTGGTTAGCCTTGTGAGGTAGTTCTTTAGGTTCTCAAAAGCAGTTTCCTGCTCCGGTCCCCGCTCAAATTGATCTGTCGCTTTGAGCACACGAAAGAAAGGAAGACCCTTTTCGGCTGACCTTGAGATAAAATGACTGAGCGTTGTGACCCTGCCTATCTACCTCTGTACTTGCTTTCGGTTTGTTGGGGGCACTATATTAGTGATTGCTGCTATCTTTTCTGGGTTTCCTTCTATTCCCCTGGCTGATACCAAACAGCCCAGGAGTTTACCCTTCTGAACACCAAAAATGCACTTATCCAGTTTCAGCTTGAGCCCGCTGCTCCTGAGATTGATGAATGTTTCCTTAAGGTCCTCAATGTGAGTTCCCTTGATATCACTTTTGATGACAATGTCGTTGACATATGCAACCAGATTCTTCTTGGATTTTTGTCCTCTAAAAACCTCATCTGTCGTTCTAGAAAAGGTTGGCCCTGCATTTCAGAGCCCTTCCGGCATGAGCTTGTAGCAGTATGTGCCGCCTGGGGTTAGAAACTATTTTCTCTTCGTCCTTTGGGTTTCACCAAATTTGGTGATAGCCAGAGGAATAGTCCAGCACGCTCATCATTTCGCAACCAGCAGCAATATCGACTAGCTTGTCCATTCTCAAAAGTGGATACGGGTTTTTTGGGCAATGCTTGTTCAGATCTATGAAATCGACGCACATTCTCCACTTTCCACTCTTCTTTTTGACCATGACCACATTTGCTAGCCATTTGAATATTGAACTGACCGGATTACATCCGCGTCCAGAAGTCTTTGCACTTCGGCTGCGCTGCCACTGCTCTTTCGTTGGACATTTTTCTCAACTTCTGCTTCCTAGGCTTAGTTGTTTTTGACACGTTCAGATTGTGCTATGCCAGCTGTCTGCTGACCCCTTGCAAATCCCTGGTGGACCAAGCAAATACATCTTCATTCTTTGCTACGAATCGCAGAAGCTCCTTGCTTTCAATTTTGGTTAAATTTGCTCCCAGGTGCACACACCTATCCAGTTTGTCTTCGCAGAGGGGAACGTTTACTGTAGCTTCTGCTGTGGCGGCTCTCGGCTTTTTGGATATTTTAGATTCGACGTCATCATCTCACTCACTGTCTAAATCCTCTTCTTTGCTTTCATTGTTATCCTTGGTAACCTCATTGACCATGCTGTACCCTAGAATCGGCTTGTCTTCTATGCGCCTGGCTGCTTGTTGGTCTCCGTGTATAGATATGATGCTGAAAGGCGAGGGAATCTTCATGCATAAGTAGCTTTGCCAGATGACTGCATCAAATTTACTGATAATGCCTTGGCCAAAAATGGTTGTGTATGGTGTTGATTCTAGCCCAGAGGCGATGCCCTCGGGGCCCGAATCCGACTCACAAACACGAATATACAAATGAAACAAGTGGAATGCTTTCTTATAAATTGGTTCCCAGCTAAAATGCTCAGGAACCATCCTTCTCTACAAACTCTGCTAGAAGTGTCTTTTATAGTAGCCCATAGGCAATTACATGACACTTTTGCCCTTCCAAAGTAGCTCCTCGTTCGATACTTTATGCCGACCGGGGGCAAACATGCCATTTGCCGCTATTTCCTTGTACGGTCAGCTTCTTGACCTTCTGGACACATGTCATGCTGGCAAGGCGCTCCTCCTCTCGATCAGCGGAACCTGCATACAATGCGGACGCTTCACCATACTGATTCGATATCGCTTGAAAGCCGAATCAGTTTGATCACTGGGATGATTTGGCGATCAAGCGAGAGCATTCGGTGACCGACTTCAGATTTGGGGTGCTGTTCTGGTGCTAAATCATCACAGTCCTTCATTCAAGATTCGGTAATCGAACAAGGTCCCGAACCTGCACTTCGATTGATGACTGTGTGCAGATTCGGCTGCACACTCCGATTCGCTCTCGACGGGTTCGCGTGACCTAAAGGGGGACGGGGTGGTAATTCTTCCCCCAACCCGCAACATATGGGTAGCTAATATCGACAACATCAAATAGAATTTCTTCACTGCGCACCTTAGTGCCTTCACTGAACGAGACCATGGGCTTCTTTTTTCCCAAGGCATCAATTTTGTTGCCTCCAAACCTGAATAGGGCATTTCCTATAGGCTCCAAGGTACGATGGTCAAGCTGCATTAAGTCGATTGCCTTGGTGAATAGGATATCAGTAGAGCTGCCGTTGTCTAGCAACACATTATGCAAGGTGTAACCAGCCACATGAACTGTAACGACAAATGCATCCGAATGCGGATAATCTTTGACTTGGAAGTCGCTTTCGTCGACCATTGACCAAGCGGTCTATTCAGTGGCACTCTTGGTGAAACAGTGAGCACCCTTCTATCATAGTCCTTCCTAGGCCTTTTGCTTTCATGCTCGAGATTGGATCCGCCAATGATCGTGAAAATGTTTCCCTTTGACTGGAGGATGGGATTGATGACCTAGACATCTTGTGGTTGCTCTTGCTTCAGTTGCGGTTGTTGTGCCTGCTGGTGCTGGTCAACCACTACTGGTGACAAAACCACAACCGAATGGGTGTGGGCTTGATTGTATCCGAAATGCTGATAGTAGTTTGGGCGTGGGCGGCGCCAATTGCCATGTAGATGGGTTCTGATAGTACTGTACCGCTAGAGTGGGCTGATGCGCCTGGTACTGAAGCTGGTGATAAAACGGAGCCTGATTTGAAATTATGCTCTGACTTGTACTATGGAAACATGCTTGGTGGAGTGAGCCATGCTCGTTGCCTCATCCTTCTCTTTCTGCTCCTTCGCCATCTAGTTGTATCAGCACGCACGTGATATGTGTCAGGCGTTTTTGCTGCATACGAAATAATAAGGGACTCTCTGACCCCTTCTGTGTCCTCTGCCTCGACCCCCGTGTGGTGGTCGTCCACCCCTGGTGTTTTGAGTGGGTGCTCTAGCTTGACTTTCCTACACTAAATCAGGGCTGACTGGGCCGAATCATCTTGTACATTGTTGATGAAAGTGCGCAGTGCATTAAATTTTGGCCCTGCCAATTGCACCTGTCAAGGGGTGCTTTGTTTGAGGTTGTTCCTTTCTACCTTTTGGTTCTTTATCTTCTTCGGATTTGGCAAACTTGCGCATTTCAGTGAACAATTCATTGCCCATTGTAGGTGAGTCTCAGGACAGTTGCTCTCCGCACGGCCCCATTTTGAGCCCCTCTATCACTACTGCGATAAACACCTCATCAACGATGTTCGGTGTTTGCACTCTGAGCTGAATGAGCCTATCTAGATACTTGGACAAGGTCTCATCGTCTGGCTAATGAAGCTTGAGCAGATCCCTGGTGCCCTTCTTCTCTATTTGGAAACCTTGGAAAGTGCTCACTAATTCGGTCTTTATATGATCCCACAATCTAATTAACAAAGACCGAAGTGACATGTACCACTCATGAGCAACATCTGCTGCCATAATGAACAATTTGGCTAGAGCCTTGGCATCACCACCTACCAAATGCACAGCCACCTTGTAGCTTGTGATGAACCTTCTGGGATTGGACTTGCCATCGAATTTTGGCAACCTGGGCTTGTATCCGGGCGGCCAAGGATATGTCTGCAGCTCTACCGATATCAGCGATAACGTGTCCACAACGGCGAGATCAATAACCGGTTGTGGCTGGTGCTGCGTCCTAGGTGCCTCCTGCATTGCCTCTAGGTTCCTTTGTACCCTGAGTTTAGTGGCTTCGGCTTGCCTGATTGCTTCTTGAGTTGTAGCCAACCGATTCCTTGCTGCGATTTGGTTGGCCAGACGCCGTCTTTCTTCCTGGAGAACTTGGATCTCAGCTTCATGCTCATCAAGCCTCTTGAGCAACGCTGCATGCTGCACGAGTAGTCGTCCTGAACCTCATGCTAATCGCCAGCCGCATGCGCTTCTTCTTCTACTTCGACCTCAACCTTTGCGTGCAACTGCGCATCGTCAACCGGCTGGTGTTGCTGTGAGGGCAGAGCGGGGGCGTGGAAGTAGTGCCCGGGCTTCGGTAGCTGCCGTTGCGTTCCCAGCCGGATCCTCAGACGTGCCAACCACGTCGGCCGGCTGAGCGTTGCTCTTGGACGTTGCGGTCGCATTAAGAAGATCGGTTACAGTGCATGTCTTCGGCATGGTATGTACGTGCACAACCATGGTGGGCGTCAATGTTGGTATGCATGACAACCGAATGCGTCAGCACCCCCGATCGCCGAATGGCATTCGGCGGGGCGGACGCAACGAGCGGAACAAACTGAAAGACGAGTGGATCTTGAGCAGGGAATTAGGGCAAAAAACATCTCTCTTTTTATTACTGATGGGGGAGTGCTATTTATACACAACCATAGACTTTTACATGGTCATTTTTCCCCCACACCTACACACATGCCTAGAATATTCCGGCTGTCAGGGTCACATCCATCATCTAGTCCTGCGATACCTTCTGTTCCCTAACCACCGACCGGTCAGGGCCCACCGACGTCGCCCTGTCCCTTGCACTTAGCTAGAAAAAAGTGGTTAACTCATTTGCCGAAACGACACCGAAAGCGGGGGAATCCACGCCGAATGATCAACTCCAGACTCCCTCTAGGCGCCCGGTCACCGACACGATGTCCAGCTCCCAGATCGAAGCCCAGGTACCCAGCCGATAACTCGTCGAATGGCGTAACTCGAGGAAAATCGATAGGGGGTTGACCACGATGTGTCCATCCCCCAACATTCGCTATCATAATAGGACGAAAAAATCAAATATGTAGAAACTAAAAAAAACTTACATATACAGTTATAAAAAAATGTTGGATTTAAAAACATATGAAAATAATAGGACAAGAAGAAAATGACAATTAAGCTAAAAATAAAACTTAAAAACAACATATATCTTCAACGCACGTGAGTGCCGCACGTGCATGTGAACTAGTTATGGAAAAAACAAGAAAATGTATTCCACGAGATGAATAAATTAAAACCAGTAAAAAAACATTCATACAACTCTGTGGAAGAGCACACTCTAAATTTTAGGTGCACACTCTAAATTTTAGGTGAGACGGATACAATGAAACATATAACACTTTTACTTTTCAATTATGGCACCGTTGGTTTGCTCGCTGACACGAGCTCTAGCCCCGGTTTCTTTATATAGCGCTGCACGACGAGGCCTCCTGATTCATAAACAAGGTCCAAGATCAGGGGCTCAAGGCCCAGCCCAGGTCGTTGGACCGGACTGGCTGAGATCAACCTAACACTCAAAACAAAATTCGTTGGGCACTCTAATATGAAAAACTTATCAACTCCAAAGTTGTAGATCAAATTTTTTATATAAAATTTGTCTTGATTCAAAGATTTTGGCCTCCACACGCTGCGAGCGTTGTGGTTGACTGGTTGTGTATTTGCATTTTCCAGAAACGGCCCACCAGATGCGGCCGCATGGGTTTTCATCTTAGAGAGGTTATGTTCTCGGCGGCGCGAGCTTGGTGGAGGTGGCGGCGCAGCCGTGGTGGAATAAAGTCCTCCCGGTCTTCATCCACATCCTCGTCGTCTGCTCTGGTGACGATGGGAGACCTGTGAGGTTGTGTAGGAGTTTGTGGCGGCTGTTGTTTCGTCGTCGCGGCGGAGCGGCGGTGGTCGTGTCGTGTGTTATGTCAAGGCAACAGTGGCGGTTGGGGGTGTGGAGGCAAGATGGAATGTGGTGGATCGAGCTCGATTTGCCGGCGGCATAGGTCGTCGGTGAGTTTCGGTCCATGGTTGAGCGGGCTCGGCTCCAATGCGATGACGGATGCCATCGTTAGCGCCGCCATCGTCGTTCCAATCTGGACTGTGATCCTGACGGACGGGTATTCAAAGACTTCTTCGCTTTTGCGAGATTGAGCGTCTGCTGCAGTCCACCTCAACGCCGGCGACTTCCTCCGGCTTCAGGTGCTTCAGGTTTGGCGGCGTAGGCTGGTGACGACGGTCTTCATCGACGGTGGATGAGGCTGACTTCCACTCTGAAAGAGGCTAATGACCAGTCTATATTTTCATTTTTTCCTGAGGTCCTTGCAGCTGTCCACCGTGTCCTTATAAAGTATACTTTTATTCATACGTTTATGCTTCCCAGGTATACTTTATAAAAAAAAGAACGACGAATTGGCTTGTACATAAATGTAAAATATATATGGATCTCAAAGCTCAAAAGGATCCAAGTCTACCACGATCGATTTGGTATGGAGCTACCAAGCTGCGGCGACATGGAAACCCTAACTAACAAGAGACAAGACAGCGGCCACAAGCAAACCCTTACCAACAAGAGACAACGACGACGCTCTGAGTCGCCGGCGGCGGCAGGCCCCTCCTGGCTTATACTGAACAGCTGCATCGACGACGAGAGCGGCAACGACTCTTCTGTTGCCGACGCCAAGACCACGGCGGCTTCCTGCACCTCCTCAGGCGAACCCTTCATCGTCGCCTTCGGCATGGCAGTGCCGCCCGCATGCTGCAGCTTGCACTTTGACTGCCTAGGTGGCGGCGGCACGCCCGGTGACGGCGACGGCAAGCACCCAAAGTCAGAACCCGTCGATGTCCGCGTCATCGCCGGCCACGATGACGCTGTCCTCATCCAGATGAGGTTGAGGGTGCCCAATCCTGAAGTGCGCCGTGGCGGTGGTATACCTGCTCCAACTGAGACATTCGACTACTTCCTGTACGATGCAGGCGGCGGTGGCCAGCCGCCGTCGCTGTCGCTGCTCCCTGGATGCTACATCCCCTCGCAGTTCGATCGCATGAACCGAACCCGCCGTCATCCTACTCCCAGAACTCGCTACCTGCGCATGGAGGACACCGGCATACTGCGTCGTGGCGAGAAGGACGACGACCTGGTGGTGTGCCAGTTCGATATGACGTGTGACCCGCCAATCTTCAATATGGCGGAGCTTTGCATGCTCCGCATCGGCCGCAGGTGGATCTTCATGCGGCTACCCATCGTACAGCTCCGCGACGGAAGCAGCAGCGACGACCTCGAGCCATGGCATCGGCGGCGTAGTCTCTGCGCCGAAGCTGCGGTGCCCATCGGCAACCGGTTCCTGTGCTGGGTCCACTACAGCAACGGCTTCGTCGTGTGCGACATGGCGGACGAGGAGAACCCCAAGCTACGGTACGTCGCGCTGCCGGCGATGGCAACACAGCGTGACGCCTACAGGCTTGACGATAGCGACCTGCGGCGTTGCCGCACCCTAGGCGCCGCCGGTCCTGACTCAGTGAGGTTCGTTAGCGTTGCTCCTCCTCCCCCCAGCGGTAGCGCCGGCGGGACATTGTGGAAGCGTTCCAGCTCCTCCTTCAAGGTTATGACATGGACAATGAACCTGAGCACGGAGGAGGCGACGACGTGGGTGGAGGACGTTGTGCTTGACTGCGATGAGATCTGGAAGTGGCGGCTCCCGGACTACGAGTGCCTCCCGCGTGATAAGCGCCTAGAGTACCCCATGGTGAGCTCTGATGACCCGGATGTCATCTATTCAGGGTGGAAGGCATGGCGGTTGAGATCAACACGAGGAACAAGAAGCTACTGTCTGTCGTCCCCAGCGGCACCAGAGATCAACACGAGAGATCAATGGGAAGAGGAAGAGACATCTCAATAATGGCTAAACTTCGTTGGTAACGATCTTTAGTTGAGCATGGCATTTAATGAGGCAGGCCATGATGATAAACGATGCAATCAATTTTCCTGTTTGATAAACTAGGACTAGTGATGGTAAAATCACTGGTCCTAAAAATTAGGTTTTATAGACTAGTGAACTAATAACTAGTTGAGTCTTGAAATATATTACTCCCTCCATCCAAAAATTGGGGTCGTATTAGCAAAAAACAAGTTTCCATTAATCGGGGTCGTATTAGCTACTGACCATGTCCCGAGGCGTCCATGCTGGTCGTTTCATGCGGCAGTTGATGTGGCGCTGTCTCCTGTTGGTTGAAATACCAACGTGGCATGAGCTGGCTAATTAAGGAGTGAGCTAATTAAAGCGGAATGCTGATGCAGTGGCTCTCCTTGGTCATTGCACCGGACCCTAATACGACCCGATAAATGGATGGAGGGAGTAGTTGTTAGTCCACTTGTTTGTTTGGATCCTCATAAGCTAAACATTAGTGAACTAGTTATTACTCCATAGGATCTAATAGGCCTAGTTGTAGGTGTCACACGGGAAAAATAATTCACATGCATTAACGGTATAAGCTATTTTTCATTCACGCAACATAATTTTTAGCCCTACTTTTAGATTTTAGCTTTTTTTTATGCAAGGTGGTTTATTACTCATCCGGCCAGGACAGCCAAATCGCTGGGCGCCATAGCCTCAATCTCATGAGAGACACCCTCCCAGGTTACAATCCATTGGGAAATATACACCCAAGAGCGGCCAAAGCATGGGCCACTTCATTACATACTCGATTACAAACATTAATGCTACAAGAATGAAAGTCTATAGCTAGCATGAACTTCATATCTATTATAGTACCACCAAACGCAAACAAACAATAATCATTCGACTCCAGCGCAGCTTTAACAAGAGAAGCGTCTGTCTCAATGCACAGGTTGGCGACCCCCATCCAGGCAGCTTCCTGAATACCAGCCGCACAGCCCAGCAACTCGGCATGAAAAGCGTCTAACAAGAAATCTCCACGGCCAGCTCCCACCTTGATTACTCTGCCGTGATAATCTCTTATCACATAGCCCCAACCCCCTTCCTTATTTTCTTTGTGGAGCGCACCATTAGAATTCATTTTCAGGCATCCATCGGGTGGTTTCTTCCATCTATTTCTCTGACGGTTATCCGACAATAGCCAGTCTTGTGGTTTCTGTAGGAAAGTTTAGCATAAGCTGCTGCTATGTATGCCACCTCTGCAGGTGTGCCACACACCGGATTTACCAGGGGGGCTTGAGGCCCTCCCACCATGGCTGATCCCTTAGGGCCACCCCTAGAAATTCCAGCCATGGATTTGCCTTTGAGCAAGAGAATGAGGGGCTGGAGGCATAGCTAGAGGTAGCCCTTTGATCTATTCCTAGATCCGCCCACTGGGTGTGTGTTTTCTTCCAGTTTCCCTTCTCTTTATTACTCTCATCCCGCCACATCCAAAGAAACATAATCATCGTGAGCTATTTTGTTCCCCTTAATTTAAGAATTATCCGAGACCAGGGATATAGCCCATTTTTCATTAAGTAGAAGAGAATGGTCAATAGACCTACACATAGTTGGTACAAAATGATTCGTAGGTATCCATGGGACCCTCCACCAGACAACCCCAACAACTACGCCTAATACAACAGACAACTCAACACCTAAGGTAGTCAGCCGTGATTGGAACCATAGATGATAACAATGACAAAACATCCACTAGACTACAGACGGCAAAGCATCCGTCCAAACCAACAACCGCGACCTCGGTAGCAATGTGCCTGTTGGAAACGTGACCTCAGAAATTGTTAGCTCCTCAGAGTCACTAAGGCCAAAACCCTCAGGACCACGGGCGAGGAGGACTACCTGTAGATACTCCTGCGGCCAACCATCCACCCAAGCAACGAAGAACCCCGTGGCGGCAAAGCATCCACTGGAAACATGACCTCGGTGGTGTAGCATCCACTGGAAACCCCTCGGCAACAAAGCATCTGCTGGAAACACCTCGGTGGCAAAGCATCCACTAGAAACGACTACAACTACGGCTACACAAACACCAGCTGGACATCCCTAGGTGAAAAGAAACATGAAGCACAATTTGGTGTAGCATGATGACCAAACGGACCACGCGGGAGGAGCAGCGCACAACAGGAGATTCTTCAACGACGCCCTCATGAAGGAGATGATGCCGAGGTGCTATCGTCGCTAGCCTCATAATCCCCTGACAGGAGCATGAGACTCGAAGAACGATGCCTCCAAGAAGGAAGTGGCGCCCTAAGGCATCACCATCATCCGCCTGACCACTGTCAGGCTGTGCTTTCGCCCGGAGCTCTATGCATCCAAATCACACGTGAAAAATAATTCATGTGCGTTAACGGTATAAGCTATTTTAAATAAGCCAATTTTTTGTGCAACATAATTTTTAGCCCTACTTTTAGATTTTAGTTTTTTTATGCAAGTTGTTTTATTACTCATCCAGGACATCCAAATCGCTGGGCGCCATAGCCTCAATCTCATGAGGGACACCCTCCCAGGTTACAGTCCATTGGGAAATATACACCCAAGAGCGGCCAAAGCATGGGCGACTTCATTACATACTCGATTACAAAGTACAAACATTAATACTATAAGAACAAAAGTCTATAGCTATTATGAACTTCATATCTATTATAGTACCACCAAACGCAGACAAACAATAATCATTCGACTCCAGTGCATCTTTAATAAGCGAAGCGTCTGTCTCAATGCACAGATTGGCAATCCCCATCCAGGCAGCTTCCTGAATACTAGCCGCACAGCCAGCAACTTGGCAAGAAAAGCGTCTAACAAGAAATCTCCATGGCCCCAACTTGATTACTTTGCCGTGATCATCCCTTATCACATAGCCCCAACCCATTCCTTCTTTTGTTTGTGGAATGCACCATCAGAATTCATTTTCAAGCATTCATCTGGTGGTTTCTTCCATCTATTTCTCTGACGGTTATCCGACAATAGCCAGTCTTGTGGTTTCTGCAGGAAAGTTTCAGCATATGCTGCTGCTATCTACGCTACTCTGTAGGTATGCTGCACATCGGATTTACCAGGGGGCTGGGGGCTTGAGCCCCTCCTTCCATGGCTTGAGCCCCTCCTTTCAACCATGGATCTGCCTTTGAGCAAGAGAATGAGGGGCTTGAGGCATAGCTAGATGTTGGGGAATCCTCCTCATGAGTGGGCAGTTGAGGAGAAATAAATGCTCCTAGTGAGCAGGCCCACATGTCATACGTGCAGCATAAGTTGTGGACCAAACTTTGTGTGCATCTAGTGTTATTCCTCTTGAAATACAAGAGAAGGGATGGGAAGCTTTATGAGTCATCCAGCAGCATTCAGTTCAGCCTCTTTGCTCTGTTCGTGAGAGAGAGAAGAAAGCTAGAGAGAAAGAAAAAGAGAGAGATAGTGAGATTAGAGAGGAGATCTTACAATAGATCAAGTGGGATTCGTCCACAAGGTTATGAAGCTTCAGATCTACAACCTTGCCGCCTCTAATCTGAGTTCCACCATCATTTGGTGAGGTCTTTCATCTCCTCCTATAGCAGCCCCAAATCTTGCTGTAGAAAGCCAAGACCTGTTGTATCTTGATGTTTGAGAGCCTCTAGTGGTGTCTAGAGATGAACTTGCTATAATCCCACAAGCATATAGTGGAAGAAGATTTGGCTGGCTTGGTCCCGTGGTTTTTACCCAGATTTGAGGATTTTCCACATTAAATCTGGTGTCTCTGTTATTTTATTGTTGCTGCTGTTTGTGATCAGATATCAGTTGTAGTCAGCTGTGATTCAGCTGTAGTTAAGGGTGGTGTGCTGATAACTGGTTGGAATCTGTTTTGAGCCAGTTTCAACTGCTGCTGATTTTCTTTATGTTTATGTGTGATGCATAATTTCCTTCCATGTATAGGTGATGACCTGGGCTGATTTCATATTATGGTGAAATTAGATGCTTTCGTAGTCACTAACAGCGGTGTTAGTGTGGTATTCCCAACATAATCTAGTATCAGAGCCATAATCAACTATTGAAGGTGATTATTTCTCTGTTTTGGCAATGGAGGACAACAATACTTTAGCTGAAAGTGGTATGATCAAGCTTGATGCAACCAACTATACTTTGTGGAAGCCCATGATGGAGGATTTGCTGTACTGCATGGATTTGTATGAGCCAATCATGAGAGATAAGATTTCCACCGGTGTCATGGAAGAGGAATGGAGAGTGTTGAATTAGAAAGTAGTAGGTCTGATTCGTTTGCACATCCACCATACCATTTTTCACCATGTTGCTAATGATAAAGTTGCTTATGAGTTGTGGCAAAAGTTGGAGTCCATGTATGAGCAGAAGACAGCGGTGAACAAAGCCTCGGTGATATAGCAACTAGCAAAGTTGGAGTACCGAGATGGTAGTAGTGTTATTGAACACTTAAATGTCTTCCAAGGCCACATCAATTAGCTGACCGCAATGAAGATAAACCTTGATGATGAGGTGTAAGTGTTGCTGTTGTTGAGCTCATTGCCGGACAGCTAGAATACACTTGTAGTATCACTTAGCAACTCAGCTCCAGAAGGGAAGTTGACCCCAGACATGGTGAAGAACAACTTGCTGAATGAAGAAGCCAGAAGAAAAAAGAAAAGGGCAGCCATCAGCCATCTTCTTCTGATGCATATGTGGCTAAAAAGAAAGAAGAACATCGAGGTCGCAACCAAGTAAATCTAGGGAGAGATCATAGTCAAGTTCAAGCAACATAATTATTTGCTTTCATTATGGAAAGGGAGGTCACAAGAAGAGTTAGTGTAGACTATGTAAAAGAGAGATTACACAAGCAAATCAAGGCAAGAAAACTAAGCACAAGGGTGAAGCCTCAGTTGTAACTGTAGCTGGTGAGGATTATCTCATTGTTGATGATGACAGTTGTCTCAATGTTGTTACTGGTGATGATTTGAGTTGGGTAGTGGACTCAGGTGCGTCTTTCCACTTGACATCTCACAGGGAATATTTCACATTCTACACTAGTGGTGAGTTTGGCTATGTGAGGATGGTAAATAGGGATACGTCAGCTATTATTGGCAAGGGCATTGTATGTGTGGAGACTGTCACAGGTTGCAAGTTGACACTTGAGAATGTAAGGCATGTCCCAGATATCAGACTGAACTTTTTGTCAATTGGGAGGCTCAATGATATTAGCCTTGGCAGCTATTTTGGTGAAGGAAAATATAAGCTCACTAGAGGTTCCTTGATTTTGGCCAGAGGTGTCAAGAAAGGGTGTCTTTATGTGACAAAGACAAAACTATGCAAATCTGATGTGAACATTGCTGAGAAGGATTCTGGCATTGAATTGTGGCACAAGAGGCTTGGAGATTTGAGTGAGAGGGGCTGCACTCCCTTGCTTGCCAGGACTTACTCTCTGAGGTGAAAGGTATGACCTTGAAACCCTATGTAGATTGCTTAGCTAGTAAGCAACACAAGATTGCATTTCATACATCCATGGTTCCACATCGTGCTAAGAATATTCTTGATCTTATGCATACTGATGTTTGTTCTATGACAGAGAGTTCCCTAAGTGGTGCATTATATTTTGTCACTTTTATTGATGACCACTCTAGGAAGGTGTATGTCTTGAAGAACAAATTTCAGGTTATTGATGTCTTCAAGGAGTTTCTGGCCAAGGTTGAAAGGAAAACTGGTAGAAAATTAAAGTGCATCAGATCAGACAATGGTGGTGAATATAGAGGACCATTTGAGAGGTACTATAGGTTGGATGGTATCCGGTAGCAGAAGACAGTGTCAAAGATAGCTTAGAATGGTCTTGCAGAGAGGATGAACAGGACACTCACAGAGAGGGTCACAGCTACGCTCTCTCATGCAAATCTACCAAATCGGTTTGGGCTAAAGCGTTGGTGACTGCAGTGTATGTGCTCAACTTGTCTCCATGTGTTCCACTTGATGGTGACATTCCACAGAAGGTATGGTTAGGAAAGGAGGTATCATACAAGCATCTAAGAGTATTTGGGTGCAGGGCATTTGTGCATATTCCTAAAGATGAGAGAAAGAAACTTGACAGCAAGACTGAACAATGTGTTTTGCTGGCCACCCTGATGAGCAGTTTGGCTATAGGTTGTGGGATCCAATCAACAAGAAAATTGTGAGAAGCTGAGATGTAGTGTTCTTTGAAGATGAGACAATAGAAGATATTGTGAAGCCAAAGAAGAAGACAACTACACCTCAAGTTGTTGATATGGATTCTATTCCTTCTCCAGTGGTGCATGACAATCATGGGGGAGATGATGGCACTGAAGGTGCAGATGCTAGTCAGGGGTGATGATCAGCCATCTAATGATGATGATGTTGATGAAGTTGTTGATGTTAATGATACTCTATTGGAACAAAAACAAGAGCAGTTGAGAAGGTTCAATAGGGTTCTAGGCCCTCTAGCAGATATCCACCACATGAGTATTTGCTGCTGACAGATGCTGGTGAGCCCTCATGCTATGAGGAGGTTATGTATGATGAGCACAAGGATCAATGGTTATAAGCCATGGAGGATAAGACGAAATCCCTTCATGAGAGCAACACATTTGAGTTGGTGAAGTTGCCAAAGGGCAAGAAAGCACTGAAAAACAAGTGGGTGTACAGGTTGAAATATGAAGAGAACAGCTCACAACCAAGATTCAAGGCAAGGTTGGTTGTGAAAGGCTTTGCTCAGAAGCAAGGTATTGACTTGGATGAGATATTCTCTCATGTGGTCAAGATGTATTCAATTCGAGTTGTGCTAGGTACGGCTGCCACCATGGACTTAGAAGTTGAACAACTTGATGTGAAGACTGCTTTTCTGCATGGTGACCTAGAGGAGGAGATTTATATGGAGCAACCAGAAGGGTTTGCGGTTGTAGGCAAAGATCACTTGGTTTGCGGATTGAACAAGAGCTTGTATGGCTTGAAGCAAGCTCCTCGACAGTGGTACAAGAAGTTTGAGTCTTTTATGACTAACCTTGGTTACCATAAAACACATTCTGATCATTGTGCTTTTATGAAGAAGTATGACGAGGGTGATTTTATAATCCTCTTGCTTTATGTTGATGATATGTTGATTGTAGGAAACAGCACAAAGAGAATTGCTCTCCTGAAGAAGGCCTTGGGTGAGTCATTTGCCATGAAGGATTTGGGTCCGAGTAAACATATACTTGGCATGAGGATCTCCCGTGATAGAGCGAATAAGAAGATTTGGCTATCATAGGAAGAATATATTGAGAAGGGACTTGAAAGGTTTAATATGCAAAATGCAAAACCAGTTAACTCTCCACTTGCAGGACATCACAAATTGAGCAAAGATCAGGTCCATCAAGAAAAAGGGATAAAGAAGAAATGAAGAAAGTACCTTACCAATCTGCTATGGGCAGTTTGATGTATGCCATGGTGTGCACTAGGCTTGATTTAGCCTATGCAGTTGGGGTTGTTAGTCAGTTCATGAGCAATCTAGGAGAAGCACATTGGGCTGTAGTGAAGTAGATTCTCAGGTATCTCAGAGGAACTTCCAAACTATGTTTGTGTTTTGGAAATGGTGATCCTGTATTGGTTGGACATACAAATGCTGATTATGCTGGAGACAAAGATTCTAGGAAATCCACATTGGGATACATGATGGCATTTGCAGGTGGTGCAGTGTCATGGCAATCAAGACTGCAGAAGTGTGTTTCACTATCAACAACTGAAGTTGAAGCTTGCAAGGAAGTGTTGTGGATGAAGAACTTCTTGCAAGAGTTGGGACATAAGCAAGAGAAGTATAATCTGTTCTGTGACAACCAAAGTGTTATTCATCTTACCAAGAATTCAATCTTTCATTCTTGAACCAAGCATATTGATTTGTGGTACCATTGGATTCGAGAAGTGGCGAGTTCCAAGTTGATGCAACTTGAGAAAATCCATACTGACCACAATGGTTCAGATATGATGACTAAGGTGCTACTGAAGGAGAAGCTGCAAGTGTGCAATGAGGTAGCGGGCATGATGGTGCCCCCTCATGAGTTGGAGGGGGAGATATGTTGGGGAATCCTCCTCATGAGTGACAGTTGAGGAGAAGTAAATGCTCCTAGTGAGTAGACCCACATGTCATAGGTGCAGCACAAGTTGTGGACCAAACTTTGTGTGCATCTAGTGTTATTCCTCTTGAAGTATAAGAGAAGGGATAGGAAGCTTCGTGAGCATCCAGTAGCATTCAGCTCAGCCCCTTTGCTCTGTTTTTAAGAGAGGGAATAAAACTAGAGAGAGAAAAAGAGAGGGAGAGAGTGAGATTAGAGGAGATCTTGCAATAGATCAAGAGGGATTCGTCCACAAGGCTGTGAAGCTTCAGATCCACAACCTTGCTACCTCTAATCTGAGTTTCACTATCATTTGGTGAGGTCTTTTATTTCCTCATGTAGCAGCCTCAAATCTTGTTGTAGAAAGCCAAGATCTATTGTATCTTGATCTTTGAGAGCCTCTAGAGGTATCTAGAGATGAACTTGAGGTAATCCCATAAGCATATAATAGAAGAAGATTTAGCTAGCTTGGTCTTGTGGTTTTTACCCCAATTTGGGGGTTTTCCACGTTAAATCTGGTGTCTCTGTTATTTTGTTGCTGCTACTGTTTGCGATCAGTTGTGATTTAGCTATAGCTAAGAATGGTGTGCTGATAACTGGTTGAAATCTTTTTGAGCCAGTTTCAACTGCTGCTAATTTCCTCTATGTTTATGTGTGATGCATAAGTTTCCTTCCTTGTATAGGTAACGACCTGGACAGATTTCATATTATGGTGAAATTAGACGCTTCCGCAGTCACTAGTAGCGGTGTTAGTGTGATATTCCTGACACTAGAGGTAGAAGAACACGTCTAAGTATATCAGATCTGCCACTGGGTGTGCGTTTTGTTCCAGTTTCCCTTCTCTTTATTACTCTCATCCCACCACATCAAAGAAACAGAGTCACCGTGAGCTGTTTTGTTCCCCTTAATTTAAGAATTATCTCCATTACTTCTCTAGCCAGTCCGGCTTCTAATAATTCTTTCCTGATTTCTTCTAGATTCGGTTCACACGATGCTAGTCTACTTCTTCACACTTGAAAAATAGATGTGCGCGATCTTCATCTAGTCTATTAAAGATGCTGAAGAGAGTCTCAATCTTCAAACCCCTTCTTTCAAGCATTCTTTTGACAACAAGAGTATTATGACTCATCCTCCATAGGAAATGTTTTACTTTCTGCCCCCCCACCTGCTAGCACCAGCTTTATTTGAACTTCTCTGATCTCGAATCTCCCAATTTCTATGCATCTTATATGCCGATTTAACAGAGAAAATTCCTTTAGGTCAAAATGCCATCCAACGATATCATCCATCTCCTTGTGAACTAGTATAGACCGAATTATCTGGATGTCCTCCTCTTTAAAAATTTGCTCAAGTAGAGGGACGTCCCACTGTTCTGATTGCGGGTCAATGAGCTCATCCACTTTAGTAACAAGATTTCTTCCCCTTGGAGTGATAGGAAAATGGCACATGTCCCGTGGTAGCCATGGGTCGTCCCCTATGTTGATCATACTGCTGGTACCCACTCTCCACACAACTCCATTTTTCAGAGTTTGTACGCCTTGTATGATACTTCTCCAGGTATACGAGCAGCCATCCCTCACCTTTGCCTTCAGTAAGTGCGTTTCAGGAAAGTACTTCGCCTTCAGGATGTTGTATAAGTTTCCGTCCTTGCTTAGCAAACATGGCCATGATAAAAGAATGGATGCCCCTAAAGCCCAGTCCTCCCTCAGATTTTGGACTCACTAGTGTTTCCCAGCTTGGCCAATGCATGCAGTTTTCTCTGTCTCGATTGTTCCACCAGAATCTTGCAATCAAAGAGTTGATCTACGAGCACATCTCTTTTGTAATATCAAAACACCCCATCAAGAACACCGGGATTTGCCTGCGCCACTGCCTTGATAAGCACCTCCTTCCCTGCTCTAGATAACATTTTCTCTCCTTCCATCCTTGAATGCGCTGCCACGCTCTTTCTTTTATTAGGTAGGCAAAAACATTTGTCCGGTCCCTCCCAACATACACCGGTAAGCCTATATATCTCTCATTCATCGTCTCTGAGTTGATATTCAGGGCTTGCATCACTCCCTGTTTGTCTACATCACTTGTGTTTGGACTGAACATAACAGCCGATTTATCAAGATTAACTATCTGCGCGGAACACTCTTCGTACACGTTAAAGATGTCTTTTAGCTGTTGCGCTTCCAATGGGCTTGCTTTGCACAGAATCAGAGAAAATGGTCCGCGAAGAGGTGGTGGCATGATGGTTTTTTCTGTATAATCATGGCATGGTCGATAATTTTTCCAATGTCCCACCAAATTTGTAGATATGGTGACAGATCCATGATTTTAGTGGAGCCCCTGGGTCCAAAGACGGCTAAACAAAGTGAATCTAACTAGATATGTTTCTCGTGTATCTACCAGACAGAGCCTTAGTATGTAGTTGAATTGTTTGCTTGAATACTTGACCGTTGACCGCTCACTGTGTCTCCTTTCTAACATAAGAATGTGAGATTCTGAGTTCGCCGTAAATCCATCTAGCTCTTCGTGGTGTTAGAACTTATAGATTAAATTCGAGATTCTATATACACGAAATTTAGATGTCTCTTACTTTTTAAAACACAAGGTATTGAACCGTCCTGTTAAAATGATTATCAATAAATATACCTACGTGTTGGTTAGGTAAAAGACATAGGAAAATGCACAGAGTAGTAATGAGGCTGATGTGCGGCCCAAAAAATTTTTATTCCCAAGCAAATTGGGCCCAAGGCTATGTAAGAAAAGGAAAAAATATGGACCCTTTTTTCTTTTGAGCTTAGGAAAAATCTGGACTTAAGCGATGGATTTCGTCATAGGCCGAATTCATCATCCAAGCCCAATTACATCGCGAGACTTCTTGTCCATTTGATTAGACCGGAAGCCTGATGTATAGAGAAATGGAAGCTCTTGTATGATAAAAACGTTGTTTTCAGATTTTTTTATTTCTTTTGATTCTCTGTTTTTTTCCCGTGCAGGTGTCCTTTGAAAATTGAGCTCTGACTTTTGTTCCCAATAATTGATTTGCTTCCATTCTAGTGATTCAGATCTTGAAGTGTCCATGGTATGATGATTGGAGAGCTCTATGTAGCTGATCTGTTTCGTGCTCTGCGCTTTGATCTCAATGTAACTTATCTGATTTCCTTCTAGTTTCGATCTGGATCCGGCCAGATCATGGCAGCGTTGCATAGGGATATCTGGATTTGGAGCCAGGTTGTGAGGGCAACATGGAGAAAATCCCGGACAGCATGAACGGATGGACGATCTGATCACCCGACTTTCTGAAGAATCTTATTTCCATTTCATACTCGAGATAGAATGTGCCCGCGTGTGCAATAGTTTGTACAGCTTGTACAGTCACATGGACGATTTACGGCTCGAAGATTTTATTGAATGGACGTCATGTGTTGTAATATGTTTGGAAACTGAGCTCCTTAGTTGTTAAGAAATGTAATTGTCATGTGCATTATCTAGGAGGTCCAGGTACATAGCTTTGGTTAGTTCCTACTTACTCTGTCTCGAATTAAAGTGCATTCCGGTTATTCTCGGACAAAATAAGAGAGATGTCAATAGACGCATGTACCCCTCACTTAATTTCCTAATATAATTAAATCTGATTCGGTTTCACACTATTAAAGGAAGCAATCTAAGTTTCCTTATATAAAATAAGAAGAAAACATCAATCAGTCAATCAAGCACTATTTTTATTATAAAAAAAAACATCCACATGTTTTATAAATGCACTATATTTAGGGACACCAATCAAAAGCCAGAAAGCACTTTTATCCAGGATGGAGAGAGTAGATTATAGGATATTTAAGTTAGATTAGATTGAGATCTTGTTGTACAAGATGATGTAACAAACTCCCTTGTAATCGTCATTAGGCCATTAGATACAAAATTTTGTAGCATAGCAAGCTCTCTAGATGGACTCTTTATTAGTCTTTCTCAACTAAGAGGGGCAAGAGTCCAGCAGTCTGTCCTCCACTGAGTTAATTTCACCGGTGGGGACAGAGAGAGGCGGGAATGCATTATGATAAGTTTTTTTTTAAGTCTGCATTGTGACAAGCAAAAAAGATGGATGAAATAATCCAAGCTAATAACATACCATCCCTTCTAGAGATGGGCCACATTCCCAACTGTATGTAACAGATTATCCCTTCTAGAGATTCGCCACAATCCCAACAGTATGTAGTAATCAATTTTCGGTACGGTATGTCATGCATTTTCGACAACAGATGTTTGGCAAGATAATTTCTAAATTTCTAAGTATCTCATGTGGTTGTCTGTCTTTAATCTTCTTATGCACTATGAGGAACTATGACAACATAAGTGGATCATGCAATTGATACTCATCATATCACCACCGTCTTGATCATAATCGTAACTCTCATCACCTGTTAAAATAGTGATCATAATTGTAAGTCTTGTGGGGACAATATTGTTTGGAGATAATGTTTTTTTTTTCATGTAGCCTTGAAAAGTAGGATGACAGAGCTTAAGCAAAGGTCTCGCTTATTGATGATAGTTTTGGTTAAGAAGCCTTCAAAATGAACAATTTTCTATATTTCGTCATTCATGAGTTACTCACAATTATGCAATAATTTTGATACTTCCTTGTTCCTTTACATTGTTTACCATGTTAGAGCAAATTCAATAATTTTATCTTATAGGCGAACAATATCATCAAGTGACTAACTTTGTAAACTAGTCAATAATAACTTACTTCTTCACATAGATTTTAACCTCACTTTATATTACCTAGACCCACTACAGCAGCCTATGCAGCAACAAATGAATGGGTTGTGATAGGAGGCGATAGTGGCGGTCCCATAGACTACATGCATGACGTGAGGAGAGGTGGAGGTGGTAGGCCCACAGGCTGCAAATGGAGTTTTTTTTTTTTTTGGAAAATTAGCCGTGGGACACTCGCTTTAAGTTTTTTATGCTACGAGGCACTGAAATTATTTTTCTTTGGTGTAGAATCTATTTTTTTGTTGCTGCATGAGAAGGCGCATCATATAATTTCTTTTTTACTAAGTTGTTTTGGTTATAAGACAAAGAGATGTACAGTTGTACTTCCTCTTATGTGATAACTGAAAATATTTTTTAATGAATCTAACCAAGAGAAGGAAATGGGTATTTTACTATTTCCTTGAGAGAGCGAGGGAAGCAAATCCTATTATATGCTTTTTGGGATGGATTACGGTGGGAACAAGATGAAGACCAAGGGCCAGATGATGTGAGGGCTATACACACTGAGAGACCAGAAAAGATCAAAGAAGTTCACTGAGGAGGAGGTGAATTATTGGTTTTAGCACGGGTCGATATCAGTATGAAGAGTCACCAATCAAGCCAAGTTCCAAACTACTACTAGTAATATATTTGGGTTGAGTCAAACTTCCAGTCCACGTAATCTCGATGACAACGAACCAAAGCTCCAAACGTCGTGTGAAGCCTCGTCAGTCGCCGTCCGCTGAGCACAGACGCAGCACTTGAACTCAGCCCCGGCGGCGACGGCGTCCGCCGCAGCAGCGCGCCGGCCGTCGAGGTAGTGCTGGTAGACGTAGGAGAGGAAGCCCCACACGCCGCCATCTCCGCCGGGATCGTGCGCCACTCGCCGGACGCCAGCAGGCCCAGCGCGGACACCGCCGACGCCACGAGGTTGGTGTGCATCTGCACCGTCAGCACCCACCGCAGCGTGCGCGCCCTGACCACCTTCACGAAGGCGAGCTCCAGCAGCGACAGGATGAGCGCGAACGTCGCGGAAGCGGCCAGCGTGAGGACGAACCCGGCAGCGTACTTGCCACGCGGCGTGCCGTCGCTGGCTGAGGTCCCGTCGGAGGAGGAGCCGACGCCGAGCAGCGCGGCGGCGAAGGTGAGCACGACGACGGAGTTGGCGATGAGCGCCGTGAACCGCTGCGCGTTGAGGAGCCACGACGTGACGGCGTTGAAGGCCAGCTGCGTCGCGGCCACCAGCGAGAAGGTGGACACGGGAAGGTACTGCAGCGCGTACGCGTACATGAGGTTGTCAAAGCCGATCAGGATGCCGATGCCCACGTAGACGGCCAGGAGCTTGGTCGCCGCAGGTGCCGGCTGGCGGCGGCGCTCCTCCTCGCCCGATGAGCCTGAGGTCGGCGGCGGCGACGGAGGCGCCAGGAGCAGCGGGATGAGCAGGAGCGGCGCCCCGCCGGACTGCGTGAGCGTGCTCATCCACTTGCTGTTGCCGCCGGAGTTGTAGTACAGGCGGCTGAGCAGGGTCGCCACGGTCCCGCCGCAGAGCAGCATCAGCATGTCTGCCGCCACCAAGATCCACCAGCGGACGCTGCCCTTCGCCGTCCGCCGTGTGGCCGGGCCTTTTTCGCCGTCGTGGTCGTCGTGGCTGTCCTTCCCGTCGCCGATTCCAGCTCCGGAACTCCTTAATAATCATTAGCGCAAACAAAAGTTGCAGTAGCTTATCAGAAACCAATCAATCAATGCAAATAGAGTAAACCAGTCACTGAAATCTTGATGAAACTGGATATGTTCTGAAGTACAGTACCTATTATGGTTTGGAGCTGAATTTCTTGAGCAGGAGAAGACATATTCCCCGGTCCGATGGGCTATGATGCGCTGCCGGCTCCTTGGCATGTTTTGCGACCTATATACTGATGATGAGTTCAGCGTCTAATAATGGACAAGTGACATCATCTATTTCAAGTTTGAGCGCAAGATTTTATCTCTCTACATAATAAAAAAAATCTGACTCTAGCTAGTGACTTATTTCATCACACCATGAGTCCATGACCAAATCACATGAGAGACATGTTTGAAAAGTCAAGGACTCACTTTGTCCATGCTGTACGTGTATGATTGATTGTGATGCACCCCTGCTTGGACTTGCGTGCTCAGAATATGCACTCTATTCTTTATTTTTTTTAAAAAAATCACGCGTGTTCCAGCTCGCACTAGTAAATTTAACGACGTGCAGTATAGATGACTGGAATTCATAGAAAAACATAAGGCTTGTAAATAATCAACGTTATTTAGTTTTAACTTAATAATTTTTTATTTGTATAATATATGCTTCCATGTGTGTTTGACATGTGTTGTAAACCTTAACTTAAAGTTGTGTTTTAATTAACGTGAAAATCGATAGACATATGTTTGCTTGACGGACCCATAAAAACAATACGTGGTTTGTATATTTAACAAGGAAACAATGTAATTTAATGTATTTGTAGGAGTAGTTCAAGGTGTTTCTTATAATATCATACATGTGTGATTTTGTGAATATAGGATGAGAGGTTACTTATTGTTGTTTTAAAGTTAAAGGAGGTGGATAATTAATTTATATGAAAAATTTTGAGGGCGGTGTTAGACTTTATTTTCCATAGTTGAAGAGAAGAAGAGCTAGGTGATTTAGATATGAAATTTTAGAGGCTTAGGCTTGACATTAATAGTATTACTAATTACAGGGCTTCTAATGGACCCTCCATATTACTCCTCACGAGACACCGAAAAGGGTCATGCTAGCGCTAGGACGTCCTAAGCATATGACGATCAAGCTAGCAGGCCTGGCCCATCTCCCTTTTGTGCACCTGAGTCACTCACACGATATTCTGCCGTATATCCTCTGAAGTTTTGGTCTATTCTTGGCGATGTTCTAGACACAGAAATAGACAAATACAGTGACAAATATAATGGACAAGGACAAATATAATGGACAATTCTTTTCTATGGAAGGATAATATACAAAACTTCTCTCTAGAACCGCACAAGGACAAATACAATGGACAATTCTTTTCTATGGAAGAAAAAATACAATGGATAAATACAATAATCACTCCTTCGTTGTTCTATCATGTTACCAACGATGTTCTGTCAGCTGTAAACCTATGTCCCGCCGAGATAGACCGAGGCGCACGGTGCCGGTGGGCGGTTGGCGAGCCTAATGGGCCGCTGGCACGTATCCTATGCTTAGGACGTCCTGTCCTAAGCATTATCAAAAAAACAAATTCTAAAAGTTATCATAAATTAGAATAATCAAATTTTCAATTAGGTAGACTTTAATAATAATAATCATCATCAATTATAATTAGCGGATTTTATTCATATTTCTAAAATACCACCATTAAAATGATCATATATTCCAAATCGTATAATTCATTAGACTGTAATAATCATCACCAAGAACAATTATAATGCAAAGTAACCCCTAAATTACCTATATTTCTGATTTTTATATTTTTCTTGATTTATCTTATTTATGCAATGTCTTGTAAGAACTAAAGTGGAGTTTCCAAATAGAATTAGTCGTAGACGGTGAGTAAAATCCTACATTATGTTACTTTAGCCACAATGCCAACACCATAAACATCATCTCCCGAGCTAGTGCGGTCTTCCTATTCAAAAAGTCAATAGTAGATACGGGCATGTGGAAAAAAATGGGACAACTTACCGGCCAGCTAGACGAAATCTTCAGCTACTGTGCCGAGTGTGCACACTGCATCAAACAATTCATTCTTATCAAATTAAATCAGATATGAATATTGATGCGGACGTGAACCCATGGTTGAACGCTGTTTTGTTTTGAAGACCCTAAATGAAGTAATCAGTAAGATAAGGCAGACACTTCAGCTAGTGAGAGATAGATATACACTCATTTGTCAATTCCTATCAGAACGTCGACGCCCATGACAAAGACTTCATTACTGTTGCAAAGAGGTTCACAAACATCCGAGGGAAATGGTCTAGAAACACAGTGAAAAGGAAATCATACTACATCAGTACTTCACAGACATCCTAGTGAGGTGACTACAATGCAGACATGTCCATTAATCAGCCTTTCACCTTGGATGAACTCAAACATGTCCTGGACGAACTACTGGCTGAAAAGGCACCGGGACCGGATGGTCAGGACTTTTCTATAAGAAATGCTGGCACATTATCAAACATGATATGCTGGCTGCTATGAACAGCTTCCATGATCTAAGAGCTGGGCCGATGAAGCTACTAAATGGGCAAATATAATCCTTATCCCAAAATCAGAAAATGGGGAACAACCGAGAAACTTCAGGCCAATCAGTCTGATCCATTGCTTCGGGAAATTCCTGACCAAGGCACTGGCTATAAGACTTGCGCCACACATTGACCATCTGTTTCGGCCTCACAAAGTGCATTCATCAAACATAGGTGCATACAAGACAATTTCATGTATGTTAGGAACCTGGCACGGGCATATCACCGCAAGAAGATCCCAGCCCTGCTCTTCAAGCTTGATATCTCAAAGGCTTTCGACACCGTATCATGGGAATACATGATTGAGTTGCTGGAACACAGAGGTTTTAGTGCAAGATGGAAGAGTGGATGACCATCATCTTCAAATCGTCACACTCAAGGGTCCTGCTCAATGGAAATGAGGGTCATCAGATAAACCACGCAAGAGGACTGCGACAAGGTGATCCATTATCCCCATACTTGTTCATTCTAGCAATCAACACCCTCCATAAGATTTTTCAAGTGGCAACCGACAACGGCATATTGTCACCACTACGAGGGAGGAATGCGACCCTGAGGTTATCTCTATACGCAGATGATTCAGTCATATTCTTGAACCTGTTCAGAGACAAGGTGACAACCCTCTTTGACATCCTGGACCAATTTGGAGCCACAACTGGACTAAAGTTGAACATTGATAAATGCACTGTTGCGCCTATCAGGTGCTCTGAAATCATCCTCCATCAGGTTATGGAAACTTTCAAAGGCAAGAGGACTACCTTCCCAATGACTTATCTATGGCTCCCACTAGCACTTGGCAAACTGAAATTGGCGCACGTGCAGCGAGTTGTGGACAAAACAACAACAAGCTTGGCATCCTGGCATGGTAAACTACTAAACCCAGCAGGCAGACGGGAACTGGTCCGATCGGTCCTGAGCGCACTACCTGTATACCTGATGACTTCGCTCAAGGCACCAAGGCAACTGATAAAGGAAATTGAACGATCCAGACGGCGTTTCCTGTGGGCAGGGACAGCGAGCTCATTGGCGCAAAATGTAAGGTGGCCTAGACATCGGTGGCGAAGCCAATCGAATACGATGGCCTTGGAATCATTGATTTGGAACTCTTCAATAGGGCTTTGCGGCTGAGGTGGCTATGGTTTCAATGGACAAGCACATCAAGGCCTTGGGTTGGTTCTAAATTACCGGTGGATGAGGTTGACAGAGCGCTTTTCGATGCCGCAACGAAAGTTACCGTCAGAAATGGAATGAAGGCATCCTTCTGTACCTCAAGTTGGTTTGAGCGAAGGGTTCCAGCAAGCTTATACCCCAACCTGTATGCGCAGAGCAAAAGGAAGAACCGGACAGTTAAGGATGCGGTACAAAATGAGAACTGAGTACGTGGTATCACTCATAACCTCAATCCCACCCTATTGCGAGAATTTTTCAGCCTGTGGAGGGACATTGAATCACACTGCACCCAGCTTGAGAGCGACGAGGAGGATTGCATTAGATGGAGATTGGAGAGTTCAGGCAATTATACCACGAAATCAGCATACATGTTTCAGTTCGCTGGCCAAGTCAGATTGACCTTCCCACAATTGATCTGGGGTGCTTGGGCGCCAGCCAAATGCAAATTCTTCATATGGCTTCTGCTCCAGAATAGACTGTGGATAGCGGCACGCCTGCAACTACGCCAATGGAAGAACAATTACTTCTGCGCGCTATGTAACATGAACGTGGAAACTGCTCAGCATTTGTTTGTTGAATGCCCGTTCTCCTGTCAGGTGTGGCGTCACGTGGCTTCTTGGAGCTCTTCATCAACCCTGCAGCCATCGTCATGGGAAGGTGTATGCGATCTAGTCGATTGCTTCCAACGACAACTGAACTCAAGCGGGAAGAAAGAACACACCATGGCGATTCTGACTCTCTGGTGTCTTTGGCGCCAAAGAAACGCGATCATTTTTAGGGAGGAGAGGAAGTCGCTACAGGCACTGCTGGTGGAGGTCAATGATACGGCTTCCAACTGGGCGTCGGCAGGCTGTAGTGCTCTTAGGCCTCTCTCGGTTGTTCATCACAGCAGCGAGTAGTCAGTTAGTGTTTTGAATGCTCCAGGTGACCTAGGCCGTCCTGGGGAGCGCCTCTCGTGCCTTGTAATATGACGTTTGCTCCTCTCTTATTTTCAATCCAAGTCGGTACAACCGGATCTTTCAAAATAAAAAGGTTTGACCAAACCCTCCAGTACCAGTATGAATTAAATATGTACTCTTTCTTTTATGGAGGAATGGGAAGTTATATTAAAACTTAGTATTGTTCAAATTGCACATATAAAAAACTAAAATAGAAAAGATATAATATTAGTGTCCTCGTTCTTCCATTTTTTTTCCCTAGCGGCTTTCCTCGATGCAACCGTTGCTCTAGATGAATAGAGTATTGTTGAATATCAAAGCCAGAGCTTAGTCCTTTACCTTTACAGAACCAAACAAAGACCACAATGCAATCAGGCATTACAGCTCCGATAACCCTGTAAATCCATTTCGTTTGCGTTAGCGTTACCATTCGTCGAACCAAACGCCTTGAGACTCAGGGCTGCCAGTGCCAAAGCCGAGGTCGTAGCCGTCCACGGTGTCGTCTGGAAGCCTCAGCCTCTGCAGCCTGGCACACATCGCGCGCATCTCATGGTTCATCTTGACGTTGAAGCAACGGCGGATGTCGAGGGACTCGAGACGCACGCAGCCTCCGAGGATAGCCGCGAGGCCGGCGTTGCTGAGGCTGTTGCCAAAGAGCTGCAGGCACCGGAGGCCGCGCATCTTGGTGATCTCCATGGCTTCCCTGTCGCCAGCATCCGACAGCCGGTGGAAGAGGTACTTGCTCAGCCGGAACCGCTTCAGGAGCGGGCAGGCTTTGGCCGCGGCCCCGCAGATCTCGGCGAGCTTGTAGTGGCCGCCGGAGGCCGTGGTGGCGCTAGCGGCGCACCAAACTGACAGCTCTAGCTCCTCGAGCATGGGGAGCCTCGTTATTGCTCCGATGAGGACATGCGCCGAGATGTTGCAGGGGGTGAGGCGGAGGCTCTTCAGCCTGGGGGCCCTGCAATGTGCAACAATTAATGTGGATCATTGAGTTCATATCATAGCTGATTGGTACTGAAGCAGCAAGAAACCACACGTGAATTGACTGAGCCCTGGTGTTGCGGCGAACCCTCACCGGAGACTGAGGAAGACGATGAAGTTGTCGTCGATGTAGCTGTCGTCGGCCCAGAAGGCCTCGCACTGGCCCGCGCTACGCCTCACAGCAGCGTACGCCATCCCGTTGACGTGGACGCTGGGCGTGGACGTGGAGAGTGCGGCGCGGGGCCGACGACGCAGGTCGATGCGGCGCCACAGCTCGGGCTCGTCCCGCGCCGCGCAGCGCCATGGGCGGCACACGTGCCCGGCCGCCGTGAGCACGTCGGCATGGTGCATCCTGTGGAGCACGGCCAGCAGCGGGTCCGTCGGCAGCTCCGCCCAGTCCCTCGTCTCCTCGTTCGCTTCCATCTCCCTCTCTGTCGCTCCAGCATTTCCGCTATATATATTCTGTACATAGGCGGCGAATGCCCGTCCAGATGATATCCTGCCGGTGGTGGTGGCGGCGGCTAGGCTGGGTCGTCGTGATGATATCCAGGAAGCCGGCATGGGGTGAGCAGCGCGTGAGCGTGTGCACACCATAGTCTCCTGCCGGCCGGCCGGCTGCCGGCCGATCGCGTTGTCGTCTGCTGTGCTAATACACAACATGCACCAGTTTTGTCAACAAATCGTGGAACTGGGTAGAATGCCCAAGGGAAAGCTGCTATTCTGGGCGATCCGGGGGCGAGGAGTGCCGCGCTGCCAAAACCGCCCGCCGCCAGCCTCCTCCGGCCGCCGTCGCCGCCGCTCAGGCGGCGGTGGCGGCGGCCTGCCGTGGGAGCTCAAAAAGGCCTACCCATGGCACCACCTCCTCCCCCCCCCTCTCTCTCTTCGCTTCTTTCTCCCGTGAAAATAAAGACACGGTCACCGGCAGCTATGGCGCTGCAGATCCCGGCCGCTGGGGGCGTCCCCCACCATGGATCCGGCCGCACGCGGGGTGTCCCGTGCTGGTGGCTGGAGGCCACATCGTCCCCGGTGCTGGGCGCTGACGGTGCTCGCCGACGGCCGCTCTGGCTGTGGCGGTGGGCGAGGCCAAGCTTGTTCCAGCGAGGGAGCAGATCCACGCCCCTGTGCCCCGGATCCGCCTACGGCCACTAAGTCTACAATGTCAGCTCGCCGGCACCGACTGGCAGCGCACATGGTGGAGTAGGGGGGAGGAGGACGGAACCACGCCTCCTGCCCCCAGATCCGGTGGCCCCCTGGTCCCGCGTGGGGCTAGGGCATGGTGGCGCGGCATACGGTGCACCGGCTCCCTGGTACCATGGAGCTTCGGCGTCTCGGGGCGCAAGGAGACCGGATCCGGTCACCCCCCGCCTAGAGCGCAGCGAGCAAGCTCGGCGGGTGCCCCTGGCCTGAGCAGCTAGCTGGACGCCCCCGGGTGGTGGCAGGCTTGATGGTGCTGCGACGCAGAAGGTGCGGGGCATGCCGGCACTCCAGGGCTCTTCTCAGCATGGCGGTGCTCCTGCACGGGCAGGCGGACGAGTTCCGGGTGAGGACCTGCTGCCAAGCGGGATGGGGTGCGTAGTTTGGCTGCGGGCATGCCGACGGTTGGGCAGTGCACTGCGTTCTTCTTCAGCTTTTCTCTGCAGGGACCCAACAGAGGCGCGAGCATGCAGTTCGGTCGCGGGCTTGCCGGCGACTGGGCTGTGTGCTGGTGCTTCGTTGCGCCTTGGGCTCGCTCCTGGTTTCTGAGTCGACGAGCTATTGGTAACAGGACTAGGAAGACTAGGAGAAAGCCATGCACGACCCTGTCGGTGCGATCGACGGCGACGCCACTGGCGCCGTTTACCTCCTTGGATGTGTCGATGGTGTAGTCCCCCACCTTATGACCATAGTGTTGTCCCTCCCCTCCGGGTGAAAACCCAGCTCCAGCTATCTGGCGCCAGTGGCGGCGGCATTGTTGATGTCGTAACCCTCTTGAGGGCGCCACTGTGGAGGGCGGTTTCCAGCTCGATCCTGCCATCGCTCGGTCTGTGTTTGTAGTTTGTCCCTCTCCTCCTGGTGAAAACCTTGCTGTAGCTATCTGGAGCC
Organism: Bothriochloa decipiens; assembly: GCA_023333625.1. NCBI lineage: Eukaryota > Viridiplantae > Streptophyta > Magnoliopsida > Poales > Poaceae > Bothriochloa > Bothriochloa decipiens. The sequence goes on from CM041643.1 coordinate 15,263,988, forward strand.
GGCGGTGGCGGCGCCGACGATGTCGTAACCCTCTTGAGGGCACCACCATGGAGGATGGCTTCCAGCACCCTTGTCACGCCCTTGTGTTCCTTTCGTGTTCCCTTCTCCCTTGCTGTTGCCCTCTTGGGTGAGTGTGGCCCTGGCTGTCTGGTTTTGCCTGCAATTCGATGTGCGTCCTCTTTTGGCACCTCTGCTCCGTCGATGCTCTCCTTGATGGTGCTTAGAAAATCTTATGCCGGGTAGGGGCCCGGATGTGCTGTATGTCTCACCATTGGCATGAAGGAGGTCATCGTGTCCGGTGATCTTGGGCTCGCGTGACCGTCACCACTCTTAGTCCCCCTCCTCTGTTCGTTCCCACTTCACATTTCGCGCCTCAGGTGTGGGCAGCAGCAAAGCGGCGTAGTCACGAGGAGTGATGTAGGGTACAAAGACTTCGGTGAAAACGGCGAGTATGTTGCGCACGACCGGGTCTAGTCATTACCCTAGGGTTATCATTTTGTTTCCCCTTCTCCTATTGTTCTTGGTGTCCATGTGTTGTTGTAATCTCTGTTGTTGTTTGATCTCTCTCCCCCTTTTGTACCTCTCAGAAAACATTTGTACGAGGATTGACACTTATATCTTTCTACCACTCGGCTTGTCGAGCAACTGTGGAATAAAAAAGTAGGTGGGGATCGTTTTGATCCCCCGAATTCCCTTCCAATAAAAATCGTGGAACTGCAGTCACAGATAAATTAGACAACTAAGAACAATGCTTTATTTTTGAGAATTCTTACCTTGTCACCATTATCAAAATATTCAAAATTTTATATCTGCTACTGAAATAGATGTGGCGCTAGATACCACGGAGTAAAATTTCTCGTGCCCTACGTGCCATTGCCATGATAATGTGAACCGATGATTATTAACTGAAGTGTGAAAAGTTGATCTTAAGGGCAGATACTGAGACCTCAGACGGTTGTAACTCATTTTAGTGAATAATTAGCTTTTGTATCGTCCGAACCCTCTATAGCGGTCTATTGTAGTCGGTTGCGTTTCTTGCACGTTACGTTGTAAACTCTCTCTTTTATTAATATAATATCGGACAACCGGATCTTTAAAAAAATATCGAACCAGGTGATTCGACGAAGGCGAACAACAGCAGAGTTTGCTCTCTCTACGGTGCCATTGGCAAGTGTGCGTGGTTGGTGTCTGAAAAGGATTTTTTTAATGCCCTCAGTGCAAAAGGTCTGCAGAGTGTGCTTTTGTTGTTGAAAAAACCTGACCCGCGGGGGGAGGGTTAAGACAACCCCCAACATTGTTCTTAAGAAGAACATCTTCTCACGCAGATCGAAAAAAATCCTCGAACCCTTGGCCTACCCTGACACAATGGCACTGTCACTCTGTGAGATTGGATAGGGCCTAACAACCTGTGTTTTGGCTGTGGGATAGATAAGGAGATTTTTTAACCACGACATAGAAACCTAAAAATTCGCTCCTATGAAAAGTCGAACCCAGGATCAATTTTGGCAAACATTGGAGCTACTGTAACCTTGACACCAACTCGGCTTGGAACTTTCGTTGTTTCCACTGATGCCACTTCCATAGTTGCTTCTTGATGCCAAAACTCTCTCTACTTTGGATCCACCGCTTAACATGTTTTTGGATTATAGCCATCTTCAAGCCTGTCCCCTATCTGTTTTTGATTTGCCACTGCCTGCAACCTCAATAATGGCTTCTGTGTTGAATACGTGCTAATAATTAGCACAGTTCCATCTCTTTACAACAAAATGTATTATTCATTGCTAACAGTAACAATGAATGAAAATTGCAACTACAATCAATACAATCTTAGCTCATAACTCACCTTGTAAATAGGCAGAGGTAAAAGAAACGCTCATCTTTCATAGGCCGCAGGGGTGCCTTTGGTTGCAATGCCTTGACCTTCCTACAGTTGCACTCAGTGCGGACAATTAAAGGGAGGACCAGCCTACCCTCCCTCTACGCCGGCTTGGATGAACTATACAACTCACCTCCATGCTAGAGACGTAATTGATTAAGAAAAACGATTCAGATGATGGAAAGGAGACTAGAAGAGAGATGGGGAATCAGGGAGTATGGTCGACAAGTAAGAAAGAGGGGCCATGAATGATGACAATCAGAAATGAACTGGTATTAGTGGTGGCGAATCGGCCCTAGGGTTCAGCTACGCCGAGATGAGATAGATCCACAAGTGAGAGATTTCACTCCTGAAGCCATATTGTTAAAATGAACAACCCCCCCCCCCCCCTCCTCCCCAACTACCTATTCCATCTTATAGGATCGGGTCTGCCTCCATTTGTAAAAGGCTACCAGCACTGGGACCTTGACAAGTTCATGTAACTAAAAATGCAATTTGGAGAGATCGAGGGATCTGACATCCTCGACCAAGTTTACGGACTATTCATCAATTTTACTCCGGGAATTGGTGATCTTCCACGACCTCATAGTAAGGGATCGCTAGGCCTATCTCATGCGTGCCAAAGCTGAGGTCGTAGCCATGCATGGAGTCATCTGGTAACCTCAGCGTCTGCAGCCTGGCACACATCACGCGTGCCTCATCGTTCATCTTGACATAGAAACAATGGCGGATGTCTAGGGATTCTAGACTCACACAGCCTCCAAGGATAGCCTCTAGGCCGACGTTGCTGAGGCTGTTGCCGAAGATCTGCAAGGACTGGAGGCCACGCATCTTGGCTATCTCCATGGCTTCACTGTCACCGGCGATGGTGCCAGAGTGGCAGAAGCGGAAGCGATCCTTATTCAGCCGCAGGTGCTTCAGGCGAGGGCAGGCCTCGGCTGCAGCCGCGAGGATCTCGGCCTCAGCGGCGGTGCTGCTGCAGAAGATGCGGGAGAGGGTGTGGCTGAGGCCTGACGAGTAGAGTGACACCTCTAGCTCCTCTAGCATGTGGAACTTCCTTATTGCTTCTTTCAGGCCGTGCCTCGAGATTCTGTAGCACGAGATGAGGCGAAGACTCTTCAGTTGCGGAGCCCTGCAGTTTAGTTTTCTGGTGGTTTATGTAGGTTTCTTCAGCAATCAAGCGAAGTAAATTGTGTGGCGATCGAGGCCTCACATCCAAGTGAGGAAGAAAATGAAGGAGTCGTCGATGCGGAGGCCGTGAGCCCTGAAAGCCTCGCACCGTCCGGCGCCACGCCTTACGGCCGCGAACGCCACCGCCTCGCAGTTTACGACGTGGGGCGAGGAGAGTGCGGTGTGGACCTGGCGACGCAGGTCGACGCGGCGCCACAGCCCAGGCTCCTCCCGCGCGGCGCGGCACCAGGGACGGGACACCAGCTCGACGCCCATGACGACGTCGGCATGGTCCAGCTTCTGGAGCACGGCCAGCAGCGCGTCCAGAGGCAGCTCCGCCCAGTTCCTCGTCTCTTCCTCCCCTTCGTCGTCCTTGCCTTCCGTAGGTGGCAACTGTGTCGGAGCAAGGCGAGGCTGCCGTTGCCGGTGGCGGGTCACAGACGACATAGCCATGCATGCCTCGATCGCCGTCAGGTTTGGACATATAGGCAGCGCAACGGGCTGAATCCATGCCCGGACCGGAGGTCCAATTTACTGTGGGCGTTACGTCGACAGCTCACCAGAAAGTGACATCTTTATATATGTTGCTGTTTGCTAAGCTTCTTGCTTTATCATTAACCTATAGATACAATCACTACATGCTCACCCACTTAGCTACCAAATTTCCTGATCGATGGGTTTGAGAAACTTCGATCGATATTTACATTGCACAAACATATAACTGTTCCCAGGACGATCGAGGAAGTTTCAGGAAGTGGAATATAGCATCGTTCCATGTTCGGTGCTACAAGAAAATTTTGCTAGCTAGCATTTCTTGACAGTGACTTATTTATGGTTGTTTTTTTACATGTTCCTACATGGGCAAGAACTTTAGAAGATATAAATACATTCGAAGAAAATGATTCCTCAAAGAAAGTGACAAGTTCTTGTTTAATACAACTAATACAATTAGTTAAATTGAGCAACAATAGTCTTGTACTAGAAACAAGGCGTAGCGTTGCCGCGCTTGCGGGGAGTGGCTTCCATTTTGAGCTACTTTGGTCATGTAATTATGTTGCCATGACATGTTGGTTGCTTCTTTTGTATGAAACATTGATGCGTAATTTGGGGATTGGCTACTATAGATTTTAATTTGGTGATTGTTTATAGGTTATATGTAGCACATATAGTGCAAGTATATTGTTTTGTTTTTGTATATTCATCTGAAGTATTTATGTATGGGACATGATGTGCTCGCGTACATTTTTTATATGTATAAGTATCTACGGTAGAATTTATATTCTACTATTTTTACTTTTGGTTACCGTTAAATTAGTTGGCCACCAAATATTATGAGAAAGGGTATATGATATTTTAGTCAAGGCAGAGGAGATATTTTAGTTCGCATGTGTCACGCACCACAAATTAATCAATCACGTAGAAGCATAGATCTACAACTATACCTAAAATACACTTCAGGATATGATAGTTTAAGTTTAATGCATAGATCTAGTCATAATTAAGCTCAACAAAACTGGTTTGTTTTTTTTATGATTTTTATGTCGTTTTATATGAATTTTGAGATATCTCTGATTTAAAAAAAGAAAAGATTAAATCATTAAAAAGAAAAATAGGCTCACGGGCTGTTTTTGGCCCATTGAGGCAGGCCATCCCATTGAGAAACCTGGACCATGAGTTGATTTTGGTAAAGTCCAAGGGTTTTTTGGCAAAATTTTTTATGAGAGGAGGCCGAACTGTGGGTTGATTTAGCCAAATATGAAGGGACTTTTTACGAAATAGCCGACATTCGCGTGATTTGGCCCGTCCATGTGACCGATCAAACGGCCAAGAATTGGAGGCGATGTGGTCAGCTCCACTGGCCAGAGTTTGGCTCTGGTTTAGAAGTAAAGAAGATGTTTTTTTTGAGAAAAGAAGTAAAGAAGATGTTGAGGCCCAGACTAAGCGTAAGAGACTTTATGAATGTGATAAAAGAGCAACTACAAACGGCGGTGTCCTATTTGAAGCCATGCATGTATCACTTGGAGGGTCCCAAACGCAAAATATGTCTCATACCGCTCTTTCCTATCCATGCCCTGATGCATGATGAGGGCCCTCAATAATATCTCTCTCCTCATTCCCCGCATCTAAGGGCCTCTTCGCTCTTAGCCCTCATCCACTGAGCAGGCCAATAATCATATTCCAGTGCCTCCACGGAGTTCTTCGAGATGGTATGTGTAACAACCCTAAAAATCTAAAAGCCAAAAATCTCAAGTTTTTAAAACTTTTACAAAACCTTTCGATGGTGACCAATCATGTTAGTAAGTCAACCCTAATGCACTAGGTGTACCCCACCTAGCTTGGTTGATCTTATGCATTAACAAGCGACCATGTGATTGCTTCTTCTCAGTACTCGCTTAGGTAACCCATATAGTCGTATGATAGTTTATTTTCCTCACTCGCATATCACTTACCACACATAGCATGTAAGCATAGGGCCGGGTGGGAAAATAGTGGCCAATATAGATACAGGCCTCGTGTACGACTCATCAACAATGGATGAAAGGATTAGAAGGTCTTGTTAGTTGTCCTACGCTCAAGTTGCTTGTGGAGTTGGAGTTTTCACTCATTGAGGCGCTTAATTTGTTCTAATTTGGTAGTGTTCTCTGTGTGTGATTCCGCCAATGTGTGGCGATGTAATAATTATGGGTAAACCTCTCTATTGTACCTTCTAAGATAGGTATTCGCAATGTATGAATTGTTATACTAGCTGGATTCCGATAATGTGATAGCATGATCTCCTTGACTGTTCTATGGATTTTCCTTCGAGAAAATCGTGGATCATTTCAGTGTATGTCCCTGTCCTCTCATCACGTTATTGTGTCATCCATGGTTGTCTTGTGGAAATGGCCTAGCTTCTAGATGGATGGGGCAGATGGCGGATAAACAATATAACTCATAGATTTGGGTGAAACCACTGCTCGTTGGCCACCCATGCTAAGTCGCTTGCTGCACGCAACAATATCATGTCACTTCTTGCTCGGCCCCAAGCTTCACCCCTGTTGTGCGTTCTTGTTGTCATTGGACGAGGAAGAATTAGACGAGGACAAAGAATCTAGTTAGGAGAGTTGACTCATTTTAAGTGGACAAACCAACACAATGTGGGAATTGATCCATGAAAGAAAATGGCCATACATATATAGAGGTCGGGAAAAAAAATGTAATCATTGGAAATAGTGCATTTGCAATATAGGTGTTGCAAGCGTGAGACTTTGATTAATTTATAGCCCTTGCAAGAGTGATGGCGGTTCAAATATATAGCCATTCCAAGACTTCGGAAAATAATGGTGGCAAATTATCTTTCAAAATAATTTTTCCCATTGTTTAGCCGCACAAAACTGTAGTTAATAAATATCCATTCTAATAATACCAATTTTGAAATAACATGGTTTAGATATAAAATGCTAGACTTGATAGTTAAAAGTATGCAAAATAGGTGAGAGAAACACAGTGAGACTCAAACAAGGGTTCGGTTTGAGTGCAAAGAAAAATAAGAGGGACACTCGTTTGACAGTGGGCCAAATTTTAACGATTTGGTTGGGGCTGCTCTAAGGTGGTCGCGTGATAAAAAAACTCTTAATTTCTTTAGAAAAAAGCTCAACTTTTATAATGGCATGAAAAAAAATAAGAGTTTATCTTACTCCTTTGTTTCAAATTATAAGTCGTCTTAATTTTAGATAAAAAAATCAATACGAGGAAATTAAATCGACTTATAATTTAAAACGGAGAGTGTAAAAAGATAAACAAAATAGTTTATCGATGTGATACATGGAGCCTCCCTGTCAGTGTTTCGAATTGCCGTGACGTCACATGAAAAGCAGAGGACGGCCTCGGCACTGGGCGCTGGCAGTGGCAGCCCAGCCGACCGTTGCAAACCTAGGGAATTAAAGCAGGAAGCGGCGGCCAATAAACACGTCCGCAGCCCTCGTCTCACCAGTCACCTCCGACCCGTCCGGCGACCTCCGCAGCACTCCCCATGCCTTCCTCACGCAGCCGCCGCAACCGGCGCCGTTTGGGGTGCCCGCGGCGTGACTGGACGGCGCTGCCGCGGGGCGCGCTGCTGGCCATCCTCGGGAAGCTGGACCACATCGACATCCTCCGGGGCGCCGAGCTGGTGTGCCGCTCCTGGCGCCGCGCCGCACGGGACGAGCCCGAGCTGTGGCGCCGCATCAACATGCTGTACCACGCGGAGCTCACCTTCGAGTGCGACCTTCACGCGCTGGCGCGGACCGCCGTCAGCCGCAGCGAGGGCCTGTGCGAGGCGTTCTGGGGCGAGTACGCCGGCGATGACCGCCTCATCCTCTACCTTGCTGACAGGTCTGATCTTTGTTTTCCTCACTCCGGCCCACTCCCATTTATATCTATTTGGTTTCTCAGATAATTAAAAAAAGAAAAGAAACGAAAAAATTGATTTTTTTTCTTTTAGATTTGAAATTGGAATTGGTTTCCTATCAGTTTTGCATATTATTCTTGTTAAATTAAAATCTGCAGACGAAACCTACCGGCTTTGAAATGTTTGTTTCAAAATTTCTTTTGCTAGTCAGGTCCTTAGTATTACTCCTATATCCCATAGTTAGTTTAGTTATGTAAGAATTATAATTAATAGCGCTCTGAGTCATGAACAAGTCGAACAGAGGAAAAAGACAACTGTAGCCTCTTACCGGATCAAGGAAGGGCAAACGACCTTTTGTGCCTGTGTATTTTTCGACCCTGTGAACTGACTGAATGAAAGTCATTCTGTCCACTATTGATGTACCATTACAAATAACCTGTAGAGGCTGCAAGAAGAATTCTCTCCCTTTAGTAAGTAGACGACTCTCGGATATTACTTTCCCTACTGCTCCATACCTGACAGAACATTGAATAAATAAAAAACCCGCTGACCTTGACCAACTCAACACACCGGGTTGCATTGCTCTTTCCATTTTTCTACCTGGCCAAACTACACTGATTTGGCTTGGTCATGTAGATGTTTTTTTTTGAATAATTAGGAGTCTCTGCACATTTGTGCAGGGATGGCTGCCAGCTATTTTTTCTTTCCCAGACCTTTAATTAAGAGTCTCCAGCTTTATATTGGATAAAGCAGAAATAACATTCCAGGTTCAGTACATCAGTTATGCGCCATGCGCAAAGCAGCCATAGGCTGGAAGGCAATCCAACATGAATCTTTTGTTTTCTGGGTTGCTCGTGGGTCGTGAGAATATATCTGTGGAAACTCCTAATTGGAAAGTTAGGCAAGGAGATCCATCATTTTACAATGAAAAACAGCTTGACAATTTCGAAGTCCAACCAAGCATCTTAATACATGTGAAAAATTATCACTGAGACATTGACCCGGTCATTAATTACATAGATGTACTAGCTTTTATGAATTGCTATTGGTTTGGTATAAATAATAGCAGTCATTTCAATATGTTTAGGATACCTATGTATCGCCAAATCATTTAGGAAATTCTTGAGCCGAAAGATGGATGCATATATTTCTTTATCTCTACAATTGTGAACTTCTTAGAATGGAAAGATGGATGCATATGCTGTATTTCATTTTACTATTTTGTTTTTTTACTGTACACTTATGCTTTGCTTGGATTTGAGAGGTGGAAATTTGCATTGTTAATTTGTTATTTGTTGTTATACTTAATACCATTTCATCCATTACTTGGTTACAGAGAAAATGCAAAATTCTGTTTGTCATGTATGAATTGGAGATAAAATACTATTTATACTTTTGTGAACCCTATCAACAATATATATATTGAGAGTTCTTGCTATGTGAAATGTACTCTTTAACACTAAACTCCCGGCCCCTAAATATCTAACGAATTGTATGGTCTTGCATCTGAACACGTCTTTGTATGTGGGATTGTCCTCTTAGTGTTAACAGCTGAATCGTTGTTAGACTCATGTGCTTACACTACTACTACTACGGTTGCAGGGCGCCATTGCTGAAGAGCCTTCGCTTCATATCCTGCTACGATGTCTGTCAGGAAGCATTCATGGAGGCCATGACGAAGTTCCCTCTGCTAGAGGAGCTGGAGCTTTCGCTTTGTCCTAACGTCTACGGAGAGGCCTCTGCAGTTGTTGGCGCATCATGCCCAAACCTCAAGAGTTTCAGACTTGGCAAAAAGGTCTTTGTCAGCATTGAAGGGGGCAGTCAGGACAAGGACGAGGAAGCCATGGGGATTGCAAAGATGCACGGGCTGCGCTCCCTCCAGCTGTTCAACTGTGAGCTCACCAATGCAGGGATGGATGCCCCAATTTGGAGTCCCTTGACATTCGCCAATGCTTCAATGTTAAGATGGACCGCGCCGCCATTTGTGCCAGGTGCCCCATGATCGAGACGCTGAAGCTCCCCCATGACTCCACTGCTGGCTACGAGTTTCTGGTTCATCCGCCAAAATACATTGTACGGCGTGAGTGACTTGAATTCTAGAACAAGTGTAACTGTGTAAGCAGTTATCAGCAGTTATTTATCTTGTTTTCTTACCCGACTATGAACTATCCGTAGCTTCCAAGTCATTGCCACTAGCTCTCAGGAGATAGTTCTGAATTCTGAAACATCTGTTTAGTGTGGGCAGGAGTTCACAAGATGCTTGCTTCATGTGAGCAGGCTAACAATGTTGGTTATGTATGTTCCTTTGCATTTGTTATGGTGTATGACTTGCAGACACTGCCTTTGTTCTGAATCCTTTCCAAAATGATCTCAAATTCAGGCTGCTGTGTTTTGCTGGGATTTTCCTTTTTAATGTCTATACTCTGAGCTTATGCTTTCTACTTTCAGCTATTGTACTAAAAATGCAATAACATGCATACTAGTAGTACTAGATAGCAATGACTACAGTAATGAATTTGTTTTGCTGTTGCAAATAGTTTCGTACACGAGTCAGCAGGAATGGCAGCATCAGACGCATTGGTTCATACTTAATGCCTTAATGCTTGCAAGACAGCCTTGGGAGAATAATGATATTTCGCCAGTGGTAATTTTCACGATGCAAAACAAAGTGTTTTCAATGTATTTACACTTGATATGTGGTGTCCTCATTCCTAAACGGCGCGAACCGTGCTCGAAGGGACAAGGAAATGATGAAAACATTAAAATGTACAGAGATCCATCAATGCAGAGGGACTGACATGTTTAGACTTCTTGTTTGACCATTTATTTTATTCAAATTTTTTTTATAAGTAATATTTATTTTGTTATGACTTTATCATTAAAGATACTTTCATAATGATTGATTTATTTTATTATTTTTATAAAAAATTGAATAAGATTAACAGTTAGACAAGAAGTTTCAATGGGATGGAGTTAAATCTTAGGGTTTGTTTGGGACAGTCTACTCCAATTTTTTCAGTGACTATAATGTCTTTAACTAGTGGGACAATGATTTGGTCGAACCAACAATTCATGAATCACACTTGCAAATTATTGTAACACCATAGAAGGAGAGAGACCAAATGGAAGATAAGTTGCATAACAATAATCTGTAAATTCTACATGAAGACTGCATTGCTACAACATTTAGCACCAATGAGCCAGTGTTATTACAGATCAAGTATCAGTAAAATTATTATCCTCAACAAAAATTGTTAAATTTTTTGAAAAATTAAAATAGCATTAATTGGGTTGTTTGACCCTATTATTTCTTAAATTATATAGTTCTCTGCATTAATTTTACATCTATTGACAAATGTAAAATCTAGATTTAAAGGCTTTCTTGTACATATGAAATATAATTGTAATGAAGAGGAATACTAAAACATTCTCCATCCATTCAAATTACAGTTCATTTTGCCTTTATACTAAGTCAAAAAAAGTTGACCAAGTTTATATGTATGAAAGGCATCAATATCTAAAACAACATAACAATTTCTTTATTAAATCTCTAGAAAATGTATTTGATTTTTGTTTAGTAGAACTTCTAGATATTGGCTACAAATATAATGCTGCGTAGATCACTACAAAAAACATTTTTGAATGATGTTACCACATGCTCCAATTTGAATATATGTTCTTATTTTTTCCCATTGCAATACACTGGTTATATAACGTACATATGAAATATATTCTGGTAGTTATTTATATGAATTTATTATTAAAAATTATTTTGCATCATTCCCTTTGTCCTATAGTAAGTCTTGATCTCGTATTTCGAAAAGTTAAACAATCAACTTTGATAAAAAAAAATTCATGATACTGGATAAGTATCATTAGATTAACCATGCCGTAAATTCTTATGGTAAACCTATTTGGAAATACACATGCTGATACCATTGTTTCAAACCTCGACAAAGTTCAGATTGACTCTTGAAAATGCGTTTGAGACTGCGACTATGTTTTTTCTAAAAAAAAATGTAGTGCTGGCCGCTCCCTTTGCCCCCACATGGCCACACAGGACACAGGCGTTGTTGGATTTTTTTTATTTTTAATTTTTTTAAAAAAATTATAATTTTAATTTTTTGTTTCGAAATATGACAGAACTAGTCGCCCACAGTGGGCGTTTTTTAAAAAACGCCCAATATGTGGGCGTTATATGTGACGGGGCACAAGGCCGGCCGCCGCCGGTGCCGGTTTTTGCGGGCGGCCCCCTGGCGCCCAAAAAACGCCCACTGCGTGGGCGTTTTTCGGTGGCGAGGGGCCCACCTACAAAAGTGTGCGCTGTTTTACGGACGGGCCTTGGAGCAGCCAAAAAACGCCCACTGTGTGGGCATTTTTTACGCTCCAGGGGCCGCCGGCAAAAGGGCGAGGCCGGCCGCACACTTTTGCAGATGGCCTCCTGGCGCGCAAAAAACGCCCACACAGTGGGCGTTTTTTGGCTGCTCCGCCTATATATACCCAGCCCCCCTCTTCAGATTTTCATTATATTCACTAAATTTTCCAGAAAAAAAGAAAGAGGAGAGGAGGGAGGGGAAGGAAGTAAACGGC
>CM041643.1:15280992-15378082 GCA_023333625.1 Bothriochloa decipiens
GCCGTTTACTTCCTTCCCCTCCCTCCTCTCCTCTTTCTTTTTTTCTGAAAAATTTAGTGAATATAATGAAAATCTAAAGAGGGGGGGCTAGGTATATATAGGCGGAGCCCAAAAAACGCCCACACAGTGGGTGTTTTTTGGCTGCTCCGAGGCCCGCCCGCAAAAGCCGGCACCGGCGGCGGCCGGCCCTGTGCCACGTCACATATAACGCCCACACAGTGGGTGTTTTTTAAAAAATGCCCAGTGTAGGCGACTAGTTCTGTCATATTTCGAAACAAAAAATTAGAATTGTAAAAAAAATTTTAAAAAAAATTAAAAATAAAAAAAATTTGGCGTTGTTGGCCCCAATCACTCCATTCACCAACCACTCCAAACCCGCCGCCGCCGCCGCCCAAACCCTAGAGATGGCACACACCCACCCGCCGCCGCCTAGAACCATGGGCTAGAAGGAGGAGCTGCGAGGACCCCGGAGAGAAGCAAGCAGTTGCCGTCGGCGGGAAGGAGGACAAGGAGCCGGATCGTGTCGCCATTGTTGCTGGGAAGGGTCATCGGGGAAAAGGAGAGCCGCGTTCGTCTCGCTGCCGAAGGGAAGCTTGGCGGATATTGGGAAGGAGGAGATCTGTGTCTGTGCTGGTGCCGCTGAGCAAGGAAGTCTTCAAGGTGAGAAGAAAAACATTTCTCTTCTATCAGTGCATTGTTTTTTTGGTTTGTTTACTGTGCGCACCGTGAATGCGGTCTGCTTAGTTGGATCCCTAAATGTATTAAATTAAACATGGTTTTAGGTATCGATTCTGTAAGGCTGTATTGCGTCATCTAGACATAAATGCATAGCCACTTTGTTGATTTGTTTAAGTATGATTTGTGCACCAAGATACTTACGGAATAAAAATACTATATATAGCAGCTTCTGATGTGTTCGGGATCTCTGCAGTGCAATTATTTAAGGGAATTAAACAATTGGAATTGTTTGTTCCCATTCCCCAATGATTATTTGAAAATAAGGCGGCATGCACATGAATCAAGCTTAACCCCTTGGCTGGTTACTATACTACCTCATGCTTCTACCTTTGCATGACTTCCTGGTTTGAATTTCATCTCTGTTTTTTAAGTAATAATTAGCATGTTTGTGTTATGCATCAGTGAACTTTTTTGCTTGTAAGTTTTTTTTTTCACAATACACACGCTATCTGTTATGTGCACAGTGACATGCTAACTTATTTCAGTTTATTATTGCAAAATTAGCTATGTTAAAACTGTACTCTCTCTCTCTCTCTCTCTCTCTCTCTCTCTCTCTCTGTAAAGTAGAAGACTGTACTTGGATGTCCAGGATGGAATCTCAATGCTTTTCTATGCTGTGCTTTCATTGGTGTCCATCCTTAGTAATTTATCCTCTAAATTGGCGCAATTATAAACTGTGCACTAACATTAAGAAGTGCATATTGAAATCCTTTTGTCTGACAATATGAAGATTTGAAGAGTTTGTTACTGAGAACAATACTTCTAGGCTTTCTAGTAAACCTGCACGACAGTGTGTGTCCATAAAAACCAGAGACATCTACAACGCCATTCTCACCTTTTTTTTTGTCATCCAAGATTTGCAGATCAATGGACACCTCCAGCAGCAGCAGCAGCCGTCGCCACTGCAAGAATCCTCCCTCAGAATCATCTGTCTATACTGAGGTGAGAGACTGGGCGGCACTGTGTTTGGCATTTGCACTATGTGAGTTGAACTATGTTTGGAATTTGCACTATGTCAGTTGGGTTTACACTATGTCAATTGTACTGTGAGACGAATTTCTATTATGATTATGATGTGAGCTTGTGATGCATCATCAAATTTTTACTACCATATGTACCTGAGTTTGTGATGCATGATCAATTATTTTACTGGCATATGTAACTGAGTTTGTGATGCATTTATGTGTCAGGATTCTAATTCAGCAAGTGATGGGGACAATTCTGATGAATCAAGTGCTGAGGAATTCTACAGATTTTTTTTTAGGATGATGACATCGCTTTTATGCATGTATGTGACAGTATGCTTTCGTTTGCTATTCACCTTGACAATGTGGATGAGAAAGAGGAAGCAGTTAGGGTCATAAACAAAGTTTATCAGGGAGAACGCTAGGATTTGAGCTGAGAGGAATCACATGTTAAAGGAACATTTGGAAAACAAGCAGCAAATTGAGGTTGCCAAAGCACAAAGGATTAGGTATGTGCAGCAGCTGGCTAGAGAGTGTGGTGTAGACGAAGGAAACCCCCAGTTGTGGTGTGCTGTGCACAAGATCACCAAAGATGACAGAGCTATGACGGCCTTCAATGGAACACGAACACCAGAAGCAAGGCTAGCCATTATTGAGGACTATGCCAGGGTCAACAACTAGATCCTCTTATCTTTACGATGTCTGTGTGTTGAGCAATTCATGACATGTGATCTATGTCAGTCATTGTATAAGGGTGCCATTCGAACTATGTCTGTTGTATCATCCCTATGTCATTTGAACTATGCTTGGCATTTGCACTATGTCAGTTGTACTGTGAGATGAATTTCAATTATGATTATGACGTGAGCTTGTGATGCTTGATCAAATTTTTACTACGGATCGTATGTAGCTAAGTTTGTGATGCATGGTCAATTCTTTTATTGCCATATGTAACCAAGTTTGTGTTGCATTTATGTGTCAGTAACTCTGTATGCTAATTCTGCAAGGGATGGGGACAATTCAAGTGATGAGGAAATACACATGTTTATAGCATTAGATTCATCATGTCACAGATTCTTACAGTACACCTATTTGGAAATACACATGTCGATACCATTTTTTTAAGTCCTCTGCAAAGTTGAAATTCTGTTTTTTGTAAAATGTACTGCTGCGGTCCCCGTTCACACCCGCACGGGCCCCTTTACAGTCGTTGTTGACCCCCGTCACTCCATCTTCCACCACTCCGAAGTCCTAACTCACCCACCGGCCGCCGCCGTCCAAACCTTAAGACGGACGGCAAAGATCCACCCGCCTCGCCGCCGCCTAGAACCATGGACTAGAAGGAGGTGCTGCTTCTAGAGAGAAGCAAAGAGCCGCGATCAGCGGGAAGGAGGGCAAGAGCTGGATCGTGTTGCCATTGTTGCTGGGAAGGGTCATCAGGAAAACTGAGAGCGGCATACGTGGTCCTTCTCGCCATGGAAAGTGTTAGAGAATAGTGTTAGAGAGTAACTCTAAGCATGAGACATGCTATACTTAGTTCCCTCATGGCCTATATGTAAACAATGTTCTTACTGTTCAATATATTAAGTATTCCCTTTCTTTCGTGGTATCACGAGAAAGTTCCGATCTCTCGCGCTTTCGCTAACCGCGTGTCTCCTAACGAGACCGCGCCACCGCCGCTGCCAGGCGCCCGATCGCCGGCCGGCTGGTCCTCCTCCTACCCCACGACCGCGCACGCCAAGGCGCCTGCGCGACGCGTCTACCCCGCGGCCGGTCTTCCCGATCGCCGTCGTCCTGCGCGAAGTCACGCGTGATCCCGACCGTGACCCCAGGCTTCATCGTGACGCCCGACGTCCCGATCCGCAACCGCGATGCGACGACCGCGAAGCTCGCCAGGATCACCCGCCAGGACCTCTTCGCGAGCCGGGCTTCTCCGACACCGGTTCGTGGGATCTAGCTATGATGATCGTCTACGCGACTCCACGTCTACATAACCCGATCCAGGAGAACCCGGTCCATGCGACTCCAGGCAATCACCCGATCGTTACGCGACTCCAGGCGCCCGATCATCTACGCGACTCTAGGTGACGCCCGATCTAGGAGAACCTCCGCCACTGCACCTCGCCCGCCTGGTACCGCGACCCTGATTCGCAACCACTGGTACTGCGATGCCCGAGGAGACACCGGCCACGTCTACGTCTCGTCCGCTCCAACGACCGACGTCCTCGACCATGTGCAATGCCCAGGTTGGATCGGCCATGTCCACGCAGATCGGATCGGCCACGTCCTCGACTACGCAGATCGGCGACGTCTACGTCGCGCGTCCACGTGATCCAGATCGGCTACATCCCTCGTCCTCGACATGGCTGAGTCTGACGCCGAGCACTAGGCCCGCAAGGAGTGCGACGAAGGCCGATCGGACCGTGACCCTCGACGTGTACGAGGCCAAGTTCGCCACCGTCCACGCCGCTGCCATCGCCGTCCTCAACATCAAGGTCCTCGTGCCCTTGGTTCTAGATTGCGCCGCCGACAACTACAACCGGTGGTGCGCCATGTTCCTCACCGTCTTGGGCAAGTATGCCCTCACCGACCATGTCCTCTCCGACGTCGTCAATGCCGATCGGCCGGCGTGGGTGCAGATGAACTGCACCGTGCTGACCTGGATCTACGGCACGATCCACGCCAACCTCTAGCAATCGACAATGCTCCGCAAGCCCAACGCTCGCGGCACCTGGACCTACCTCAAGAACAAGTTTCTCGGCCAGCGTGAATCATGCGCCCTGCTGCTCTTGGCAGAGTTTCGCATGGCGAAATCAGGCTTGACCTCGATCACCGACTTCTGCCGCCGTCTTGAGACGATGGTGGCGACCCTCGGCGACTACAGCGATCCGATCGGGGATCGCACCTGGTCCTCACCCTCCTTCGTGGCCTCAACGGCAAGTTCCAGCCCATGGTCTCCAACCTCAAGATCAGCCCTTCCCCACCTTTGAGGAGGCTCGCACGCTTCTTCTGCTCGAGGAGATAAACATTGACAACATCGCCGCCGGCGAGGCAGCCGAGGCCTCCGATCCGCCGGCCTCCTCTACGTCAACCGTCCTCGTTGCCGCTCCACGTCCTCCTGCCGGACGCCCCCCACGGCGGACACGACCAGGGCCATCAGGCCGGGCACAGCCAGGGCAGACCCTCTGGTTATGGCCAGCATGGCTCAGGCGGTCAGGGCGGCCAAGGCCAGCAGTGGACCGGCCACCGCCGTGGTGGGCGCGGCCGCAACCAGCAGCAGACGCTGGCAGGCAACACCAACACTGGTCCACAACCCCAGGCATAGTACTACAATCCGTGGGCAGGCCACATTCGGTTTTGGCCGTGCCCACCAAACGCCTCTGGGACGTCGTTCCGTCCCTCGCCGTCCGCCTTCACCGCCCAGCAGTAGTACATGCAGCAACCGTACACCCCTGGGCCTCCTCCTCGGTTCGGCTACGGAGGACCGTCGGGGTTCGGCCACGGAGGGCCGCCGCCACCACAGCAGCTGCTGCAGCAGCCCTAGACGTCTACGCAGGGCATGTCCTGGAATCCGTCCAACCTCGTCAGCAACTTCAACACCATGACGCTACAACCTCCTCCGTCGGGCGAATGGTATGCTGATTCTGGTGCCGGTGCTCACAGGGTCAATAACGCTGGTATACTTTCTAACCTTCGTCCTCCATCATCATCCAGTCCTTCATCTATCATTGTGGTTAACGGAGCTTTGCTTTCTGTTACATCCATTGGGTCACATTCTTTTCCTACAAAACGACGTCCTCTTGTTCTTTCTAATGTTTTAGTGTCCCTAGCATTATTAAGAATTTAATCTCAATCCATCGTTTTACCACCGACAATAATTGCTCCATTGAATTTGACCCATTTGGCCTTTCTGTGAAGGACCTTCATACACGGAGCGTGATCGCCAGGTGTAATAGCACGGGTGACCTCTACTTGTTCTATCCTGCACCATCCAGCACCACCACTGCCCTTGCCACCACTGTGTCGTCCTCTTCACTTTAGCATCGTTGCCTTGGTCACCTCGGACATGCGGCTTTATCTAAACTTATTAGTTCCAATGTCATTTTATGTAATAAGCACATTGATGATCACATTTGTCATGCTTGTCAGCTAGGTCGCTATGTGCGCCTATCTTTTAGTGTTTCCAACTCTCGTGCTGTTAATCCTTTCGACTTAATACATTGTCATCTTTAGACATCTCCAGTTGTTAGTGTGTCTGGCTATAAATATTATTTAGTCATTCTCGATGACTGCACTCACTACACCTGGACCTTTCCATTACGTCTTAAGTCTAAAACTTTCGGTGCCATTTCTAACTTTTTCTCGTATGTTCGCACGCAGTTTGGCTCCTCTATCAAGGCAGTTTGGTGTGACAACGGCCGCGAGTTCGATTACTCTTCGGCCCGCACGTTCTTCCTCACTCACGGGGTCATTCTCCGCATGTCGTGCCCATACACTTCCTAACAGAACAGACATGCCAAGTGTATTCTTTGCACAATCAACAACATTGTGCGGTCCCTTCTATTCCAGGCCAGTCTTTCTCTAGTTTATTGGGCTGACTCTCTCCACACCGTCACCTACCTCCTCAACCGTCATCCCACTAAAACCCTAGACGGCCATACTCCCTTTTTTGCTCTCCACGGCACACAACCATCTTACACCCACCTTCATGTTTTTGGTTGTGCTTGCTATCCCAACCTGTCCTCCACAGCACCACATAAGCTATCACCTCGCTCCTCCTTGTGTGTTTTTCTTGGGTATTCCTCCGATCATAAGGGATATCGATGTCTTGACCTTCACTCTAACCGGATCATCGTCTCCCGTCATGTTGTGTTCGACGAGATGATGTTTCCATTCTCCGAGATGTCCACCTCTCCCCAGGATCCCAACACACTAGCATTTTTGGACGATACTAATGATTCCTCTTTGCTTATTTGGCCAAGAGCTATGACTGTAGGTACACGACTCCCTAGCGGCATGAATGCCGCGCCTGGGACAGCTGACGCCCCTCCCTCTACTGCCTCAGCCAGCAGCCATGGCGGCCAACCCGGCCACAGCCAGGGCTGCACTACAGGCCATTGTGGGCGCGGCAACAGCAACTAGGGTGCCTCCACCGACGACAATGTTGGCCACAGCCAGCTCAGCCCAGGTGGCACTACCGGCGAGCCCGGTCAAGGTGGCCCCTTGACCAGTTCGGCTGGTGCCACTGCCCCTGAGGACTCCACGTCCCAGGTTGTTGCCAGTGGCACCAGGCGGACTACCGGCCACACTCTCGCCACGGCTCTAATGACGATGGTCCCCGTCACCAATGCGCACAGCATGCGCACTCATGGCAAGGATGGCTTCCGGCAACCCGTGGACCGTCTCAACCTCAGCACGATGGTCGCTGCCACCTCTCCGCTGCCATCATCTGTTCGCACAGCTCTCTCGGATCCGGCCTCGCGTCAGGCCATGCAGGCCGAGTTTGACGCCCTGTAGGACAACGACACCTAGACCTTGGTGCCTCGCCCTCCCGGCGTCAACCTCGTCACCAACAAGTGGGTTTTTCATCACAATTTCAAGTCTGATGGTTCTCTTGACTGCTACAAAGCTCGTTGGGTCCTCCATGGGTTCACACAGCGGCCGAGCATTGACTATGAAGAAACCTTTAGTCCAGTTGTCAAGCCAGCCACCATCAGGGTGGTTCTCACTCTGGCTCTATCTCGTTCCTAGCCGATTCATCAACTTAATGTGAAGAATGCTTTTCTCCATAACACCTTGAATGAGACAGTATACTGTGTCCAGCCTACTGAGTTTGTCGATTCCGCCAAGCCCAATCATGTCTGTCGTCTAAAGAAGTCACTCTATCGGTTGAAGCTCCTCACGCCTGGCACAGCCACTTCGCCTCTCACATCACCTCTCTTGGGTTTGTTGAGGCCAAGTCTGACACATCGCTATTCATCTACTGCAAAGGTGCTAACATGGCTTTTCTCCTCCTATATGTTGATTACATTGTTCTCACTGCGTCCTCCCTGAGTCTCCTTCATCGGATTATCGTAGCACTTCGTCAGGAATTTTCTATGACAGACATGGGGCCTCTTTATCATTTTCTAGGTGTCAGTGTTCAG
Organism: Bothriochloa decipiens; assembly: GCA_023333625.1. Classification (NCBI taxonomy): domain Eukaryota; kingdom Viridiplantae; phylum Streptophyta; class Magnoliopsida; order Poales; family Poaceae; genus Bothriochloa; species Bothriochloa decipiens. The sequence goes on from CM041643.1 coordinate 15,288,842, forward strand.
CGCCGAGGTGACAGTCTTTTTCTCTCTTAGCGCCAGTACATGCTGGAGATTTTGGAGCGAGCTGGTATGAGTAACTGCAAAGCGAGAAGCACTCCTGTGGATACTCACTCGAAGCTCCTTGCTGATGGTGCCTCAGTCTCTGATCTCAGCCAGTACCGCAGTCTTGTTGGGGCTCTTCAGTACCTCACCTTCACCAGGTCAGATATCGCTTATGCCGTTCAGCAGGTCTGCTTGTACATGCATGATCCCCGGGAACCTCATTTAAGCGCTCTGAAGCGCATTCTTTGGTATCTTCAGGGCACTTTGAATCTCGGGCTGCACCTTCACCGGACCTCTCCAGCTGATCTCACTGTCTACACCGATGCAGATTGGGCGGGATATCCTGACACACGCAAATCCACATCGGGTTATGCGGTGTTTCTTGGGGACAATCTCATCGCCTGGTCATCCAAGAGACAACCGACAGTGTCCTGGTCCAGTGTAGAGGCGGAATATCGAGCAGTTGCGAATGGAGTCACTGAAGCCCGACGGTCCTCCTTTGCGGCAGCACCTCACATTGCTGAACCGACAGAGTCGCGACAGCACCTCCTAGAGCTTCGTTGTCCACTCCGTCATGCTACAGTGGTTTATTGTGATAATGTCAGCGCCATTTATCTCTCCACCAACCCGGTTCAGCATCAGCAAACCAAGCACATTGAGATCGACCTCCACTTCGTCAGAGAGTGAGTCGCCCTTGGTGAAGTCTGCTTTCTACACGTTCCCACTACGTCCCAGTATGCCGACATCTTCATAAAAGGTTTACCGACATCCGTGTTTACGGAGTTTAGGTCTAGTCTTAATGTTCGCGGTGCTTTCAGTATAGACTACAGGGGAGTGTTAGAGAATAGTGTTAGAGAGTAACTCGAGGCATGAGACATGCTATACTTAGCTCCCTCCTGGCCTAGTTCTTACTGTTCAATATATTGAGTATTCCCTTTCTTTCAGAAGGGAAGCTTGACGGATATAAGTGGAGGAGATCTGCGTCTGTGCCGCTGAGCGCTGAGCAAGGAATTCTTAAGATGAGAAGAAAAAAAAACATTTCTCTTCTATCAGTGCTTTGGTTTACTTCCACAGTTCCACTGCGCACCGTGAATGTGGTCTGCTTAATTGGATCGCTAAATGTATATTAGGCATGGTTTTAGATATCGATATTGCACTACACCAAACTGGAATAGCCTTGACGGCCAAGAATTTCCTTGGAGGCCAAAATCAAACCTCCAAGAAAATTACATTTTCCTTGACTGTGCTATTCAACACTCAAGAAAACTTATATACCTTGGCGGTCTACATACACCGCCAAGGAATTTGGGTGTTTCCTTGACGGTTTCTAATAACCTCCAAGGAAATGACATACTTCCTTGAGTGTAATCATAAACAGTCAAGGAAACTACTATTTCCTTCACTGTTATTATTAACCACCAAGGAAACTACTGTGGCAGAACCTCCTAAATTATATGGCCCACACGCACCTATCATTATCTCAAAGACCTCTAATAGCCATGCATGTGTCCCATACAACTTAGAAAGCCCTGTCGGGTGCCCTCAAAGGACCCCGATTAAACCACATTTGTCAACTCATACCAGGATCAACAAAGGAGTAGCTACAACATTACAACATTTATGATAAAACATATATCAGAGTGCGGAAGAGTAATAACATATATCAGAGTGCGAAAGCAGAGAAGAACTTCAGAAGTCAACTTAGGTAGAACGCCTAAGTCAGGAGGGGACAACCAGATCACGTCGAGCCCACCGACATGAACTTGATTTAAACACCAATTAGCACCTGCAACAGGGGTTCAACAAACCCTGAGTACAAAAGTACTCAACAAGACTGACCCGACGAAAAAGAGGGGTGAAGACTCAGGAAATGCAGGCTAGAGGGACAAGGTAAGGCTTGCTGGAGATAAGAAATTTTACGAAAAAGCTTGAAAGAAAGAAATGTTGTCTTGTTTAAAAATTACCAACCAACTTTATTATTTTATTATATGAAAGAAAGAAAGAAAGAAAGAAACTTAGCATGAGATATGAATTTCCTTTTCTTTAAACATTAAATAAAGGCATGAAACATAGCTAATTATTTTTATATAAAATATGGTGTGTTTCATATTTTTAATAAAAACTAGGCATTACAAGGAACACAACAAAATTTGGTTCACCAAAAACGGAGTTACGAAACTCCAGATATGAATTTTTAAAGTTTATGAAAAGCTGCAGCAAAACAGACAGGCAAAAACGGACCAGCAACATCGGACAACATCGGACCAGAGCAAAACGGACCAGCAACATCGGACAACATCGGACCAGAGCAAAACGGACCAGCAACATCGGACAACATCGGACCAGAGCAAAACGGACCAGTCGCGCGAGTTACTGTTCACCAAATTTACAGAACTGCCACTCGTCGAAAATTGTAAATTACTCCCAAAAATATATAGAAACTTGAAAATCTCCAAAAATAAAGTTTGCATAACTTTTCAAGAGCTACACTTTTCATTTAATAAACATTTTCAAATTCTGCATAGATTTTGAAATATAAATTCAAATTTAAAAAGAATACAAAAAGGGTCAAATCTCTAGAAACAAATATTTGCAATTACTTTTAATTTTTCTAAACAAATTGAAAATCTTCCAATCTATGAAATGTTCAGCTTATCAAACCAAACACTTTTCATAGAGAAAGTTTTCCCAAATTTTGAATAATTTTTGAAATATGAATTTAAATTGAAAAGGGGATAAGTGTTGGAAAACTGTATTTTCACTTTTATTCAAAATTATTTTTGGAAACTTGAAAAACTTTGAATACCAATATTGTAGCTCCTTTCAAGATCTACAAACTATATTTTGAGAGTATCTCAAAATTCCTTATAGATTTTAAAATATAGAAAAAGGGATAAAACAAGGTTTTGAAAATAGTTTTTAAGTAGCAATCAACTCATCATTTCATGTATAAAACAAAGCACCACATAAAAGACATTATTAAAACATGAATGCATTTATGTCATGATGCTCAATAATTATTCTTAATAATAAACTTGATTATAATTTTAATTGCTTACTAACATCTGGGATGTTACAACTACCCATTTCCTTGGGTGTTAATATAAACCGTCAAAATTCAAAATTCAAATTTCGTAAACGACCTCGGATGAAAAAATACCCAAAATAAAGTTTGTAGATCTCGAAAAGTTATGAAACTTTGTAGTTGATAACTTTTTCATTTGAGTTCATCTTACCATGCTAAAGCCATATGTGAATATCTTAAATTTGAAATTCAAATTTCGTAAAAGACCTCAGATGAAAAAACTTCCTAAACGAAAAGTGTAGATCTCGAAAAGTTATGAAATATTATAGTTGACCACTTTTAGATTTGAATTCATTTAGGCCCTTAAACAAGCTAATTACTCTCGGTTTAGTATACAATACGAAGAAATAAAACTAGTTATAGACACATGTGACAGAGTAGTGCAGTGGTTAAGGCAGAAGACACGCGAGAGAGAGGTCACGAGTTCGAATCCCACCGGACGCGAAGCGCGCGATTTTCGCGCGAAAAATGCCGCGACTTGCAAACTAGTTACCTTTAATGGTGGTGGGTCCCCCTCAGATTTAAATTTTTTTTACTATTATTTTCGGGTTTTTTTCGGATTTTTTTTTACCCGAATCCGGTAGTGATAGGAGATTTGTTTTTACACCAAACTAGTTTCCTTGACGGTTGCTGACCCTCAAGCAAACTAGTTACCTTGACGGTCATAATATTTCCTTGGCACATTAGCAAGTCAAGTCTGATCGTAGTTTCCTTGGCGGCCAGCCTCCAAGGATAATTTCCTTGAGTGCCAAAACCGCCAAGGAAACTAATTTCCCTTGCCTTCTATCCTTGAGTGCGTTTGCTTGACGGTTTATAGTCAAGGATGATTTCCTTGACGGTTTTACCCCTTTCCTTGACAGTTTTTGGCCGTCAAGGCAATTCCAGTTTGGTGTAGTGTTGCATGGCTATACTGCGTTATTTAAAGACAACTCTTTAGGTTACGAATTTTTATGTGTACGTCAAAAAAAAAATGCGAATCCACTTTGTTGATTTGTTTAAGTATGATTCGTGCACCAAGGTACTTGTGGAACAAACTGTATATAGCAGTTTCTGATGTGTCCATGATCTCTACAGTGCAACAGTTTATAAGAGAATTAAACAATTAGATTGTTTATTCCCAATGGTTATTTTTTTAAAAAAAATTGGAGGCATGGACATGAATCAAGCTTAACCCCTTGGCTAGTTATTACCTCATGCTTCTACCTATGCACCGCTTCACTGTTTGAATTCCGTCCCTGTTTTTGTTAGTAGTCATAATTAGCATGTTTGTGTTATGCATCAGTAAACTTTAATGCTTGTAAGTTTCACATTACACGCGCTATCTGTGATGTGCACAGTGGCATACTAACTTATTTCGGTTTATTGTTGCAAAATTATCTATGTTAGGAGAAAACTGAACTCTTTTTTTTGAAAAGTAGAAGACTGTACTTGGATGTGCAGGATGGAATCTCAATGATTTTCTACACTGCTTTCAGTGGTGTCCCTCTGCTGAAAAATTCACTGTAATACTTATAAAAAAATTCACAGTAATTTGTCCTCTAAATTGGCACAATTGAATGGACTGTGCACTATAACATTAAGAAGCGCAATACGCAGATCTGAAGAGTTTGTTACTGACAACAATACTTGTGGCCTTTCTAATAAATCTGCTGGACTGTGTGTGTACATAAAAACAAGAGACATCTACAGCGACATTCTCACCTCCTTTGGTTTTTGTCATCCAATATTTACAGATCAATGGACATCTCCAGCAGCAGCAGATGCTGCCGCTTCCGCAAGAATCCTCCTTCAGAGTTATCTGGTGAGGCGAGAGACTGGGCAGCACTGCCTGACGATGTGCTGCTCAGCATCTTGCGAGATCATGTGGGGGGCGGAGGCTGTGTGCAAGGCATGGCGGCGTGTCACGGTCAAGGAGCCTGAGCTCTGGCGCCACATTCATATCTCAGCAGTTCCGGAACGGTCATCCCTTGAAATTGCTGTGCGTGATGCTGTGGACCGTAGTGCAGGGCTGTGTGAAGCATTCTCGGGTCCTTGGGATGATGAGTCGCTGCTCTATCTGGCTGAAAGGTTTATCTATAGAACCATCTTCATTTTATCTAATGTTGTCGTATAATTGATCAATAACTCATGTTTTATGTATATTGATTGTAGCAAATTCTTCATTCATGAACATCTTTTTAACATTTTGCAGTGTTTTTACGTATGTTTCTTCTTGAAAGATCTTGCAATCATATAAGTTGTATCAGTTGTTACTCTACTAAGATGTTCTATGCTTGCACACCAAGTGATGAGCACTGCACTGCCCAAGTTATTAACATATTTTTTGAGAGGAAAATCACAATGCTAGACGAATATGCCATTCATAAATTTTTCAAAGGGTCTTGTATTCTTATATCTTGTATCTCACAACTTACTATTAAGGCGTAATTAGTCCAGTGATCATCTGTTATTCAGTGTTTGCAATATTGACACAGTTTTTTATCATTGGCAATATTTGTTACACAACGTTCATGGATCGAGTTGATAATAAACTCTAGGAGGTTCAGTCTCCGCAACCTGGAATCTAATTTTGGGGCATTCACCTCCAGGTCACCCTCTTTGAAAATGCTCCATCTCCATCTATCATGTGTCCTGGATGCATGGGATGTGTCCTATGAAGTACTGATTGAAGCGATCAAGCAGCTCCCACTCCTGGAAGATCTTGAAATTTCACCCCCCCCATTTTAACATATGTGTGTCTCTGACAGGTTCTTTCAATCCGTATGCAAAGCTCGTCCTCTTCTCAAGAATCTCAAAATAAGCTTCACTATGCCTTCTGAGTATTCTTTTGAGGAGGCTTGTCTGGAGGAACGTTATGATGGAGACATGTATAGGATTCCATTGATGTGCGAGTTACACTCCTTAGAGTTGTTTAACTATGTCTTCAGTCATTGTACATGTATGCTATCCTCGACAATTGCCCGCTACTAGAATCACTTCACATCACTGGCCTTTCTGTGGATGGCACGATGGATACAGAGTTGCAGGCAAAATGTGCTAGAGTGAAGAACCTGAATCTTCCTTGTAACCCAGATGAAGATGAAGAGGATGAGAAAGACGGAGAGGAAGAAGACTGTGAAGATGAATTGGATGAGGAAGATGGAGAGGAAGAAGACTCTGAAGATGAATTTTAAAACTTTCAACAGTGACAGTGAGTCAATATTGTGAAAACTGGGAGATTGCAAACCATCGTCTCTATCAATATTTTGTTGATGAACTTAGTTATATCAATTATGGATTATCCTTGAACTACATCGAGTCAGCTTTTGTGCTCCTTAGTGATCCTGATTGCAATAATGGGTACTGTTTTATTATATGAATGATATAAATCGTGTCCACAGGACAGGATATAGCTTGGCGAGGCGTTCGTCGACCGCGTTGACTTGAGGGTCTGCCGGCGCAGCCTCCAAATCGCCAATATGACGCGACAGGTCGCCGATGCGCGCGTCGACCACCGCATCAACTCGTCGAAGCGGCCCGTAATCTTCGCGTCCTGGTCGTCGAACCGGCGGTTGAGGCTGGCCATCTCGTCGAGGAGGCGCTAGAAGTTGGGATCCATGGCGCCCAGGGAATGCTGGTGGCTGGTAAAGTGGGGATGAGGTGGTTGATAAGGTTCCAGGATAACGAGGCTCTGATACAAAATGTTAGCAACAATCCAGTAGATAGACACTCGGAGCAACAATTATAGGGTTTGACAAGCTTAATCGAGAATTCGGTTACAGCAATTTTATTATATGAATTGGGGACAGAGTTTGTTACAGAATAATTGTTCACCCTCTCTCTCCCCGACCGAGTACATAATACTACGCAGTCCATTCTGGTCCGGTGACGCGTTCGTTGGGCCGAGCCAGGTGTTTGGGCCGAGGCGAGGCCCGGTCCCTTCCTTCGTCTTGAAGCTGGGCTTCATCTTCTGGGCCTGCCGATGGAGTGACAGAGGGAGCCATGCTGACAGTCAGCTTTTGTGCTCCTTAGTGATCCTGGTTGCAATAATGGGTATTGTTTTATTATATGAACGGTATAAATTGTGCCCACAGGACGGCCTTAGTCGTCATAACATGGTAACAGTACTTTTACCTTAAGTTTGCCATGTTTATAATTTGAATTCATGTATTGTTTTGCTTTTTTATTTTCTGTTCACAATCACTTCTTTCCCAATGATTGTGCAACTGTGTTGATTCTGTTGGAATTTGTCCTAGCCTACTATGTTGGAATTTGTCCTAGCCTACTATGTTGCAAGAGCTGTTCCAACACAAAAATGGATGCCTCCTAAATAATGTCGTATATTTTTTGTTGCAAAAAAAAACATTTTTGCTACTACAAGGGAAGGAGTGGACTTGGGTATAGTGGTGTCGGTGTACCACTCACCATAGTCCATAGTCAGTCTATATTGGATATTTCCCATCATAGTTCATAATCTTTATCATTAATGATAGTCGACATTGTGGTGTGTTTGCCTTGTTCTTCGATCGCTCTGGTAAAATTCTGTGGTCTTGCTGTTGCTTGTTCTTCTCTCTGGCAAGCTTTCTGCTATCCAGCATCAATTGCGTATCCTTTTGATTAGCAGGTTGCCTCGTGTGTTATATTGTAAGTATACATGATATAAAATTCAAAAAAAAAGTATACATGATATAAACTTTTAATTTTAGTCTGTTACTGAAAAATGTGACGAGCATTTTGCTTGAAAACAATATTTTAAATAAATCATAAGAAAAATAGAATACAAACGCTCGTAACATTAAACCCGAGGCCACGAGTCCCTGGAGGACAGGCGCGATACCATCGCTGGCCGAGGACACATGGATGTCCTAACCGTGCCGTGATTTGTCAGTCGTTGAAGATGTACTCATGTTCAGCTCACATTACTGAAAACTAAAATTGCCTTGTGAGTGACGATTTTTTTCTATTGGTTCAACAGGAAATAATTCACCATTAATGTGTCTTTTTTGTTTGTTGCAATTTCGGTTGTTTGATGGGGCATAGTGTGTACAAGACTGCTTGGTGTAGCCATCTGCGGCGTACAGAGCCCTTCAAAGGTCCAATGCAAATGCGATTTCAAAAGACTAGCCATGCAAAGAGAGCTTGTTTTTTTAGCAATGTCTGCTTATGCTCAAAAAAAGTTGCATATTACTTATGGCGACGAAGAATAGGCCTTGCAAATGTCTTTTGTGTATACATAGCCAAAGAAATACACATTATTATAGCCTTAGGCAGCCCATACTGCGTTTAGTTTTCCAAGTGATGGACTCCAATTGATCTGGTGAAGTGGTTTTTCTTAGAATTTTGAATTACTTTTATCAAAATTATCAAGGACTTCGTCACTCACGCAAGGGTAGGGCATATTGCTGTCAGAACACAGGGCTTAAGAAGTGGAGAACTAGTTAGTGATTATTATGTGATCACTACTTAGAATAGGAGATCGGGTATTACGTTTACATACTAGTGTTTGTTTGGTGCAGGTGCTGACGCAAACACGCAATGTAGATGAGAACCATATAGTCGCACCTGACTCTAGCGGCATCCTTGTGGTGACGTCAATGGCGTAGCAGAGGCAGTGGCCTTCTCATTACTCCAGCTTTAGGACGGATTGATGTTTTATGGTTTGTCGTGTCTAACCTGTCACGTAGTGTTGGCTTGGGCGAGTATTAGGGAGCCTCTTTTATAAGCATTGTGCAATTGGGAGTCGCAAACCTGTAACTAAGGTTTGTTCGCGTCTCTGATCAATTCGTATATTTGGTCTCCTGATCGTTGTCTGAAATCAACCCAACAATTTGGGTATTTTAAAAACATCAAACCTTCCAAGTTGAGAGCAAGGCTACGTAAATTGCATTCATGTTTACTATTTAATTACTTTAATTATGTTAGCAAATAATGCAATCAAGATCACTTAGCTTCAGGAACTGGCTTTATTAACATATCAGCAGGATTATCATGAGTGCTTATCTTGCACACTTTAACATCACCTTTAGCAATAACACCTCGAATGAAGTGATACCTCACATCAATATGCTTGGTCCTTTCATGAAATATCTGATTCTTGGTCAGATAAATAGCACTCTGGCTATCACAATGAATAGTAGTGCAAGAAGTAACCCCGCAAAGTTCAGAGTATAAATCTCTCAACCAAATAACTTCTTTACAAGGTTCAGAAATAGCCATATATTCAGCTTCTGTAGTAGACAGAGCAACAGTGGACTGCAAACAAGTTTTCCAGCTAACAGCACAACCACCAATGGTGAAAAGATAACCTGTGAGAGATCTCCTCTTATCTAAATCACCAGTAAAATCAGAATCAACATAACCAACAAGTCCATCTCTAGATTTCCCAAACTGCAAACAGGCATTAGAAGTACTTCGCAAATATCTAAAAATCCACTGAACAGCTCTCCAATGCTCCTTTCCAGGATTAGCTATGAATCTACGGACAACACTCAATGCATGAGATAAATCAGGACGAGAACAAACCAGGGCATACGTAAGAGAACCTACAGCACTGGAATATGGAACTCTAGACATGTACTCAATATCTCTATCTGACTCTGGACATAAATCTGATGATAATCTGAAATGTGCAGCTAATGGAGTACTCACTGGTTTTGCATTATACATGTTGAAACGACGAAGAACCTTTTCAATATAACCTCGCTGACTGAGGAACAATTTACCAGATTTTCTATCTCTAGTAATTTTCATACCAAGAATTTTCTTAGCTGCACCCAAGTCCTTCATCTCAAATTCTTTACTCAATTGTGCCTTCAATTTAGCTATTTCTGATTTATCTTTAGCAGCAATCAATATATCATCAACATAAAGAAGCAAATAAATAGCTGAACCATTAACAATCTTCAAATAAACACAGCTATCATAATCGGACCGCTTAAAGCCACGAGAGAGCATAAATGAGTCAAACCTCTTATACCATTGCCTAGGAGATTGCTTTAAACCTACAAACAAGGTTTTCTTTTCCAGGAATAACAAAACCTTCAGGTTGGTTGCTAAAGGCTATAGTCAAATTCCAGGTATTGATTATAATGATGTCTTTTTCCCAGTTGTTAAGCATAGTTCTATTCGCACTTTGCTTAGTATTGTTTCCATGCATGATTATGAACTTGAACATGAGTCTTGTGGGGACGTCTGGAGGGCCCACAGTTCGGTCATGTTTATTAGCGGATTTGTTTCCGTATTTGACTGCAGTCAGTCCGTCCTATAAATACATCTCGTAAGCCGCACGGGAAGAGTAGACGACTCATTGTATTCCCTACGTTCTGTAAACTCTCTCCATATAGTGAAGATCGCCGGTTGGCGCCCGTGGTTTTTCCCGCAAGGGTTTTTCACATAAAAATCTGTGTCTCGTGTTCGATCTTGATTGCATTATTTGCTAGTGTAGGATTTAACATTGTGGCATGCACACCTCCATGGTTGTTCGATTTGCGAGTGGTGATCTCGAGCATCTGATTCATGAGCGGATCCGCTGCCGCTGGCCGGAGAAGGTACCAGCTGGCCGGACTGCCTACCTCCCTCTGGTGAACTACCTAGTTCGTCGGAGTTAGAGGAGGAGGAGGCCTACGTAGGGCCGGATTTGTCGCCACCAACCACCAGTGCCGAATCCGGCTGATCCGCCACTACCGTCATCGGATCCCGCCATGGTCGTGTGCGAGAGAAACGGGGAGGGGGGATGCGGGGCACATGAGTGGGCAGATCTGGTGAGGCACGGGCTCTGAGCTCCGGGGATGTTGTCGCCGGGGGGAGAGAGAGAGAGAAGGTGGGGGAGGTATAAGACAACCACATCGCCGCTAGGTCATGCTGGGGCGAGCGCGACACATGAGTGGGGAGGGAGGCGGGTGCCGGAGTTGTCAAACCTTGCAAGTTGAGAGCAAGGCTACGTAAATTCCGTTCATGTTTACTATATAATTACTTTAATTATTGTACAAAATTTTGACTTATAGATTCATATAGGCCCAAAGCACCGTATAGGATTTAACATTGTGGCATGCACACCTCCATGGCTGTTTGATTCGCGAGTGCTGATCTCGAGGGTCTGATTCGTGAGCGGATCCGCTGCCGCTACCCGGAGAAGGCCCCAGCTGGCCGGACTGCCTACATCCCTGTGGCAAACTACCTAGTTCGCGGAGTAAGAGGAGGAGGCCTACCTAGGGCCGAATTCGTCGCCACCAGCCACCGGTGCCGAATCCGGCCGATCCGCCACTACCGTCATCGGATCCCACCATGGCCGTGTGCAGGAGAAAGGAGGGGGGCGGTGGGCGCATGTGTGGGTGGATCCGGTGAGGCGCGGGCTCCGAGCTTCGGGGATGTTGTCATCGGGGGAGAGAGAGAGAGAGAGTGTGAGGGAGGTAGAAGACAACCACGTCGCCGTTAGGTCGTGCTGGGGCGAGCGCGACGAGAGAGTGGGGAGGGAGGTGGATGCCAGAGGGTGGGATTGGACTGTAGCCATGGCGCGTGGCGTGGGCTGTGAAGTTAAAGCGTGCACGGACGAAAAGTAGCATTCTCTTATAATTTTATATTTTCTTTGTCTTAAAAGAAGTTTTTATGTCGTATATCATATAATTTTACAGTGAACCTATTTAAAAATAAACAAATGTTGATATTATTTTTATAAAACCTAGACTAGACAAAGTTGAGATCCATGGACTCCTCAAAATGCGAGATGAAGATCTATTTTGAAATTGAGGTTTGCAATCCATCTGAAAATCCTGACGAAATTTGGCACCGCAATCCCAATCCCTACATCATTTCCATCACGCCGCTCCCGGGTCCCACACGACCCCACAGGCGTTGTTGCTCCCAATCACTCCAGCACCACTCCAAAGTCCAAACCCACCCGCCGCCGCCCAAATCCTAGAGACGGCACAGACCACACTCCGGCCGCCGCCTAGAACCATGGACTAGAAGGAGGAGCTGCGTCCGGAGAGGAGCAAGGAGTTGCGATCGGCGGGAAGGAGGGCAAGGAGCTGGATCGTGCCGCCATTTTTGCTGGGAAGGGTACGTCATCGGGGAAAACGAGAGCCGCGTTCGTGCCGCTGTGGAAGGGAAGCTTGACGGATATAAGGGAAGGAGATCTGTCCACTGTCCTGGTCTGTGCTGCTGCCGCTGAGAAAGGAAGTCATCAAGGTGACAAGAAAATTTCTCTTCTACCAGTGCTTTGGTTTCTTTACTGCACACCGTGAATGCGGTCTACTGAATTGGATTGGTAAAAAATGTATTAAATTAAATATGATTTTAGATATCGATTTTGTAGGACTATATTGCGTCATCAAAACATAATTTTTTGGGTTAGGATTTATGTGTGACGTGCAAAAATAAATGCTAATCCACTTTGCTGATTTGTTTAAGTATGATTTGTGCACCAAGATACTTGTGGAACATACTATATATAGCAGCTTCTGGTGTGTCCATGATCTCTACACTGCAACCGTGTAAGGTAATTACACAATTAGATTGTTTATTCCGATGATTTTTTGAAAACATAGGTATGATTTGTGCATCAAGATACTTGTGGAACATACTGTATATAGCAGATTCTGATGTGTCCACCTGTTTAAGAGAATTAAACAATTTTTTTTCAATGTCTACTGCCGGGGGGGGGGGGGGGGGGGTCTCCCCACCTGGTGTAATGTATAAGTGGCCCCAAAACAGCCCCTGAGATCACGTCAAAGTTTGTGTTTTACATTGATGAAAATAGTAGAAGCTAGGTTACAAATCAAGGATGCCATTGTGTTTCTTCCTTGGCAGTCTCACACGCCATTGTTCAGCTTCGCTTCTGCAGGTACCGATTAGATGTTGCACTGAAGACTGCTGATCTGAAAACGAAAGCATTACGTCTTTTCCACAATTGCCACCATGAAAGGGCAACGAAGGTCCCAAACTCTTGTTTTGGCACACTATTGGGGCAATCTAACTTGTGTAGTTAGCCGACATCAAAACCTGGAGTCATGTGAACTCCCATCTTTGCCCAAAACTGCCTTGCAACATGGCATCCGTTGATGATATACTAGGTGGATATCCCGCATGTTGCTGCGGGTATTCTAGACACTTTAAAAAGAAATTAAACTATTTATATTTATAGTTATATGAATGAAACTATTTTAAATTAATGTTAGTGAATGGTATTCATAGGCATACTGTTTGGAGGAGGATATGGATTATCTACTAATTAAACATGGATATATATAGGTACGGGTAATACCAATTACACCCGGCCTCTGCTTCCACCCCATTTCAATTTCACTGCATACAAAAGAAAGACACATGTGAAGCTGAAGAAATAGAGAGCATGGAAAAAGACATACTCGATGCTTGATGTCCATGTGACTGGAGACATGCATGCTGGTGGTCACCACCCGATCTGATGAGGAGTGTGGGGACTCTTGTTTTTTTACATGAATACATCAATTTCCATCGGTTGATGATCTATGCCACAGCCTGTTCCGATGAAAAGGCAGGACTCTTGGATTTTTCACATTAATACATTAAGTAATTATCATTGATTGTTCACATATTTTATTACTGCATGGAAAGTGGATCTGTTAGTGGATGGAAGAGAAGCAAATAGGCTGAGAATGGGAAAGAAGTGGTAGATGACGTAAGCAGATGACATGACGCAAGGAGAAGCTAGAGAAATTGTCTAGTGGATATTAGCTTTATAGGAGTTTAGGATTCTTGGCTTTCATTGGCTTCACCGCATACTTCACATGCAGCATTAGGGAGAATTAAACAATTAGATTGTTTATTCCAATGATTGTTTGGAAAAATAGGCAGCATGCACATGAATCAACTTAATCCCTTGGCTGGTTATTACCTCATGCTTCTACGTTGCATTGCTTGACTGTTTGCATTTCCTCTCTCTTTCTGTTACTAATAATTAGCATGTCTTTGTTCTGCAGTAAACTTGTTTGCTTGTAAAGATTCACAATATAGACATGCTATCTGCGATGGCGTGATGTGCACAATGACATTCTAACTCGTTTCAGTTTAAAGTTGCCAATTTAGCTATGGTAATACTAGAAGACTGTACTTTTTTTTGACAAATAGAAAACTGAACTTGGATGTGCCCTGGATGGAATGACAATGGTTTTCTGCACAACACTTCCAGTGGTGCCTCTCTGTTTAAAAATCCACAGTAATTTTTCCTATAGGTTGGCACAATAGAATGGACCGTGCACTTATATTTTATCTTTTGTCTGACAAAGTGCCGATTTTGAAGAGTTTGTTACTCAGAACAATGCTTGTGGGCTTTCTAATAAAGCTGCAGGACCGTGTATGTGCATAAAAACCAGACATCTACAGCGATATTCACCACCTCCTTTGTTTTTGTCATCCAAGATTTGTAGATCACAATGGACATCTCCAGCAGCAGCTGCCGTCTCCGCCACAAGTCATTTGTCCTTTGTGAGGTGAGAGACTGGGCGGCACTGCCTGACGATGTGCTGCTCAACATCTTTCTGAGGTTGGGGTCCTGCAAGATCATGTGGGGGGCGGAGGCTGTGTGCAAAGCATGGCGACGTGTCACGGTCGAGGAGCCTGAGCTCTGGCGCCATATTCATATCACAGCAGTCCCAGAATGGTATTCTTATCTCTTGCATCACTTGCAACTTATTATTAATTACATGGCATATCATCTGTTACATGGCATATCCTCTTTGAAAATGATCCATCTCCATCTAGCACATGTCCTGGATGCATCATATGAAGTATTGGTTGAAGCCATCAAGAAGCTCCCTCTTCTGGAAGATCTTGAAATTTCACCCCCATTTCAACATATCTGTGCCTCTAACAAGTTCTTTCAATCCGTATGCAAAGCTCGTCCTCTTCTCAAGAATCTCAAAATAAGCTTCACTATGCCTTCTGACTATTCTTTTGATGAGGCTTGTATGGAGGAGCGTTATGCTGGAGACATGTATATGACTCCATTGATGTGCGATCTACGCTCCTTAGAGTTGTCTAACTATGTCTTCAGTCGTTCTGCACTGACTGCTATCCTCGACAATTGCCCTATGCTAGAATCACTTCACATCACTGGCTTTTGTGCGGACAGCATGGATGCAAAGCTGCAGGCAAAATGTGCTAGAGTGAAGAACCTGCATCTTCCTTTTAGCTCAGATGAAGATGAAGATGAAGACTCTGAAGATGAATTGTAAAACGTTCAACAGTGACACTGAGTGGGTATTGTGAAAACTGGGAGATTGCAAACCATCATCGCTATCAATGTTTTGTTGATGAACTTATAGTTATATAAATTATGGACTATCATCGAACAACATCGTATCTGTTTTTATGCTCCTACATCAATTGTGTCCAGGGGACAGGATGGATTTTGTCGTTATAAGTTGATAATGGAACTTTTACCTTTTCTCATGTTTTTACTTTTGAATTCATTTCATTTTGTTTTGCTTTATTTATTTTCAGTTTAATATCACTTCTTTCCCAATGATTGTACAACAATGATGTGTTTTTGTTGGATATGCCCTGCCAACTATGTTGCAAGTGCTGTTCCAGCACAAAAATGGATGCCTCCTAATGCCGTGTATATTTGGTTACAAAGACCATTTCTCTACACAGGAAGCAGAGGAATTGGAGCTGCTAGTGCTGTTGGTGCGTCACTCATCCTAGCTCGCCGGAGCTCCGGCGAGCCCTAGCGCCCGCGGCGGCAGGGCAGTGGCCGGCGGCGGGGGCCAAGGAGTCGGAGGGAAAGGTTCTGGGCAGGGCGCGGCGCTGGGCGTGGGCGTCCGGCGCAGCCCTAGCTCGCCGGAGCTCCGGTGAGCCCTAGCGCCCGCGGCAGCGAGGCGGTGGCCGGCGGCGGGGGCGAAGGAGTCGGAGGAAAAGGTGCTGGGCAGGTGGGGGCATTGGGCACGAGCGTCCGGGCGGGCGGCCGCGTCTGGAAGTCCGGGCGCTAAGCGCCCGTTTTAAATAAGTCGTAAGAGAAGTAGAATACAAACCCTCATAACATTAATTAAACCAGAAGCCACCAGTCCGTGGAGGACAGGACATGCTGATGTCCTAACCGTGCCGCGGTTTGTCGTTGAAGATCTACTCATGTTCAGCTGACATTACTGAAAGCTAGAATTGCCTCACCGCCTTTTTTTTTATTTGCAATTTTGGTTGTTTGATGGGGGCGTAGTGTGGACAAGAACGGTTTTGTGGCCATCCGCACCCGACAAAGCCCTTCAAAGTTCCAATGCAAATGTGATTTCAAAAGACTAGCCATGCCAAGAACTTGACTTTTATCAATGCCTATGTAGCCAAGTGGATCAAGACACTAGGGCCCTGTTTGGATGTTAGAGTATTCCAAAACTTTAGTGTAACAACCATAAAATTCCAAACACTAAATATACGAACTTTCAAAAAATTTTCTAAAGTATACCAATGTTTGGTGAGTGTCATGTAGGAAAACACCCAATAGATACATAGCTAGCACCAAAGATAGTTGGAGCATTTGCATTTTTATTTACAAGTTGTGATTTGCCACTTTTTCGATTTTATGTGATGCTTGATAAAATCCAATAACCTTTATATCACATGTATATATGTATATCGACCAACCATGGAAATGGATTCATCATGACCATGGTCACTAAACTCGAACATTAGGATCATGACTTAGTTTGGTTTAATGCTATGAAAGAAATAGAAAAGAAAATAGAAAAAGGAAAGAAGGAAAGGAGGAAAAAGGATCAGGCAGAGCAGCCCAGCCGGCCTTGCACTGGCCCAGCTCGGCCTCCATCCAAGCAGCCCAGCTCACCCTCCCCGTCTTGGCCCACAGCTGCAACAGTCGGCCCACGAGGCTAGCAAGCCTAGCATGGCCAGCCCGCCTCAGCCTGCTCTCCCAACGCGCCCCGCGGCCCAGCCAGCCGGTACACCGGCCCAGCCAGTGGCCCAGTCCGGCCTGCCTCCCCCGCGTCCGCACCGCACGCGCCCGCGCGCTGCCGCCCTCGTTCGCCCACGCATCGTGCGGCCCAGTTGGCCGAACGGCCCAGCAAGGCGGTCATCCGCACCGCCCGCGCCGCGCTTCACTCGCAGCCGCTAACCGGTGGGGTCCGGCTGTGAGCCCCGACCTCCCACCATTTCTGTCCACCGCGACGTCCCGTCCGTTTTCCAGAAAAGCTCTCACCGTGCCTCCGCCGTGCATCCACGTACGGCACCGTTCTCCACCATCCATCTCACCACCAGCTTGCGCCGCGCCCCGGCCAACCCTAACCCTAACCGAGAGACGCGCAGGGACACACGATGAGCATCTCACATCCTCGCCGTCCACCATGGCCGGCGCTGGCTATAAGAAGGAGTAGCCCCGGCCGCTAGGGTTCCCACCACCGCGCCACCTCAGGTAAGCCCCCACGCTGCCATCGTCTATGCCAAAGAAAGAGAGAGGAAGAGGGAGGAAGAGAGGGAGCCGGCGCACACCACCGGAGCTCCATCGACGCACTGCAAGCTTGTGTACTGGTACACCAACACCAACCGCCGCGCGAACCAGCCTCCACACAACCTCGTCCCTGCTCCATGCCATCCACAGAAGAGACCGAAGCCGCCCGGCGCCTAGATTCCTCTGCACCACGTGGAGCTAGAGCGCCGCCACCGCCGCCGCTGTCTGCACGCCGGAGGAGGACCCCGGAGCGCTGCATGACCGGCTCGATGCCCTGGTTCTACTTACCCTACACCGAGCCGCCGCCTCGATGCCCGCAGGCCGCTAGCACAGCCGCACGCAGGTGAGCCACTCAAGCCCACACCATGGCCGCCGGCCAACTCACCTCCCACGTTCCGCCACTACGTTTAGCCTTAGGATTCATTAACTCCACGAGTAGCTTCGCCGCGCCCTGGGACACCTTCTTGGCAACTCCATTGGGGCCAGCATGGACCACAGTGAGGGCGCGCTGCTTTGCCACCCTCGGTCCCCTAGACTTCATCAAACGCGGCCAACACGCCGTGTGCGCCTCCGCCGAGCCTCCTTTCACTGCATTAGCTAGGGTTTGGAGCTCCCAGCTGCTCCAGTCGAGAAGGGAGGAGAAGATGGAGGAGGAGGTGAAGCACCGCCGACGAATTTGGCCAGAGAGCCGCCGTCGCCGCCGTCGTGTCGCCACTGCCGTCCGCCTCGCTAGGAGCCCCACGGCCAAATTAACGTGGTTCATCACCTTCGCCTTGACCCCGTGAGCCCGTTGCGCGAGTCAAAGTGGCCTCTCAGCCGCTACTGCGCCCCGCCGCCGCGTCACTGCCGTCCACCATCGCCGCCATGCACGCGCCGGTGAGGCCGTGCCCTGTTAGGCCGCTCGGACCCCGCTGTTGCACTCTTCTTGCTCTCACCGACCTGGGGCACTAGTCAAAGTCGCTCGGTGCTCGCTGCTACGCCCCGCAGCCGTGCCTCACCGCCGGCCACCGCCGGAGCGCGTACGTCGGCAAGACCAACCCTGCGAGCGCCACCGCCACCCCACCAACAGCTTCGCCATGCCTGTGCGTAGCCTCAGCCACTGCCTTAGCTCGCCGGCCACTCGGAGCCACAGCGCCGCCCATCGCCGGCGAGGTCCGGCCGTGCCTGGCCACGCGCACGCGAGAAGGGGAAGGCGAAATTTCCCCGGTGCCCGTGTGGATCGAGTCCACCAAGCCCACGTGGCCACGCTGGGCCAACCAGCTGGGTCCACCTGGGCCCTCAGTCCACAGTCCACCGTGGGCTGAGTCCACACAGCACCAGCCGGACTAGGCCATAGACCTAGCCCAGCAGAAGCCCAAGTCCGCCATGTGGCCTACCTGTCCAGGCGACACGTGTCCGGGCCAGGCCGGCCCAACCCGGCCTAGATCCGGCCCTACCCGAACCCTCCAGGCCCAGTCCGGGCCTGGTCGGCGTTGACCGTTGACCGGTCAATGTTGACCGTTGACCATGAGACCCACCTGTTAACCGCTGACCGGGTCCACCTGTCAGTGCTGACGTCAGCATGACGTCAGCACCTGTGTCCTTGCTGTTGACCGCCATGCCACGTGGACCAATCAGCACATGCCACGTGTCAAGCCTGGTTTTATTAGCCCTTTTTCTTTTTCAGAAATAGCTTTAATCTTGTAAAATTCATAACTTCCTCATACTAACTCCGAAAATTATGAACCAAGCATTAAAATTTTATAAAAATGAGCTCTATATCATGGGCTTATGTATGATTGCATTTGGAGTTATTGGTTTTCATTTGGTTCTTTATGATTGATCTAGAGAGGTCGCTTCCGCGACCATTATGTCTTGATTTCAGTTTCCGCAAAGGAGTTGATCGAGGAGGAGGACTAGGAGAGCGCCAAGGACTTGACAGAGGACTCGAGTGACAGTTATTCAGGTGCCACACCCCACCCAACCTCGTAGAATCCTATTACGCATGGCATAATATCTAATTTGCTAGTGTTTGTTTATGAATATCACCTGATGATAGGTTGCATGGTAGAATTGCTTGATGAGCCTTTACCTTGTCGCAAACTTGCCCCTGCACACCCGTTGATAGGCTAGACGCATGCTTATTTACTTATGATGCTTTACTTCTACTACGCTTATATCTGTGATGTGATGTGTGGTGGAGAGTATGGTATGGAATATGGCTAAGGCACGTGGTGCCACTTTACTCGGGGAAAGAGCTGCGTGTGCCTTGGGTGTGTGGTGAGGGTTTGAGTCGGTCGGGCAGGATTCTATGACGAGCCAGGAGGGCGACTCTTGCCGGGGGGTGTGTTCTGGGCATCCCTATGTAAGGTATCTGTGGCGGATACATTGAGAGGTATATGGTGATCCCGGGGTGAGAGCCTTCATGGAGCGAAGCCCCGGGTAGGAGGTGCTATTGTAGCATGGACTGCTGTAGTCCCTATGAGAAGATAATCCTGTCTGATCGCCCTAGGACCTGATATCTCTTGAGAACCGGAACCTTGGGACCTACGTGCTCACCACTCGCTCTTGTATGGGCGGGAGACGGATGTCTGACTAGCTAGGACGGTGCCACTACTACTAGGTTGATAGCAGATAGTGTTGGGAGGTACGGGCATTGGGACCCACACCCTCCTTAGACAACATAGTGACCTCGGGGGCCTGGTACTATGTCTCACAGTCTCAGTGTGCCGGTGGTACCTATCCGGGATATTCCAGTACTGAGTGGTAGGGTGGCTTCGCACCGGTTAGAAAGCAGCCAGAATCAGCCTAGGTGGAGCGCACCGCCGATGATGGTGATCTTATGGTTACGGGAGTATATGCTCTGTAGAGTTATGAATCTATATATATAGTCCACGAGCCACTAGTATGGCTTTTTCCTAAGACCCACGCTTCCCAGGAGTAGTGAGATGAGTCCTTCTATTCTCCCCCTAGTGTTACCCTTCCGGCTGTGAGCCGCTGAAACAGGCTCCGAGAGGGAGTTGGACCTGTCGACTGAGTGCGAGAGTGTGAGATGTGTGTGATGGTGTTGGGATGGGAAAGAGGTGTGGATGAGATGGGTTAAAACTTGATGGATTATATTATATAATATTAAAACTTGATGAATTATATTATATAATATTGGTCACTGCTTGCATAGGAAACCATAGCCATATGTTAGGCCTCTTTGATTATATCCTTTGCATCCCACTAAATACCACATAGCAAAAGCAAAGCATAGAGTGGGAGATGTGGCCAGTACAAAACGTACTAAAAATTTGGATCCAGGTTTAGATGATGGTTTGCCGACGCCCCTGAAAGACGAAAGGATTAGATGGTCTCGTGCCTACGCTCAAGATGGTGAAAGATGATGCTTCCGTAATATCCCTCTACTTTCACAGTTGTTCTGGATGCTAGATACTCTGATGATTCCGCCATAGGGTGATATAATAATTTATGTAAACCCCTCTATTATATTCTTTTATTCGATGTATGGCTTTATAATCAACTGTTATCGGATAATTGATGATTTGACCTCCTAGGCTATCATTATATCTTTTATTCTGTGTATTTTCCCTTCGTGGAAAATTAAGGATGTTTCAGTTGGTATCAGAGCCGTGCTTGACCTTAGGACGGGACCCATAGGATTGGACGATAGAATAGGAGATCTTGAACCACTTTTGGTTATATACCGACCTTGCATAACGCTTTTATGCTTGTCTCATCTCCTCTCTTACTCACCTTCTAACTTCTTTCCCAGCTCTATATGCAGATGGAGAGCTTTGCGGAGATCCCCTTCTACGAGAAGTACCAGCAAGACTTCGCCAAGGTACTGCATGAGACGCTCCAACACCTTGGTGTCCCCAGGTCAAACTGTCATTGGGTCTGCCACCGCATGATGGGACCCAATGGACCAGAAGATTGCTTCGTGGTGTCGATCTAGATCATTGAGTGCAATGAGGTACCTGCACTAAAGCCCTTCGTCGTCCGTGAGATGGACAGGACTATCACCAACACCAGACAGCTTGCTGCACACGCCGCCCTCCGGATCGTGATGAGAGACACCTATGAACTCCTCAAGGCAGGACCGCTCCGCCTGCTACCCCAAGCCCTTGATCTCTCCAGAGGTGACATAGATCAATGGGCTGAGACCGAGAGCATCTGGGTAGAGAGCATGATCGCATGCTCAGAATCATAGGGGAACACATGGTTGCCTAGGACAAGCTCATCCTAGTGCTGGAAGGTGACAAGCGCTACTACAAACATCAGGTCACAGAGCTGGAAGAAAAGGTGAAGGCCCAAGAGGAAGAGTTGGCCAAGTTAAAGAAGTGGAGCTAGTCCAACACGGCACACCTTGCCAGGTACATGAAAGGTTGTGTGTTTCTACGTGATGTCGTGAGAGCAATGCTACAGAAGTGGAAGCAGTCTGATGCCCATCGTATCCAGCAGTACAAGCAGGTACAGATGCAGCTGCCTGCCCACTGTCGCATGGTGCCTCGCGCCGAGAAGTTCAAGGTAGGGTCCACCAGCCACAACATGGATGCTTGCCCCGTGCTCGAGTCAGAACCTACTCCAGAGTAGGAAGAAGCACGCAAGTATGTGCAGAGGATGCTCAAGACCGACGCACGGCTCCAGGAGATGGTAGCTAGTACCTTCCCCCTTGTGCCACCAGGTTCAACTCCCGAGCAGTGATTCACAACTGACACAGAGTAGCCTAGCTGAAGACAGCCTCGCAATGGCTAAGAAGACATGACTCACTTCTGAAGTAGAGTAGATTGTCCCCTTTTGAAGCCTACCTACGCGTAGTGCGGAAATTCTCGCGAGTCTTCTGGTGTAGCTACTAGAGACATCGCCATGTAACCAACTTAATGTAATGAATGCTCGGATCTTATCGCATCTTATGGATTTTCATTGCTTATTTGAATGAGTGTTGGATAGATAAAAATGTTTCAAATTAATTAAATTAGTTTAAATTACTTAGCTAAGTTGATAATAGCTCATATCACTTGCACCTGTTCCTAAGTCTGGTGATCTTGAAGTAGGATGTCTACCCGTCGTTCAGCACATCTGAGCCACCACGCACCACTCCCAGGGCCCGCCATGGGCCATGGGCATTGTCGAAGTCATAGCAACATGGGACATAGGACCCCCATTGTTTTCAATCCAATGGAAGGAGGACTTCAGAACATCACGTCACCAAACATCAGGACCTATTTTGAGGAGCATTCTCCATCACCCCGCCACTTTAGGCTGGGGTGATGGCTTAGCAGACTCACCTCCTGGGACACTTGCCAGAAGAATTCCAGCAGAAGTTGGCTAGTGCACTCCGGGAGCTTCCTACCTTCAATGGTCCTGTCAATGATCCTATCACTGCCATGGATTGGCTACATGACATGACTGAGTGGCTGAGATCAACCATCTACACCAAGGAGGATCAGGTCAAGATCATAGCCCACCACTTCAGGGGTAACACCCAAGCATGGTGGAATGGATTCAGCACACCCCGCCAACATCTCATGGGAAGAATTTATTAAGGCCTTCTATAAGTGCCATGTGCCAGTAGAAGCAGAAGAGACTCTGGCAAAAGAGTTTCGAGGCAACAAGCAGGGAAGAGGTACAGTCCACAGGTATGCTACCCACTTTTTTCGCCTGATGCGGTATGTGCACCCTGAAAGTGTGGCCACCGAGAAGGACAAGGTGTATTACTTGACCCGGGTATTGAAGGTTCCCCACCACCTTGCTATCACAAGGCGGACTTGCCACACACTTGAAGAGGCCATCAATGAGGCACTAAGGTTAGATAGGACCCACCAGAAGACAGGCACACTCGTCCCTATGAAGCATCACCTTGAAGAACTGTATCAGCACCCGGTCTAGCAACGACCGCACATGCATGATCTCCCTACGAGTAGCTCCTTCCAGAGCCGCCGCCTTCAGCATTCCAACACATGGGAGGTTACTGCAAGCACTCCTACAATAAAGGTGCCCTTCTTCTGTTAGGGATGTGGCCATCCCAGTCACAAGATCCAGGTCTGTCTAAGGGAGAGAGCTACAACACCCACACCCTTAGGTGGCGTACCTCTCGTTTGCCTTATATGCAGACAACCAGGCCACAGAGTCATCAACTGTGATGGAGTCAGTATTGCATCACCAGCCATGGTTTCTATCAAGAAGACCTGGAGTTCAGCGAAGAAGGTTCGCATTGATGCGCGAGTTGCCCGCTGGCAACTTACACACAGTTCTGCTGAAGACGTCCCTAACCATGAAGATCAGAGAGCAAGAGTCACCACCACCCTCGAGGGAGTAACCTATTTCAGATGTGGCCAAAAGGGCCATAAGGCTGTCGACTGTCCAGAAAGAAAGTCCGTCACACCCTCCTCTGCAAATGACATGGCTACTGCTTGTTACGGATGTGACCAGCAGGGCAACAGAGTTGCCAACTGCCCACAAATCAACCATGCCTCACCAGCTATGAATCCCTACAGGGAAGAGGCCACCACGAGTGCCATGAACCACCGTGCTCAAAGAGCCGCCCATTGGCATCTCGCCAAGCAAGCTACTAAGGACATCCCCGACATAGAACAAGGTATGTGCATATAATTGGAGCTAACGCTACAATGATGTTTTAATCTAGTATTGCATCTTTTATGCACTTACTACCAAGTCAGTGTAAGATTTAAACCTGCACACTACCTTATGAGGTTTCCCTTAGTTCTAGTCCTTTTGTGTCTCCACCCCTAGAGAGTTAGATTATAAGGATCGCTACTTCGGGATACCCTAGTAGTTAAGCTTACCTTGCTACCCTAGAATGCATGAGCAGTACTTTAATGTTTGGAAAAGGGTCTTTGTAAGCAAACACATGGGTCAACGCAAGCTCAATTAGGTTATTGCAACCCTCTATGCCTAAAGGGACATAGGAAAACAAGGTGTCGTGCCACCAAGAACAAGTACCCCCGCCAAGGATAGAGACCTGCTAGATCGGCTGCATAATGCTAAGTACTTCGCCAAAGTTGACCTTAGATGAAGCAACAAAGAAGACATATCATAGGAAACTCATGTCACCAGATGTGAGAAACATCTAAGGATAATACTAGAGAAGATACAGAAGCATCAGCTCTACGCCAAGTTCAGCAAGTTTGAGTATGGCTTGAATAGGTCAATTCTCCTAGGCCATGTACTCTACGCTATCAGAATAGCTGATGACTCGTCTGACATGAAGACAATGAAGAAGCGAGAGCAACCGCAAAATGTGACCGCTAAGAATGGTTTCATGTAATTGGTCGGTTATTACTGCTGATTCATCAAAAACTTCTTCTAGATAGCTTGCCCTAGGATCAACTTTCCAAGGGAGACCAAAGAGATTGAATGGATGCATCGGAGGACAAACAAGTTTTTCCCAACCCTGAAGAGGAGGGATGAGCCCATGGACACAACAACTATCCCCTTTCAAATGCACTGAAACATGCTCTACCCTTATTCAAACAAGATTTTGAAATTGACCATCTTGAAAACTTTGGGCACTTTTAAGTTATTTTCATCAAAATGTTTTGGAAACTTCGCGACTCGCTATTTCAAAATCATCTTACTTAAAAACCCTACTTGAAAAAGGCTTAAATAAAAGGATTTGGGTTTTATAAAAATGATCTTCTCTCATTCTCAAAAATATACTTTTCTCCCTTGCTTGGAATATCAAGTCGATGCTAGAATCTGAAAGGGGTAGAGTTGTAATCATGACCCACGGTGCCGCTATGAAACCTAGGGCCCCATGTGCGATGCATCCACGTGGCTTGCTACCGGGCATGTGCAGGTATCATGGTTGTGACCATGGCCACTACAAAAGGTTTTGAGAATGACTAAAATTCCACATTTGGCACTATTTATATATATATCAAAAAAAGAGGGGGGTTCTCGAAAACCAAATTTGATTATGAAATATTTACTTTTCAAAAAATGTGCAACTTGTTTGTGAGATAAAAATCATTCAAAAGATTTTGTTTTAAGAAATTCGGATTTATTTCGATCCTCTTCAAAATCTATCATATATTCAAAAGCCTTACGAGATCACCTCCTCATTTATCCAAAGGGATTTTCAAGGCAATTTCAAGGTCCTTCTCCATAGCCCTTCTTGTGAGTAAGACATTTTGGAAAGAAGGTTTAGTCCATGCTAAGCTCTCCTTCAACAACATGTACCAAGTCAGTCTTCGGATGTCACCACTCGAGGCCTTGTATGGAGGACTACTCAGAGACCACCTCTGGTGTGTGGTCAGGAGAAGGAAAGAGATCAACTTTTGGACCTTTCTCCACCAGCAATGCCAAAGGAGGAATTGCCTCGGTATTGCGAGAGGATCTAGGCTTCCACAGAAACCATCAGAAGAGTTGTCCTGACAATGGACATAAAGACCTTGAGATGCAGTCAGGATCTATGCCTGCCTTGAAGTCTCCCTGCTCTAAGGAACCCTCAGTTTCCAGGAAATGAGGAAGCTAACTCCAGAATAAGAGAAGCCATAAGGGATCAGTACACAAGCCCGCCTACAGGATATAGTTGCCTAGACAACTCGCTGGAGTACACCAGTGACTTTATATATCACAACAACGCAAGCGTCTGAGACTGCAAAAGCAACCAACCCCTACAGAGGCACCAGTCACTCAGAACACCAAGAGTACCCCGCCGCATTTTGGACAGAACTACCGAAGCAATCAGAAGCATCGTCATGCCAATGTGCAAGTTCAGTGGAGCAATCACTCGGGAAGAAAAGCAACTCGCAAGAAAGAGTCAGAGCTAAAAGAAGCTCTACCCCCACCAGTTGGACGAGATGGTTATACCTTTAATATTGAGGACGAGATTCTCATAAGAAGGTAGGACTGTAACAACCCTAAAAATCCAAACACCAAAAATCTGAACTTTCAAAAAATTTCTAAAGTATACCAATGTTTGGTGAGTGTCATGTAGGAAAACACCCAATAGATGCACAGCTAGCACCAAAGATAGTTGGAGCATTTGCATTTTTATTTACAAGTTGTGATTTGCCTCTTATTCGATTTTATGTGATGCTTAATAAAATCCAATAACCTTTATATCACATGTATATATGTATGTCGACCAACCATGGAAATGGATCCATCATGACCATGGTCACTGAACTCGAACATTAGGATCATGACTTAGTTTGGTTTAATGCTATGAAAGAAATAGAAAAGAAAATAGAAAAAGGAAAGAAGGAAAGGAGGAAAAAGGATCAGGCAAAGCAGCCCAGCCGGCCTTGCACTGGCCCAGCTTGGCCTCCATCCAAGCAGCCCAGCTCGCCCTCCCCCTCTCGGCCCACAGCTGCAACAGTCGGCCCACGAGGCCAGCAAGCCCAGCATGGCTAGCCCGCCTCGGCCTGCTCTCCCCACGCGCCCCGCGGCCCCGCCAGTCGGTACACCGGCCCAGCCAGCGGCCCAGTCCGGCCTGCCTCCCCCGTGTCCACACAGCACGAGCCCGCGTGTTGCCGCGCCCCCTCGTCCATGCATCGTGCGGCCCAGTTGGCCGAACGGCCCAGCAAGGCGGCCGTCTGCACCGCCCACGCCGCGCTTCGCCCGTAGCCGCTGACCGGTGGGGTCCAGCTGTCAGCCCCGACCTCCCACCATTTCTGTCCACCGCGACGTCCCATCCATTTTCCAGAAAAGCTCTCACCGCGCCTCCGCCGTGCACCCGTGTACGGCACCGTTCTTCACAGTCCGTCTCGCCGGCAACTTGAGCCACGCCCCGACCAACCCTAACCCTAACCGAGAGCCGCACAGGGACGCACGATGAGCATCTCACATCCTCGCCGCCCACCATGGCCAGCGCTGGCTATAAGAAGGAGTAGCCCCGGCCGCTAGGGTTCCCACAACTGCACCGCCTCAGGTAAGCCCCCACGCTGCCATCGTCTACGCCAGAGAAAGAGAGAGGAAGAGGGAGGAAGAGAGGGAGTCGGCGCACACCACCGGAGCTCCATCGACGCGCCGCAAGCTTGCGTACTAGTACATCGATGCTGACCGCCACGCGAACCAGCCTCCACGTGACCTTGTCCCTGCTCCACGCCGTCCACTGAAGAGACCGGAGCCACCCCACGCCTGGATTCCTCTGCTTCGACCCCTTCCGCACCACGCAGAGCTAGAGCACCGCCGCCGCCGCTGTCGTCCGTGCGCCGAAGGAGGACCCCGGAGCGCCACACGATTGGCTCGACGCCCTGGCTCTGCTTCCCCTGCGCCGAGCCGCTGCCTCGACGCCCGCAGGCCGCTAGCACAGCCGCACGCAGGTGAGCCACTGAATCCCGCACCATGGGCGCTGGCCAGCTCACCTCCCATGTTCCGCCACTACGTTTAGCCTTAGGATTCATTAACTCCATGAGTAGCTTCGTCGTGCCCTGGGACACCTTCTTGGCAACTCCGTTGGGGTCGGCATGGACCACAGTGAGGGCGCGCCGCTTTGCCATCCTCGGTCCCCCGGACTTTGGCCGTCCGAGCGTCGCCGCGGCCAACACGCCTTGTGCGCCTCTGTCGAGCCTTCATTCACTGCATTAGCTAGGGTTTGGAGCTCCCAGCTGCTCTAGTCGAGAAGAGAGGAGAAGATGGAGGAGGAGGTGAAGCACCGCCGACAAATTTGGTCGGAGAGCTGCCGTCGCCGCCGCCGGGTCGTCACTGCCGTCCACCTCTTTAGGAGCCCCACGACCAAATTAACATGGTCTGTCACCTTCGCCTTAACCCCGCAAGCCCGTTGCATGAGTCGAATTGGCCTCTCAGCCGCTACTGCACCCCGCTGCCGCGTCACTACCGTCCACCATCGCCGCCATGCATGCGCCGGCAAGGCCGTGCCCTGTTAGGCCGCTCGGACCTGCTGCTGCACTCTTCTTGCTCTCATGGACATAGGCACTAGTCAAAGTCACTCGGTGCTCGCTGCTACGCCCCGCAGCCGTGCCTCACCGCCGGCCGCCGCCGGAGCGCGTACGCCGGCAAGACCAACCCTGCGAGCGCCACTGTGACCCCACAAGTAGCTTTGCCCTGCCTGTGCGCAGCCTCAGCCACCGCCTTAGCCCACCGGCCACTCAGAGCCGCAGCATCGCCCGCCGCTGGCGAGGTCCGGTCGTGCCTAGCCGCGCGCACGTGAGAAGGGGAAGGGGAAATTTCCCCTGTGCCCGTGTGGACCGGGTCCACCAGGCCCACATGGCCACATGGGGCCAACCAGCTGGGTCCAAATGGCACCTCTGTCCATGGTCCACCGTGGGCTGAGTCCACACAACACCAGGCGGACTAGGCCATAGACCTGGCCCAGCAGAAGCCCAAGTCCGCCACGTGGCCTACCTGTCCAGGCGACACGTGTCCGGGCCAGGCTGGCCCAACCCGACCTAGATCCGGCCCTACCTGAGCCCTCCAGGCCTAGTCCAGGCCCGGTCCGCGTTGACCGCTGACCGTGGGACCCACCTATTAACCGCTGACCGGGTCCACCTGTCAGTGCTGACATCAGCATGACGTCATCCCCAGTGTCCTTTCTGTTGACCGCCGTGCCACGTGGACCAATCAGCACATGCCACGTGTCAAGCCCTGGTTTTATTAGCCCTTTTTATTTTTCAGAAATAGCTTTAATCTTGTAAAATATATAACTTCCTCATACTAACTCCGAAAATTATGAACCAAGCATCCAAATTTTCATAAAAATGAGCTCTACATCATGAGCTTATGTATGATTGCATTTGGGGTTATTGGTTTTCATTTGGTTCTTTGTGATTGATCTATAGGGGTCGCTTCCACGACCATTATGTCTCGATTTTAGTTTTTGCAAAGGAGTTGATCAAGGAGGAGGACTAGGAGAGCGCCAAGGACTTGACGGAGGACTCGAGTGATAGTTATTCAGGTGCCGCACCCCACCCAACCTCGTAGAATCCTATTACGCATGGCATAATATCTAGTTTGCTAGTGCTTCTTTCTGAATATCACCTGATGATAGGTTGCATGGTAGAATTGCTTGATGAGCCTTTACCTTGTCGCAACCTTGCCCCTGCACACCCGCTGATAGGCTAGACACATGCTTATTTACTTATGATGCTTTACTTCTACTACGCTTATATCTGTGATGTGATGCGGGTGGAGAGTATGGTATAGAATATGGCTAAGGCGCGTGGTGCCACTTTACTCAGGGAGAGTAGTGCGTGTGTCTTGGGTGTGTGGTGAGGGTTTGAGTCGATCGGGAAAGATTCTATGACGAGCCATGAGATCGAGTCTTGCGAGGGGTGTGTTCTGGGCATCCCTATGTAAGGTATCTGTGGCGGATACATTGAGAGGTATATTGTGATCCCGAGGGTGAGAGCCTTCGTGGAGCGAAGCCTCGGGTAGGAGGTGCTGTTGTAGCACGGACTGCTGTAGTCCCTATGAGAAGATAATCCTATCTGATCCTCCTAGGACCCGATATCTCTTGAGAACCAGAACCTTGAGACCTACGTGCTCACCACCCGCTCTTGTATGGGTGGGAGACAGATGTCTGACTAGCTAGGACGGTGCCACTACTACTAGGTTGATTGCGGATAGTGTCAGGAGATACGGGCATTGGGACCCACACCCTCCTTAGACAACATAGTGACCTCGGGGGCCCGGTACTATGTCTCACAGTCTCAGTGTGCCGGTGGTACCTATCCGGAATATCCCAGTACTGAGTGGTAGGGTGGCATCGCACCGGTTAGAAAGCTACCAGAATTAGCCTAGGCGGAGCGCACCGCCGACGATGGTGATCTTGTGGTTACGGGAGTACACGCTCTTGAGAGTTATGAATCTATATATATAGTCCGCGAGCCACTAGTATGGCTTTTTTCTAAGACCCACGCTTCTCGGAAGTAGTGAGATGAGTCCTTCTATTCTCCCCCTAGTGTTACCCTTCTGGCTGTGAGCCGCGGAGACAGGCTCCGAGAGGGAGTTGGACCTATCGACTGAGGAGATGTGTGTGATGGTGTTGGGATGGAAAAGAGGTGTAGATGAGATAGGTTAAAACTTGATGAATTATATTATATAATATTGGTCACTGCTTGCATAGGAAACCACAACCATATGTTAGGCCTCTTTGATTATATGCTTTGCATCTCACTAAATACCACATAGCAAAAGCAAAGCATAGGGTGGAAGATGTGGCCAGTATAAAACGTGCTGAAAATTTAGATCCAGGTTCGGATGATGGTTTGCTGACGCCTCTGAAAGACGAAAGGATTAGATGGTCTCGTGCCTACGCTCAAGATGGTGAAAGACGATGCTTCCGCAATATCCCTCTACTTTCGCAGCTGTTCTGGATGCTAGATACTCTGATGATTCCACCATGGGGCGTTGTAATAATTTATGTAAATCCATCTATTGTATTCTTTTATTCGATGTATGGCTTTTTAATCAACTGTTATCGGATAATTGATGATTTGACCTCTTGGGCTATCATTATATCCTTCATTCTGTGTATTTTTCTTTCGTGAAAAATTTAAGATGTTTCATTTAGTATCTAGAAACTATAGTTTTAATTACCACAACCATATAATACCATAGTATTTAAAAACTAGAGTTTTCTCTGTTTTTGAAAATACTATATTGCTTGACGTGTTTGGCTGTTGTGGTATTTTAACCAGCAATTTCAATGGGCCTGTAGCGTAGAAGGGATAAATATAGTATCCTTTGGTCATATATTTTCCTTATTGCGTGAATCTAGGTTGACTACAACTTTCTCGACGAGAATGGAACCAAGGAATTTCGAAAAAAAAAAGGAAGGAGAATGGCAGGCAAGGCAACCCAACGAATGAAATCACCTCGTGCACATTCGTTTTAATTTGTTTCGTCTTTCCATTTGCACAGGCACAAACGAAGTATTACTGATGATACTTACTCCATCTAGCATTCTAGCTAGTACATCGACTACATTTTTACATATTATATTCGTTCCCAGCAACAAGCTGGATCGATCAAGCTAGTAGGAAACCGGACTGATTATTGTAAACAATCAATCACGTTGCTTGTCGATGAACAATCGGTTGATAGATGGATGCATGTTGAGTTAAGCTGAAATAACCTATACACGCAAGCAATGAAGCAGATGCGTTCATGGACACGCCAGGTACTCCCGGAAGAGAGCATCCTGGAAGGTCGCTCCGCCCTCGCCCACGGCCCCGCCCAAGCGCTCCGCGGCGCCGAGCAGGAACACCGACGTGCTCTACTTTCCTACTCCTTGCTTCCTCCCGATTCTAATTTCACCAAATCTCCTATCTCCGATCTATATCCTAAAGACCTGCGCACGGAAGGAAAATAAAAAGGCACGCGAGAAAACAAGTCGCACGCCAACGCCCAACGGAGAGGGCGTGCGTCGAGCGCGCGTGGCGAGCTCCGTAAAAAATAAAGAGGATCGGGCCTCAGTTTCTAGGACTCAAAAAAACCATGGTTTCGATAACACTGTAGTTTTTAAAACTGAGAATTAATTTTATCCAAACACTTTGTTTCTTTCACGTGCCTAGATAATTTTAAAAACCATGGTATTGATTAAAACTCTAAAAAAACTGAGTATCCAAACAGGGCCTAGATTGTGAATCCACCATGCCCTGGTTGATATTTCTAGTTACGTATCTACTTGGCATATTGCTGTTAGAACACAGGGCTTAAGAAGTGGATAAC
The DNA here is from genome assembly GCA_023333625.1 of Bothriochloa decipiens. Lineage (NCBI taxonomy): Eukaryota > Viridiplantae > Streptophyta > Magnoliopsida > Poales > Poaceae > Bothriochloa > Bothriochloa decipiens. The sequence goes on from CM041643.1 coordinate 15,321,022, forward strand.
AAGTTCATGATTATTATGATACCTGCTTAGAATAGGAGATCGGGTATTATGTTTACCGACGTTTGTTCGGTGTAGGTGCTGATGCAAACATATAGTCGCACCTGACTCTAGCGGCATCCTTGTGGCAACGTCAAAGGCGTAGCAGGTGGCAACGTCAAAGGCGTAGCAGAGGCGGTGGCCTTCTCGTTACTCCAGCTCTAGGACGGATTGTTGTGTAGGGTTGACGTGTCTATAAACCTCTCAAGTCTCAAGTAATATTGGCTTGGCTGAGTACACTAGTATATTTTTACCGCAGCGGGCATTTTCTATTTCTCGCAGCGAGCATTGGCGTCCGCCACGAATGATAGGTCATGGTTAATCGTGGCCTCACCGTGACGGGCGCCTGTGCCCGCTGTGGAAAATAGAATTACCCCAGCGGGCAAGCGGGCGCCTTATGTTGCCCGTCGCGGTTAATGATTTCAAAAAACAAAAAAAACTAGATAGGCCCGCCGAGCCCATCCAGCGGATCGCCGAGCCCATCCGCCGCCATCGCCGTCGATCAGAAGCCGCCGTCGATAAGAAGCCGTTGATGCACGACACCATAGTGGATCCACACGCCTCGATCACCCCTTCACCGAATCCGGTCGGACCACCACCGGATCCGCGCCGCGGGGGCTGGATCTGCGATGTGGAAGCCGTCCCTACCGTGGATCCTAGCTGGCCTCGCCTCCTTGCACCGGCCCCTCCATGGATCCGCGCCATGGCGGCCATGGCCCTTGCACCGGCCCCTGCAAAGGGTGAGGGAAAGAGGAGAAGGAAGACGAGTGAGCAACATCAGGAGGAAAAGAGAGAGGGAGGAGAAGCCATCATACCTTCACCACAGTTCATGCCACGGATCTGGCCATCGTTGCTCCATGCGCCACCGGATCCGCGGATTTCGCCGGAGGAAGAATCGTGCCACCGTCGCGTGAGGTATGGGAGGTCTGCGTCGTGGCGAGCACCCAGGGGTCCTAGCGCTGCCGAGCGTCGCCGTGGCGAGGACCCGGGTGTCCAAGCGCCGCCGAGCGTCGTCGCGGTCGCCCAGAGCGCTGCCTCGCGCCTCGCGCCGTCGCATCCAGGGGAGGGGAGTTGAGCTCGGGGACAGAGGAAGGAGTGCGCCGCTGCCAGAGGAGGAGAGGGGAGCGCCGAGGAGCTCGCGAAGGAGGCGCTGCGAGCAAAGGAGAGATGGGCGGGCGGAGGAGAAAGGTGCGGCTAAGTGTTGTGTCTGAGAGGAGAGAGGTGCGGCTGAGTGTTTGGGAGTAAACCCTAACTTGCTCTTTTATATAACGAATTGCTATCGGGCCTTCAGTGGGCCATTTGGGCTTCGAACTTTTACCGTGGCGGGCTATATAGGATGCCCACTACGGTAAATCTATTTACCGCAGTTTGCATCTTAAGACGCCCGCCACGGAAGATGCCCGCTGCGGTAAATGCCGATTTACCACAGCGGGCGCATCGGTGGCCGGCTGGGCGAGGCCGGCCACCGAATAACCGTGGCGGGCAAAGGTGCGCCCGCCACGGAGTGAACAGTACCGCCGCCACGAAAGTTCTTTTGTGCAGTAGTGGTATTAGGGTCTTAGGGAGCCTCTTTTATAAGCATTGCGCAATTGGGATTCGCAAACCTCCAACCAAGGTTTTGTTTGCGTCTCTGGTCAATCCACGTATTTGATCTCCTGACCGTTGTCTGAAATCAACCCAACAATTGTATTTTGAACACATCAAACCTTGCAAGTTGAGAGCAAGACAACGTAAATTGTGTGCGTCTTTACTATTTAATTACTTTAATTATTGTACAAAATTTGGACTTATAGATTCATATAGGCCCAAAGCACGTGCAGGGGATTTAACATAGTGGCATGCGCACCTTCGTGGCTGCCCGATTCACGAGTGGTGATCTCGAGCGTCCGAATTGTGAGATCCACCGCCATTGGGCGGAGGAGGCACCAGCTGGCGGGTCTGCCTACCTCCCCGTGGTGAACTACCAAGCCTGCATGAGTTGGAGGAAGAGGAGGCCTATCTAGACCAGATTAGCCGTCACCAGCGCTAGTCGTGTGCGATCGTGACATGTAAGTGGTTAAGGAGTTGAATGCCAGAGTTGGGGGATCGGACTGCAGCCATGGCTCGCGGGCTGTGAAGTGAAAGCGTGCGCAGACAGAAAGTAGCATTCCCTTAACATTTTATATTATCTGTCCTAAAAGCTGTCTTTACCTCGTAAATTATATATTTCTGAGATAAACCTTTTTGAAAATATACAAATGCTCATACTATTTTTTATAAAACCTAGACTAGACAAAGTTGAGATTCATGGTCTCTTGAAAATGCAAGATGAAGATTCTATTTTGAAATTGAGGGACCTGTACGTTTTTCTCAAATGTTGCTGTGGTTCTCCCGTTGGCAATCCATCTGAAACTCCTGAGCAAAATTTTGGCCGCTCCCGGGTCCCACACGACCCACCTCTCCAACGTGGCCGCCCCAACCCCACCACACAGGCTCCCAAGTCCCAATCACTCCATCGTCCACCACTCCGAGATCCAAGCCACCCGCCGCCGCCCAAACCCTAGAGACGGCACAGACCTACCCTCCCGCCGCCGCCTAGAACCATGGACTAGAAGGAGGAGCTGCTTCCGGAGAGAAGCAAGGAGCTGCGATCAGCGGGGAGGAGGGCGAGGAGCTGGATCGCGCCGCCATTGTTGCTGGGAAGGGTACGTCATCGGGGAAAAGGAGAGCCGCGTTCATCTCGCTGTGGAAGGAAGCTTGACGGAAGGAGGAGACCTGCGTCTGTGCCGCTGACCAAGGAAGTCTTCAAGGTGAGTAGAAAACCATTTCTCTTCTATCAGTGCTTATTTGGTTTATTGCGCACCGCGAATGTGGTCTGCTTAATTGGATCGCTAAATGAATTAGACAGGGCATTGGATATCGATTTTGTAGGTCCACGTTGCGTCAATCTGACGATAACTCTTTGGGTTTCGATTAGCCTCCGTTGTTGCTGGGAAGGGTCATCGTGGAAAAAGGAGAGCCGCGTTCGTCTCGCTGTGGAAGGGAAGCTTGACGGGTATAAGGGAAGGAGGAGATCTGCGTCTGCGCTGCTGAGGAAGGAAAGTCTTCAAGGTGAGAAGAAGAACATTTCTCTTCTATCAGTGCTTATTTGGTTTATTGCGCACCGTGAATGTGGTCTGCTTAATTGGATCGCTAAATGAATTACAGTATTTCGTCAATATTGCATCAATCTGACGATTACTCTTTGGGTTTCGATTTATGTATACGCACCTGCAAAAATAAACGCTAAGCCACTTGGTTGATTTGTTTAAACTATGATTCGTGCACCAAAGTACTTGTGCAACATACTGTACATAGCAGCTTCTGATGTATGTGCCCAGGATCTCTACAGTGCAGCTGTTTAAGAGAATTAAACAATTAGATTATTTATTCCCAATGGTTATTTGAAAAATTGGCGGCATGCACATGAATCAAAGCTTAATGTCTTGTCTTGAATCAAAGCTTAATCCCTTGGCTGGTGAGATTTTTGTGTTCTGCATCAGTGAACTTGTTTGCTTATAAGTTTTTTACAACACACACACACTACTTTGATGTGCACAATGTCACAATGACACACTAAGGGCGTACCCAGTGCCGTAGGCTCCTGCACTGCGTGGTCTGGGGAAGGAAAAATAGCCAGTAGCCATCCCTGCACAAATGTGCAGAGGCTGGGGCTTAAACCCTGCACAATGACACACTATTTCAGTTTATTTTGTAAAATGCTTTTCTACACCGTTCTTTTAGCGGTGTGATGTCCCTCTGCTGAAAAAAATTGACAGTAATTTATCCTCTAGGTTCGCACAATAGAATGAACCGTGCACTAACAATAGGAAGTGCATATTTTATCGTTTTGGCTGATAAACTGCAGATTTTAAAGAGTTTGTTTTTTGAGAACAATACTTGTGGGCTTTCTAATAAAGCTGTAGGACTGTGTGTCCATAAAAACCAGTCATCTACAGTGATATTTTTACCTCCTTTGTTTTTTGTCATCCAAGATTTCCAGATCACAATGGACATCTCCAGCAGCAGTCTCCGTCGCCGCCGCAAGAATCCTCCCTCAGAGTCATCTGTCCTTGGTGAGGTGAGAGACTGGGCGGCACTGCCTGACGATGTGCTGCTCAAAATCTTTCTGAGGTTGGGGTCCTGCGAGGTCATGTGGGGGGCGGAGGGTGTGTGCAAGGCATGGCGGCGTGTCACAGTCAAGGAGCCTGAGCTCTGGCGCCATATTCATATCACAGAAGTCCCAGAATGGTCATCCATTGAAATTGCTGTGCGTGATGCTGTGGACCGTAGTGCAGGGCTGTGTGAAGCATTCTCGGGGCCTTGGGACGATGAGTCACTGCTCTATCTGGCTGAAAGGTTTATCTGTAGAACCATCTTCTGTTTATCTAATGTTGTATAATTTATCAATCACTCATGTTTTATGTATATTGAATCTAGCAAATTCTTCAATCATGAACATCTTTTACATTTTCTAGATGGCATTGTTTTCACATATGTTTCTTCATGAAAGATCTTGCAATCATATATAGAAGTTTTATCAGCTGTTACCCTACTAAGATGTTCTTTGTGAGCATATACATATATTAACATAATTTTTTGCGATTAAATCACATTGCTATAGATGAATGCCACTCAATAAAAATTGCAAGGGATCTTCTATTCTCATATCTTGCACTCTCTTGCATCACTTGCAACTTATTATTAATTTCATGGCATAATTAGGCCAGTGATCATCTGTTATTGGGTGTTTGCAATATTTACGCAGTTTGTTATCATTGGCAATATTTGTTGCATAATGTTCATGAATTGAGTTTTGTTGAACTCTAGGAGGCTGTCTCCGAAACCTGGAATCTAATTTTTGGGGCATTCACTCCTGCAGGTCACCCTCTTTGAAAATGCTCCATCTATCATTTGTCGAGGATGCATCCTATGAAGTATTGATTGAAGCCATCAAGGAGCTCCCTCTCCTGGAAGATCTTGAAATTTCACCCCCCTATCAACATATTAGTGCCTCAGACAGGTTCTTTCGATCTGTATGCAAAGCTCGTCCGCTTCTCAAGAATCTCAAAATAAGCTTCACTATGCCTTCTGACTATTCTTTTGGAGAGGCTTGTATGGAGGAATGTTATGATGGAGACATATATAGGACTCCACTGATGTGCGAGCTACGCTCCTTAGAGTTGTCTAACTATATCTTCAGTCATGCTGCACTGACTGCTATCCTCGACAATTGCCCTCTACTAGAGTCGCTTCAAATCACTGGCTTTTCTGCGGATGGCATGATGGATGCGGAGATGGATGCAGAGTTAAAGGCGAAATGTGCTAGAGTGAAGAACCTGAAGCTTAAAGAGGCGAAGACAAAGAAGAAGAAAATGAAGAAGATGAAGACAAAGAAGAAAATGAAGAATGAATTTTAAAACCTTCAACAGTGACAGTGAGTCGGTATTGTGAAAACTGGGAGATCGCGAATCATCGTCGCTATCAATATTTTGTTGATGAACTTATGAAGACTCTGAAGATGAATTTTAACACTTTAAACAGTGACAGTGAGTCGATATTATGAAAACTGGGAGATTGCAAACCATTACGCTATCAATATTTTGTTGATGAACTTAGTTATATAAATCATGGTTGAACCTTGAACAACATCAAATCTGTTTTTGTGCTCCTTAGTGATTCTGGTTGCAGCAATGACAAATGTTTTATTATATGAATGATAACAATTGTGTCCACAGGATGGCCTTAATCTTTATAAGTTGATGATTGAACTTTTTACCTTAAGTTTGTCATGTATTTACTTTTGAATTCATGTCACTGTGTTTTGCTTCCTTTTTTTCTATTCACTATCACTTCGTTCCTAATGACTGCAACGATATTGTGTTGATTTTCTTGGATTGGCCTGCCTACTATGTCACAAGTTCTGTTCCAACACAAAAATGGATGCCACCTAAATAATGTTGTATATGTTTGGTTGCAAAAAAAAAAAAAAAAAACATTTTGCTACATGGGAAGGAGTGGACTTGGGAGCTGTAAGTGCTGTCGGTGCACCACTCACCTTTTTTTCCTTTGTTCTTGATCACTCGGGTAAAATCCCGTGGTTCACCTTGCTGTTGCTTTTGTTTTTCCTCCTCTCCCAAGCTTTCTACTAATGATCATCCTGTTCATGTTTCCCATTTTGAGGATTCCTTGGTACGTATTAGTAGGTTGCCACATGTGTGTTGTATTGTAAGTATACATGATATATAAACTTTTAAATTTAGCCTCTTATACTGAAAAATGTGACGAGCATTTTGCTTGAAAGAATATTTTAAGTAAATCATAAGAAGCAGAATACAAACCCTCATAACATCAAACCGGAGGCCACGCAAATGTCGTGGCTGTGCCATTGTCAGACGTGACCAACCCGTGTTCAGTTAACAAATTGTGTGATCCTATACTGAGCTTGTGTGTGAGGTCAGGTAAACTCCCATGTTTTCTAAAAAAAAATATCTACTGTCTTTGTTCGTTGGCATGCACCGACTGAAGTCCCTTTCATTTCAACGAACCGTATCCTGGCGTGTTCCTGGTCCTTTTGCAACTGAAGTCCAGTCAGTGACAGCATGTCAGATTTTTTTCATTATCAGTGATCACGTACAGGGGCGGATTCTCGGCCCGGGCTGCCCGGACTACAGCCCAGGCCGAGGCCCAGGGATATATTTTTATCCTCTGTTATTGAGACCCCACCCCCTGGGTCCGTTTCTGGATCCGCCAGTGATCAAGTATAATGTAGAAGGGTGTTTATATATGGGGGTATTCGTAATGCAGAAGGGTGTTTATATATGGGGGTATTCGTCTACACTAACACGTGTATTGTCAAACATTATGTTTATGATTCACATTGTTTTCCTTGTAAGATTTGGTAGAGATTCAGGCAGCTCTGTCTCTAGCTTATCTCTGTGCACTATAGTGAATAAACCGTTTTTATCTTTTGTTTCAAAATAAACTTGAAGCTTCTGAAACTTCCGGTTTGGAGCCGTGCCAAACATGACACAAATCTCTTGATTAACCATGAACTCTACCATGCCATCATGGATCTGCCGCAATGAATTATAATGCATTTGTGCATTAATTAATGACCATAGAGCTGCCGCAAATTTTGATGTGCAGTAGAATGCTAGAGGTTGGTCTAATAAATTCCACTACGGGACTCTTCGTCTTCTGCAGCTGCGCATCAATGCAATGGATGCAGCTCAAGCGTCAATAAAAACTGCAGGCGGCAACCAAATCGTTCTCCACAGAGCACAACCGACACCAAACGTTTTCTTCAGCCGAAGAATTCACTGACCGCAGCTATGCTGTCCTCCGGCGTCGGCCGCCGTAGAGCGAAACCTCTGTCGCCTTCACCAGCGCCTAGTGAGGCGAGGGACTGGGCGGCGCTGCCTCAGGACATCCTGCTAACCGTCTTCCTCAAGCTCGGGACCTGTGAGATTATGCAGGGCGCGGAGATCGTGTGCACGACGTGGCGGCGCGTCGCCGTCGATGAGCCCCTGCTGTGGCGCCGCATCGACATGGGCACGGTTTCGACATCTTCCCCCGTCGGGAACGCGGTGGCGCGTGCCGCGCTCGACCGTGGCGCGGGGCAGTGCGAAGCCTTCTCAGGATCCTGCAGCGATGACATGCTGCCCTATTTGGTGGAAAGGTATCTGCTCCGCTCTCGTGACTCTGAGCCGTTTCTGTGTTTTCAGTATTATGATTCGCTTGAATTTCACTAAGCTTAAAATTTTCTTTATTTTAATGAATCGTACGAAATGAAATACCTTTCTTTGTGATGAAATTTGGACTAGTCATCGTTGTGCTTCTACACATTGATAAATGTTCAGTTAAAAGGTCGAATCTGCTATATTCAACTTGAACTGCTGATGTTTAAGAGATGATTTTGCATAGATGATGAATCAGTTTGTCGCAAAAAAAAGAAAAGATCATGGATCATTTTACTGCTGAGTTATGTTGGCTTAGTATGACTGTCAGTCAGCATGCCACTGTTCTGTAATTTGTAGACTACACAATATTTTGGATAAACTTTTTGGGGCATCAGTTCAGGCTGTTTCATTCACAGTAGTTCTAGATGGTTTACAGTTCTACCGAGTTAACACTGATATTATGGTCCCTGCAACTAAAATCCATGATGTTTTAGCCTAACTGTTAAATTTAGTTTTAGTTTTCTCAGCTTCTTGTTGTGAATGCAGTGTTAAAGTTGCAACTCATGTTACTGTCATATTTAGTTGACAATATATATAGGTTGTCTAATTTATGGCATTATTCCTTATTACAGAGTACCCTCTTTGAAAAGCCTCCATCTCTCATTTTTCGATGGACCCAACCATGTGCTTGATGTAATGCTAAAGAATCTCCCTCTCCTCGATGGACACTGAGAATTTGCTTGAATCTGTATGCCAAGCTTGCCCCCTTCTCAGCAAACTCAGTATCAGGTTTAGTATTGATGACGATGATGATGATAAGATCGTCATGGAAGAAATCGAAGGGATATTTACAACTATGTGTGAGCTACTCTCCTTAGAGCTGTGGGACTGTTACCTCAGTGTTGAAGGATTGGCAGCCATACTTGATCACTGCCCTGTACTTGAATCTCTCTACATTACGGGTTATTTTGATGGTGAGATGGATGCGGAGCTAAGGGCAAAATGTGCCAAAGTGAAGAACCTGACGCTTCCAGTTCCAGATGGCTTTACAGAAGAATGGACGCAACCATGTGTGAACAACGACGAGGGTTATGAATGGAGCAGTGGTGATGAATCTTTGAGCCCCTCCATGTTCCCAAAAGGAGTTGTTTTGGACATAAGCGCATTCTCCAAAAACAATTTTGACCACTACTTTTTGCTGTAGTTTGGGCAACCTGCACTAGTTTGGGCAAATCTAAAGTGCAAATCTAATGAACCACTGAATCTTTTGCAATTTATGTCGTCAATTACGGTCATTAATGCTATGTTTCTGAAAGTACTTTCAGTTTTTAGTGTGGTGCTACATCTTTATATGATTTCAATCTTGAAGCCGCAATTCGCATGCACGGCACAAGTGCATAAGCTGCAGTTCTATTTGAGTTTTGATAGCGTAACGGGTGCGACGTCCTTGCCATTTTCGTATCTATCTCAATTACTCTTTAATACATGCTTAGTTTTTATATTCTATTAGCTAATCCTCCGTCCTGACAATAGATTGTTGCTATTTTGGGATAAAATAAGAGAGAACAATAAACATATGTACCCTTCGTTTACCTTCCTAATATATTAAAATCTAGTTTGGTTTTCATAATTAAAGGTTGAACTCTTTATATAAAATAGGCAAGTAAATGAATTATTTTTTCTATAGAAAATAATCATGTATTTTTATTTAAGTAAACTCTATCTTCGTGTTTTCTTTCAAAAGCCAGAATACACTGTTTTATAGGATAGAGGGAGTATGTCAAAAAAAAATTATGCTCTGGAGATCTAGTTTGCTTACGAGGCTCGGATCCCCCTTGTATTTCTGTGTAGTTTGTATGTTTCGAGTAATGCAAGGCATGGATTTTTTGCAAACTTTTAGTGTGCACACTTTGCTCATGCTAAATATAAACTTTCTTCAAGAATAATGCATTCTATCGATCTGTTCAACTGGATGTTTTGGAGCCCCAAAGGGAGACACTCGATTTGGACAGTGGAGGTTGCCTCTTAGCGGTCAGAAGCAATTATCGTTTTGAAGCTACTGTTGGACCAATTTGTTTTTCCTTCTAACTGGGTCGAACAAGTATGACACTAAATATTTGGGGTCCTCAATGCCAGCTATCTGCCATGCCATGAAACAGGCTTTTGTGCCATCGCCTGATTGTTACCTTGATTGATGGCATCCGGGTTCGAAGCATGGCACCTTCTTATTTTTAATGTTTAGAAAGTCTTCCACTGTAATCTAGGTTTTTTATCGTTGAGTGCTTGTAAAGCAGCCAGTCAGTTTCATTGCAAGGCAGTTCGCGCCCGCCCCAGGTTTGGATTCGTCCGCCCACTACTGCCAAAGCCATCATAGGCGAAGCGCCCTGCCAAATTTTTCTAGATTCGGTATTCCCAAACCACTGAGTTAATCTCCTGCAATCTCTGAACACGACTACATTAATTATTGGTTCTTTTGATGGTGAGATGGATGCAGAGCTAAGAGCAAAATGTGTGAAACTGAAGAACCTAGCTGTATATAGTATTTGGGATCCATTTTCATCCGTTCTATTTCTAGTGGGTATCATGGATTCAAGATATAATAGAAAGTTAATATACGTACTTGCCATTCTTAGTAACACATCAATTATATTCTTGATCAAATATATATACTTATCTTTTCTATCAAATCAAATCCGTCCAGTCGCACGCACTGGGCCACCTTCCATTTCCTCCGCCCAGCGGCCCACACACTGCAACGCGTGAACAAATATAAAGCCGCCCGCCAGTCCCCATTTGCCTTCGGTTGTCGTGGTGTACAATCGAGGTCGTCGTCCCCCTCCAGCCGCCGCCACGGCGGCACGACCGCACCTCCACCTCCTCCACCGGCGCCGGGATCCCTGCCCGCTTCGGAGGCCAGGGACTGGACTTCGCTGCCCCGGGACATCGTTCTGGACTTCTTCCTCAGGCTGGGGCCACGTGAGGTCATGCTGGGCGCCGAGTTCGAGTGCAAGCCGTGGCGCAGCGTCGCTCTTGAGGAACCCTCTCTTTGGCGACGCGTCGGCATGGAGAGCCCGGCCGAGAATCATTGGCGTCGCATTGAGGGAGATGTGGAGATGGCCATGAACCTCGTCGCCGTGGATCACGCCGCGGGACCGTGCGAAGCCTTCGAAGGAGACTGTGACGATGAATATCTGTTCAATCTTGTGGAAACACTAGTACACAAAAGAACTTCCGCAGCGGTCACTTTGAGTTTTGCGCGGCAGGCAAACGCTCCCGCTGCGAATCCAAGGTCACGGTAAATGATGAGACCATGGAAGCGGGTACCCATTGCCCGCTGCGGTAAATCAGTAGAAAAAAAACAAAAAAAGCCAAAAGCCCGTAGCCCAGACCATTTTGGGCCTGGATCTGGGCCTCGGGCCACGAAACCAGCACGCCGCCTGCGCACCAGCGCGCAGTTGCCCACCGCCGCCACCCCAGCGCGCCGCCGCCCGCCAGATCTGCCTCACGCAGCCACTGACGCCTCCACGGCCCGATTTGTCCCCGCCGCGAGCGGATCCGCCGCCAAGGGGCCGCCGCAACCCCATCCATGCTCGGTGGCGGGGCAGAAGGGGAGGGGCGTCGAATCCGTAGCTTGTGGAGGTTCTTCGGCTCACCAAAGGTGGGAAAGGATGGATCCGCGCGCGGTGGTGCTTGTTCCCGCCGTGGACGAGCCCGCCGCCGCTGCTCTAGGGTTGTAGACCGCCGCCGCTGCTGAGAAGACCGCCACCACAGCTGCTCTAGGGTTGTAGAGAGGCCGCCGCCGCAGATCCGCCGCGTCCTTGACGCTAGATTCGCCGCGCCTTGAGCTTCATGGTGGGGAAGGCTTGCAGTTCCGCCGCCGTAGATCCGTCGCGCCCTTGACGCCGCCGTGGTGGAGGAAGGTCGCCGACTCGCCGAGGTGGAGGGAGGCCGCTGTTGTGGTAGATGGAGGCCGTTGTTGTGGTAGATGGGGGCCGTTGCCGACGAGGATGGAGCCCGCCTCCGCCGTGGAAGGGGAGACTCAGCCGCCGCCTCCTCCTTGCCGCGGATGTGGACCTCTTCCATGCCGCAGATCTGGCCGCCGCTGCTCCCATGCGCCACCGGATCTGGAGGACCTCGTCACAGGTGTGGAGGGTGTGAGTGTGGAAGAAGTGAAGGAGAGTGAGGGGCGCGAGAGTGAGTGGGGCGCGTTGTGGCGTCGGGCACGGAGAAGAGGAGCGGCGGCGTCGGGCGCAAAGGATGTGGAGGTGGCGTCGGGTCGGACTGAAGAGAGAGAGAGGGGGACCGAGTGACAGAAAACCTAAGTGTTGTATTTATACGGGAACGGCTATCGGGCTTCATCTTGGGCCGGTTGGGCCAAACCATTTTGCGTGGCGGACCTTATAGATTGCCTGCTACGGTAAATCTATTTACCGCAGCGGGCATCTTAAGGCAGCGGCCATGAAAAATAAGTATTTTCCGTGACGGACGTTTTAAGATGTCTGTCGCGTAAATAGATTTACCGCAGCGGGCAAAACTGCCCGCTGTGGTAAATAAAAAGTGCTCGCTGCGATAAATCGTGGGATTTACTGCAGCGGGAAAAAACAAAGACCCGTCACGGAGGGGGTTTGGGCAACGTCACGAAAATTTAATTCTGTAGCAGTGAAAGGTACTGTAACTACCAATTTACTCTACTTTTCGATCTACTTTGCTTTACCCATCAAAGGGAGGTTAGTTTATTTATTTTATTTAACTCTTAAGAACGTGTCTCCCTATTTCTGAAACAAAATTAGATGACGTCCCATCGAATCAATAGAACCATGAACGTAGAAGGCTAAGAGCCTAAGATACAGCGGCTCCATTGATCCCTAGCGTGACCATATACTATGCGGCCAAGGACACAAAACATGAACCCTACCGTGACCATGACCTACATACAGCGGCAACCTTCCCTTTTGCCCTAGCGATGAACCCAGAACTGGCGCAAAGACATTCTGCCCAGATCGGCGAGGAGGCAGTAGCAACGGAAACGAGTATGTGTCTAGAACCGGTGAATCTTGGGGTCCGAGCGCTCGGACCCCATCCCTCCGCTGTGCGGCTCCCACGCGTCAGGTGCCTGCGGTTCCAGCGCGCGGATTCTGTGGCGAGCTGGAGCGTTGCGTGCAACGACGGCCCACGACGCAGCTGGCCCATGACGCGGACGAGAGATTCTGCGTGACTTTTCATTCCGTATACGTAGGTTGGTAATAATTTCAGTTTTCTCTTCTTTTCTTGTTTCATTCTTTTTTATTTTTTTATTTTTTATTTTCTTTTTTCATTTGTTATTCTTTGTTCCGACTACAGAGCAAAGTCAGTACGGTATGTGTTTTTTTTTATTTTTTTCTAATTTTGATTTTTCTCTTCTTTTCTTATTATCTTTTTTGTTTTTTCAGATTATTTTTTTATTTATATGTATTTTTGGTTGAATGCGATCTTTTATTATTCTTTTCATTTTTTATGTTATAAATTTTTATTTATTATTTTTGTTTCCTTTGTTTACTTTTTTGTGATTTTTCATTGTTATTTTATTATAATAATTTTTATATTCTTCTTTCTCTTCTGTTAGACCTTTTTTCATCGGTATTTTATGATGTTCATGCAATATATATATATGATGTTCTATGGTGTTTTTTTAATACTCTCATGGCATGCATATAAGGTTTTATGTTGTATTTTTTGATGTTCGCGTAATATATATGTAATGTTCTCATAATATACATGTGATGTTCTATGATGTATTAAGTGATGTTTGCGTCATATATATACGATGTTCTATGATTTTTTTTATGTCATGTGGTATGCATATAATGTTCTACATTGTATTTCGCGATGTTCATGTAATATACATGTGATGTTCTATGATGTAATAAACAAACATAATATATATGTGATGTTCAATAATGTATTTTAGTGCTATTGTATGGTGTATTTTTGTTGTTCAAATATTATCTATGTGACATTTTTTAAAGATTATCTCTTTTACATCATTTTTAATTCTGTTTTCCTTTATGCTTTCTTCCATATTTTCCCATCTTTGTAATATTATTTATTATATATATTTTTATTTTACAGGTATTAACTATCTATCACTTAAATCTATAGTTTTTTTTTTCTTAGATCAGGAAAAGTGTTTATCTGAATCAAGAATATTATTGTTGTGAGGAGCCGAATATTTTTTTAACCTAGAACATTACCGTTGCTCACTAATAAAAAATGTTCTATATTTATGAAATAAATGTTCGTTAATATATGTATTTGGAAACATTTTTTAATGCATAGTGCAATTCAAATTTAATTTCTATGCATACTTCCGTAGTTACGACTTTTTAAAAATTTACACATGCAACTCGGATCGTGGTAGGCCAGGCTGTCTCCCATTTGCTTCGTGATTTGATCTCTCACAATCCTGCATGCATGTGTCGTGGGCCATGCCCTGCAACGCCCACACGGAACCCAACAGAGATCGCGGTGCCCGTGCGATTAATTTTGGCGGCGCGAGAAAAGCGGCGAGAGCGAGGGCGGGAAATTTTTTGGCGCGTCATCGGTGCGAGGATTAGGTCCAAGCGGCCGGACTGCAAGCGTCCCCTCTAGAACCGGCGCTGCACCCATACAAACGCAGGATCGATGAAGGCCATCGCGCGAACCTCCTCCTCCTCGCTGCTAGGGATCAAGCTCGGCCACGGAAATAGATGGTAGATCATATCTCAACCCTAGCCATACACAGCCAGCGTCGATGACCTAGGTTCGCGTGGGAGGAGAGTGCTGCGACGGCTTTGCGCGCGCAGGTCGATGCCAAGTTGTGAAGCGTGCGTATAAATACACGTGCGGTGGAGGGATATGGCAACTTGCTATTTTTGCCAAGCTCATTTGCCATGTTTTGCCAAAATCAGATGGATGCTAAGTTGATTTGGCAAATTTTTGAAGATACTCTTAGGTCTTAATTTTCACAAGTTATTTGCCTGTGAAGAAGGAGTTTTCATTGTAAATATGGCATTTACTTTCCACAGTTATTTTTAGAGAAAAAGTATTGACTGTTAAGGTGTTTCATTATCCGTTTTAGAATTTCAAAACGCTATCGAGACTTTCCGTATTCTTTTTTGTGGCTGGACATTAAAACAGAAACATGTTGTAATGAAGTTACATGGCCTCTTTCAACCGAAAATTTGTACAACCGAGCGAGAGAACACATTTCATGACATGACTAGTAACCTTTTCATTTATCAATAAACCAACATCATGGTCCATGCAGATAGCACAGATAGCAAGCTTTCTCTCACTATAATTATAATTAGATTTTTTTGTACAAATGTTTTTGTTCTTTTGTTTGATTGCATTGATTTTTTTTTTCTCCATGCACATTCCATTGCATCCACTCGCACACTTGATATAGTTATTGTTGATGAATTTCTTTGTTTAAAGTATTTGTTGCCTCTTATTTTATTTTATGTCATTACCACCAAATGGAAATCAAATTATTTTTTATTAATTTGCATATTGTTTTGAATTTGCTATCTATTAATTGTGTTAGGGATTGTGGTTTTTTTAATCTGAGTTGTTAAATTATCATGCAATCCAACTTTATCTTAATCTAGTACTATATTACGAATAGACTCTTTGATTTAATCTAAGATGTAAGATCATTATAAAATCTAGTGGCTTGGATCTTTTACTTCTTTTCTTTTTTGTCAATCTGGTAAATTTGTTAGGCATACTCTTTTTTATTTAATCTAAACTATCGGATGCTAAAAAGGCAAGAATATATGTATATATTATTTTTTTATTATAATCTTATACAATTATATTTGGTATGGATTCTCTGGGCTAATTTAGACAATTAGAACATCACAAAAT
This sequence comes from Bothriochloa decipiens, assembly GCA_023333625.1. NCBI lineage: Eukaryota > Viridiplantae > Streptophyta > Magnoliopsida > Poales > Poaceae > Bothriochloa > Bothriochloa decipiens. The sequence goes on from CM041643.1 coordinate 15,336,645, forward strand.
TCAACGCTGCAGCTTTCTTTTATTTCGTTCCGGTTAATTTTGTATTTTCTAGGCTCTCTTGGTTGATATTTCCTTCAGGTTACTCTAGACTGTTAGATCATCATTAAATCTAATGGTGTAGCTGAATTTGTTTTCTAATTAATCTCTTAATTTTTAGGCCCTCTGGTCAAGCTAGGGGTGTATTTGGTTACTTATATAATATATTTCGGGTTGTTCCTATGAAATCATGAAAGTTAATGTGCAACATGTCTAAAGACTGTAATAAGATATATCACGTGATTCTCTTACAAAGACAAGAAGAATTGAAAAGTTTTATGGATATGTGATGTAGCCCTTCACGGTTTATCTACATCGCTAGTGCTCTTTTTGGCATTACTTAGTATTTCTGTTTCTTGTAGAGCACCCTCTTTGAAATGCCTCTGCATCAATGGACATTACAGTGATCATCAAACAGGTGAAGATTTAATTGAGGCGCTCATGAAACTTCCTCTCCTTGAGGAGTTTGAAATTGTTTTCAAATATACTATTATAGACCACGATGACAACATGCTCCAATCCGTTTGCCGAGCTCGCCCTCATTTGAAGAAACTTATCCTGATTTATCATTCGTCAAATGAGGAAGAACTTTCCAAGGAGCTAATTGACGCAGAAATCCCGTTGATGTTCAAGTTGCAAACCTTAGAATTGTATGATTGTGACCTGAAGGTTGAGGGGCTAAAAGCCATCCTTGACAGCTGTCCTGTACTCGAAACTTTGCACATAGATGGATATTTGGCGTGAGATGGATAAGGAGCTGCGTATGAAATGTGCTAGGGTGAAGAATCTGACTCTTCATACCAAAATTTCTGCTGACATCGGTTCAGGGGATGAATATTATTATACCGATTCAGAGGATGATGATTCACTGGAGGAGGAGGAGGAGGAGGAGGAGGAGGAGGAGGACTAAGGGAATACACATGTGATAGGTTAATGTTGCATTGAGTCCATGATTATGATAGCTGCTAGCTAGGAGCTAGGAACTGTCATTATCAATGACATTTATGTTTGAAGGACTATCGGTCTCTTCTCTCTTGTAATCTTGGTTGCAATAATAATATGTTGGCAGACACAGTTTGATATATAGTGTCCTCTACTTGGTCTCGATGAAGTTTTGATCTCAATTTGGTCTTGCGTCTTGATTCAATCAATGGTTGCTTCAACCAATAAGTGCCTAGTGGCGTCAGCCTAAGATGTCAATGCCTTCCAGATTTGTATTCGATTTATCAGCTCATTGTAGGGGCCGTTAGGTTTAGTAGCGGCGAAGTTTTTTCTGGCTACAACAGCTGATGGAGCAGCTTCATTTGCGGAGCTGAAGTTGCTTTAGGAAAACTGTCAGCAGAGCTTCCCAAGGAGATCCTGAAGACAGCAACCAGGAGGCGGCTTCTGAGAAAGGCGTGTCCTCCTCGTCCACGCCTGCAAGGCCCAAGCGCACACTCAAGCCCAACTACCGCTTCGCCGGCCTTGAGCGGCATCTTGATTATAAATAGTTGTAAGGAAAGGAGAGAGAGTAAGAAGAATTATGTACAAACACTTTGAACTCGAATAGAACCAGTCCTCATCCTATCCCTGTGCTACGCTGCGGCGGCCCCTTCTTCCTCCGTTGCGGCGACCTTCTTCTGCTTGCCACGGCAGCGCTATTACCCGACCCTAGCGTAGCTATCATTTGGTATCAGAGACTCATCCTGATCCTTGCCGCTTATACCCCCCCCCACTGCCACTATACTCGCCTACAACGCACTCGCGGAGCTATGGATCCCCAAATTCAGCGTGTGCTCGATGGGCTCTCCGGCCTCAATCGCCGGTTCGATGAGCAGGAGGAGGCGTTGAGTCGTCGGTTCGAGGAGCTGGAGCGGAGCCTCTTGGCGCGCGATGCGGTGGTGGATACTAGGATCGCGGATCTCGGCCGCCGGATTTGCGATCTGGAGGCGGCTCCAGCAGATCCGCAGGTCTCCGTGGTGGATCGGCGCCTCACCGCTCTCGAGGGCAACTTCGCCGACCGCAAAGTACTGCACACCGCCCACATCAACGATGAGTGTGATGCTCATGTGGAGTCCCTCGAGGTGGAGATGCAGCGGCTGGTGGACTGGAGGCCGACCGTGGATGGCATCCTCGACGACATCCTCGATTCGGTGCGGAGGATCGAGCGCTCGAGTGCCCTAGGGGTGTTCGACGAAAAGCCCCCAGGCGTCGTGCTCCAACCTGCTGTGGCGGCCGTGCGCTCATCTGCTGGACGACCCGCCACACCGCCCGTCGTTGGGCACCACATTGATCAGACTACACGGGATCTAGGATCCGGGATCGTCACGACCTGGATCCCTGACCCAGCCAATGGTACGCCCTCGTGCTCTGTTCATGCTGTTCACTATTCTTCAGTAACCCATGAGCATGGTCCTCCAATTCCATCGTCTACTCACCCACCGCCAGCTCTTCACTCCGATCCTCCGATTCCACCATCTACCCACCCACCTCCAATTCATCAACCCATGCGAGAGATCCCACGCACTTACAGTCATCCTGCCCTCATAGCTTACCCTCCACCTCGTCCGCCTCCTGAACCACATGTCCACCATAACCCCGCCCGCCGCATTCCCAAGCTATCCTTTCCTAGATTCGACGGTGACAGTCCACGCCGTTGAAAACCAGAGCTGAGAAGTACTTCTGCATCAATTCCGTTGAGGAGTCCCTTTGGATCGAGATCAGTGAGTTGCATTTCAATGGTCTAGCGTCGTTATGGTTCCAATCCATCGAGCACCAAGTCCCAAGCCTCTCCTGGTCTGCGTTCTGTGAGCTGATGCACGATCGTTTTGACAGAGTTCGTCATGAGTCCTTAGTCGATCAGTTGTTCCACATTCAGCAGACCACTACTGTCGCCGAGTTTCTGGCACGTTTCACTGAGTTATCTGACAAGCTCAAAGTTTATACTACACATCATGATGAATTCTTCTTTACTCGTCGCTTCATTGACGGGTTTTGTCCTGACATACGCGCTGTTGTTAAAATTCATCAACCAAAAACATTGGACTCTGTCGCTACTTTGGCTTTGATACAGGAGGAGGCATGCCCCGCGCCGCGTGCCGCTCGTGGTGGTGATTGGTCGGCGTCTCGATCCCCCAGCAACAACGCCAAGCTCTGCCGCTTCCCCTGCCTCCCCGGCAGGACAAGCAACAGGTGACGTCTTCTGCGCCTGCTGCTGCGGGTTCTGCTTCATCGTCGTCAACACCGGAGCGCCTGGTTGCTCTGAAGAAGTACAGGCGCGCGCTGGGGCTGTGCTACAAGTGTGGCGCCAAGTGGTCCAGGGACCACACTTGTGCTCCTGAAGTACTGTTGGCCCTGGGCGACATTTGGGACAACGTTCCCGACGAAGACGAGGCTGACGAGCATCATTCTACATCTTCTGGCCATGCTGATGATCAGGCGTTACTGCTGTCTCTCTCGAGGGCTGCCGCTGGTTTTCGGCCAGCATCTCGCGCAATTTGCTTGTCTGGTGTGGTGCAGGATCAACCTGTGCGGATTCTTATTGATTCTGGCAGCTCCGCATCTTTCGTCAGCACGTCTGTTGCAGATCAGTTGACTGGCTTACATTCTCTTCGGTCTCCAGTTCTGTCAGGGTCGCTGGAGGTGGTATTCTGTAGAATTCTCAAATTCTTCAGTAGGTTCCCTGGACAGTTGATCAGTACACATTTTATTCTGATTTCAGAACATTGCCCTTGGCTTCTTATGATGTTATTGTTGGTATGGATTGGTTGGAGTGTTTCAGCCCGATGCAGGTTCATTGGCAGGATAAGTGGATGATGATTCCTTATCAAGGTTCCTGGGTTCTGCTGCAAGGAGACAATGTTAGCCGTCCCGAGAAGCTGATGCTCCAAGTCTGTCAAGTTTCTTCTCAGGTTGAATCGGACTTGTCTGATGCTTCCAGCAAGCTGACAGATGCAGATCGGCTGGCCCTGTTGCCTCCTCAGGTGCAAGCGGTCCTCGATCAATACCCAGGGGTATTATCTGAGCCTTTTGGTTTGCCTCCTTCACGTGCTTGTAACCATACTATTCCATTGATCCCTGGGGCTCAGCCGGTATTCATCCGACCGTATCGTTATCCGCCTGGTTTGAAGGATGAAATCGAGAAGCAGGTATCAGAAATGGTGGCACAAGGATTGATTCACCCAAGTTCAAGCCCCTTCTCTAGTCCTGTCCTGCTGGTCAAAAAGAAGGACGGGTCTTACAGATTTTGTGTGGATTTCAGGCAGTTGAATGCGATTACAGTTAAGTCAAAGTATCCTGTGCCTGTATTCGATCAACTCATGGATGAGATTGGGCAGGCTAGCTGGTTCTCCACATTTGTCACACTCCACTTTTAAGGATAAAAGTAGAATGTATAAATAGCCTTATATGCGCCCTAGGAACAGTCACACATACAGAATAACAAATTATAAAGAGTATCATCACCTTGTTTATTACATAGCGTACTAATATTTATTACAGAGTATTGCGCATAAATAATAAATAACTAAGATATCTTTATTGCGGAAGCTCCACACAGGGACACGTCAACTGGTGAACACCAAGCCTAGTACTCATCACGATAGCTCTCATTCTAACCTTCATCTATTACCCATCCGGGATTTTCCAAAATTAAAAGTAACGCAAGCGTAAGTACACAACCGTACTCAACAAGCATAACATGGGTTAATGAGGCTCAAATAAGCTGACACGGTTTGACTGCATTTAGCTTTTATAACTTAATCATATTGAAGCATAGCATCAAGGTAGTGATAATTCCCATATTCTCATGATCAAAATAACATTAACCAGTGTGTAGCAATAACGATATTAAGATGCACACATTAATATTTTGTGAACCATTATCCTTTGTAAATGTATCAAGGCCACCCTAACCGAAGGGCACGGACAATATATTGATTTAAACTCTGATCAGAGGCGTACACTTTCACTGTGAGTCATGTTTTACAACTGAGTGGACTTATAACTTCCAAACCACCATAAAACATATAAAGCCTCCTATAGGTTCTCCTAACCAATCAGAGATACGAAAATACGTTGTGTATAGAAACCCCCTTCTAATATGGCACAATCCTTCCCGGCTATACTTATAAGGACAGAGGCAGTCCTATACCCCAACTTTCAGACCACTAACCAGCTAGAAAAGGGCCTACAAGTGATTAGAGCCAGAGCCATATAGCCCTCACAGCTGTACGGATTTTCCATGATAAATCACTTACAGACAAAAGTCCATGTTTGTTAAAAGTCATCGTTTTCGTTGATAGCATAACACACATCAAATTATAAGATAATGACCATTAGAGCACTAGCATCATAACTACCCAATGCAACCCAAAAGGTTCAAGAAATCAGGATATCAAAGCTAGTTATAATCTCTAGTCATCAAACGGACACATGCATATGATTTGTTATTTAAAGTGAATAGGTAACAAGGATGATCCATGCTATACTTGCCTTGATTCACAAAGTCTTGCTGATCCTGCTGATCCTCAAAGTAGCCTTGCTCAATAAAAACCTCACCGTCTGAACTCGACATTAACAATCAACACCAGACAATCCAATCAAACATACATACACGAAGCAAACAAAGAGTTATTAGAGGAACAGTACATCAATCTCCTCCAAACAGAACAAAAAGGTTTATAAAACTATTCTACTCGCTTCTACGATCACACAGACGTCAAGTTCACCGAAAACGGAGTTATAACGGCGAAGTTATGAATTTTTAAAGATTTCCTATAGATAAATAAATACGTTAAATATAGACTAAAAATATAAAGTTTTCAAAATACTTCAAAAGTAGCACCACTGCATAGATTATGAAATTATGAATCTAACAAAATTTTAACGGACCAAATCGGAGTTAAAACGTGAAAGATATAAGCCTTTGAACATAATGGCAAAACTGTAAATAAGTAAAATCGTATTCTGAAACTGAAAAGGAAAAATACGTTTTCCAGTGAAGGAAACGTATTCTGGAACCTGTTACAAGAAAAACACGCTTTCCAGTGGACAAAGCGTATTATGTATCTGTTAATTAGAAGTTACGTTTTCCAGTAGAGTAAACTATTCTATCGAAACCGCCAAGGGTTCTTAGACGATTACACAGAACTCCGAGGGGTTTTCCGCAAAATCACCACGCGAAGGGTTACGGGCTGATTCCGGCCGTCCGATCCAAAACCGATGGCGTAGATCGGTCGAGGCAAGCGGCCTCGCCAGAAACGACGGCCGACACGGCTGCGGACATCGTCGGCGACGAGAAAAGTTCGCCGGCGTTCGCACAGACCGCGATTCCGGCCACCATTAGCAACGAGACCGGTACCATTCGAATGGGAAGCTCACGCTGTGCTCACCTGTGGAGAAGATCGAGACCAAGAGGTGTCGGGGTCAGCGAGCAGCTCGGAGAGGCAGACGACGGCGCCCTGTGGAACGGTGGCGACTCGGTCAAGCCAAATCAAACCAAATTGACGACACAGGAGTACTCAGGGGATCAAGACGATGCTTGCCAGCCAATAGATGACGAAGATTACCCGAGGACGGCGGCCAATTGCAAGCTTTGGTGGCGCGCGGCAATGGCGGCTAGGGTTCGGTAGTGCTGGTTGCTTGAAGATGACGCAAACGCGGCGCTAGGGTTTCGGGACAAGTCGCGGACGCGATTAAATCCTTAAGTAGCCCGAGGGCATGGAGCGAGCGACCGGGCAGCATCGGCACGGAGGTGGCGCAGGTCGGAGTCGGGCTTAAGGTCGCGTCCCGGTCGGAGGTGGAAGGGGATGATGCGGGCTCCACCTTTCAGTGACCCACTGCTGAAGACGGACGCGGACGCGGCCGGCCAACGCGTGCTTGATGGGCCTCGGCCTATCGGCCCAAGATGGAGCGGTGGCGCGCGGATGGTGCTGCTTTGTGGGCTTTGGCCTTTGGTCCAGAGGGAGAAGAGCATGGCGAGCGGGCTGCGGCGTGGAGGAGAGCAGGTCGGTCGGGCCAAAAGCCAGGAAAGGGCGAAGAAGGAAAAAGAATTGTTTTTCTTTTATTCAAACCCCTTTTCAATGCAAATTCAAATATATTTTGAAATCCAAATCAAATTCAAACACCTCACAAAAAAATATGCACCAGCATGAATGCTCAAACATGTTTCTACCATGATTCAACTTCATTTTCATAGAAACATTTATTTTGCCTAATTATTTAATCACCATAAATTTATTTTGCCATTTTGAAAATTTTAAAAAAATTAGTGTGTTACAATTCTACCCCCCTTAAGAGAATCTCGTCCTCGAGATTGGATTTTGCTTACTCAAACAACTGCGGATAAGCTGCCCTTAATGCATCCTCTATTTCCCAAGTTGCCTCAGGCTCTGAGTAACTATTCCATTGCACCTTGCACATCTTGATAACCCGACTTTGGATAACCTTTTCTGCTGTATCCAAGATCCTTACCAGAAACTCTTCATATGTGAGATCATCCTTAACAGTAAGTTCCTCCAAAGGCAAGTGCTCCTTCTCAGGCACATGCAAACACTTCTTAAGTTGCGACACATGGAACACATCATGTACACAAGCTAAACTTTGTAGCAATTCCAACTGATAAGCCACTTCACCACGTCTCTTTAAAACTTTGAAAGGACCAACATACCTTGGTGCTAGTTTCCCTTTTTGGTTAAACCGCTTCACACTTCTCATTGGAGACACCTTCAAGTACACATAATCACCTTCCTTGAATATCAATTCCCTTCTCTGGGTATCTGCATAACTCTTCTAACGAGATTGTGCTATCCTTAGATTCTCCCTAATAACTTGTACCTGTTCTTCTATGGTTCTCAGAACGTCTGTTCCAAACAATTGACTTTTCTCAGTCTGGTTCCAAAACAATGGTGTCCTACACTTACACCCATACAGAGCTTCAAATGGTGCCATCTTGAGACTCTGTTGATAACTATTGTTGTATGAGAACTCTGCATAACATAAATTCTTATCCCAACTTGTACCATCCTGTAATGCACAAGCTCTTAGCATGTCCTCCAAAATTTGATTAATCCTCTCAGTTTGTCCATCAGTTTGTGGGTGATATGCTGTACTAAAGTTCAACTTTATTCCCAACAAACTATGCACTGCTTCCCAAAAATGAGATGTGAATTGAGTACCTCTATCGGACACGATCTTCTTTGGAACACCATGCAAACACACGATCCTTTCCAAGTATAGTGTAGCCAATTGAGGTCCTGTATAGGTGGTCTTCATAGGCAAAAATTGAGCGACCTTAGTCAGTCGATCAATTATTACCCAGATGGAATCATAACCACTCTTAGTTCAAGGTAAACCTGTTATAAAGTCCATACCGACCTCTTCCTACTTCCATTCAGGTATCTTCATTGGCTGCAATAAACCAGCTAATCTTTGATGTTCTGCTTTCACCCGTTGACAAGTATCACATAAAGCAACATACTCTGCTACATCCCTCTTCAAACCAATCCACCAGTACTTTTCCTTGATATCCATATACATCTTAGTACTTCCAGGATGGATAGAATAAGCTGACTCATGTGCCTCCCACAGAATTGTCTGACGAAGTGCTTTGACCTCCGGAACACATATCCGGTTGCCATACCATAAGGTTCCTTCCTCATCAATGCGGAAACCGGGTGCTTTCCTTTCTGCTAACTTCTTCACTATATACTCTAGATCCTCATCTTCCAACTGACCCTTGCGAATCTCTTCTTCTAAGGTAGGTGTCACCTCTATCTCCATGGCATTAGTAATAATAGTAAGGTTCAATTGAGCAAACTCTGCACACAACAGATCAGATTCAGGTGTCATCCGAAGCTCATTAACATGCTTCTTTCTACTAAGTGCATCGGCCACGACATTTGCTTTCCTAGGATGGTAATACATATCACAATCGTAATCATTCAATAGTTCCAACCAACGACGTTGTCTCATGTTCAAGTCAGACTGGGTAAAGATGTACTTCAAACTCTTGTGATCAGTGAAAATATCAGTCTTGTGCCCAATCAGATAGTGTCACCAAATCTTCAGAGCATGAACCACAACTGCTAGTTCTAGATCATGAGTAGGATAATTAAGCTCATGTTTCCTCAATTGCCTTGAAGCATAAGCAACAACTCTACCTTCTTGCATAAGAACACACCCCAATCCCAAACGTGATGCATCACAGTAGATTGAGAACTTCTTGCTTAGATCTGGTAATACCAACACAGGAGCTGTTGTCAATCTTTTCTTAAATTCTTCAAAACTAGCTTGACACTTGTCGGACCATACAAACTTGGCATTCTTCTCTAGTAATGTTGTCAATGGCTTAGTAATCTTCGAGAATCCTTCAATGAATCTCCTATAATAACCAACCAATCCAAGAAAACTGTGAATCTCGCTAACATCTGTAGGCGGCTTCCAATCCAACACATCTTTCACCTTACTTGGATCCATCGCTATTCCACCATTAGAAATGACATGGCCAAGGAAAGAAACTTCTTCTAACCAGAATTCACACTTGCTCTTCTTAGCATAAAGTTTGTGCTCTCTAAGCTTTTGCAAGACTAGCCTCAAATGTTCTGCATGTTCTTCCTTGTTCTTTGAGAATACCAGGATATCATCAATGAAAACCACAATGAACTTATCCAGGTACTCCATAAACACCTTGTTCATCAGGTACATGAAGTAGGCAGGTGCATTGGTCAACCCAAAAGACATAACTGTATACTCATACAACCCATATCTGGTAGTGAATGCCTTCTTCGGTATATCTGAATTCTGAATCTTCAACTGATGATAACCAGAGTGCAAATCAATCTTGGAGAACACACAAGCACCTCTTAACTGATCAAACAAGTCATCAATCCTGGGTAAAGGGTACTTGTTCTTGATGGTAACCTCATTGAGAGAACGATAATCAATGCACATTCGTTGAGTTCCATCTTTCTTGTCAACAGAAATCATAGAAAAACCCCAAGGTGATGCACTAGGGTGAATAAAACTTTTTTCTTCTAATTCCTTTAACTATTTCTTAAGTTCTTCTAGTTCATTAACACCCATTCTATATGGATGCTTAGCTATTGGTGTAGTGCCAGGTAATAACTCAATAATAAATTCGATGTCACGGTCAGGTGGCATACCTGGCAATTCATCGGGGAACACATCCGGGAATTCCTCCACCACCTAATTTTGAGGATCTACATTATCATCAAGCTGGTTCAGGATAGCTGTAGGTGGCGTTTGGATTCTGACATCAACACTGATTCTATCTCCTTTTGGTGTAGTCAGATCCAAAACCCTCTCTTTACACTTTATCATAGCTTGGTGAGCTTCCATCCAATCCAATCCCAGAATTAAATCAATACCAGATGCATTCAACACTACAGGGTTTGCTGAAAAGTCTACCCCTTAAGAGGAGTTTAGCTAAGGGGCAGTAGTAAGAAGCTGGTATAGCACCCCCCCGGCGAATTTACTACCATTTGGTTCTTCATGGCTACAACTGGTCTGCTATGATTTCTAACAAATGCTTGTGAGACAAAGCAATGCGAAGCTCCAGAATCAAAAAGTACAGTATCAGAGATAGCGTTGATGTTGAACATACCCAACATAACTTCTGATGCTTCCTGAGCCGTCTCAATGGACACATGATTCACCCTTCCATGATTGGCATAGGACTTCTGATTATCGTTCTGCTGCTGAGGTGTATGTTGGTTTGATTTTCGGGGGCAGCGATTAGCATAGTGCCCAGGCTCACCACAATGATAACACAACTGAGGAGTGTTGGGACTACCCTTAAGAGGCGTGTTGTTGGGCGCAGTAAGACGCGGAGTTTGATTTCCAGATTGCTGCGATGGCCGTTGGTTCACCTTCCAGTTCTGCTGGTTCTGACCATGATTCCACCAACTGACCAGTCCTTGATACTTTTGCTTGAAGCCTTGGTGGAAGTTAGAACGGAAACGAGAATTATTTCCAAAGCCCTGTCCATTCATCTTCCTCTTCTTGTCCTATGCCAGGCGTTCATTATCCAGCACAATAGCAGTATTCACCAATTCTTCAAAGGTATCATACTTGTTGCCCTTTAGCTGCAACCTGAGTTCATAGTATATGCCGTTCAGGAAATGAAGCCGCTTATCAACGTCCCTTATAACTTTATGGGGAGCGTAGCGAGCCAACTCCTCAAACCTAGCATGATACTCACTCATAGTCATAGAGCCCATCTTGAGATTCCTGAACTCTTCTGCCTTCTGTTCCTTTAACCCTTCAGGAACGTGGCGAGCCAAGAAATCCTCTTTGAACCACTCCCAGGTAATAGCAGGAGCATTGTGAGGACGTGCAGCTTGGTATGACTCCCACTAGGTCTGAGCAGCTCCCTGGAGTTGCCCCGAAGCATACAACACTTTCTCAGCATCATTGCACTGTGCAAGATTCAACTGCTTCTCTACAGCACGCAACCAATCTTCAGTATCCAGAGGATTAGTAGTATGAGTAAACACAGGGGGATGTCCTTGCATAAAATCCCTGCGTTTATCCCTTGGTGGTTGAGCTTGTGGTAGCCCTCCAGCTTGCATGGTCTGCACAAACTGGGTCATAGTCTGCATCAGCTGCATTTGTGCCTCTCTCATTTCCTCATTGGTAACATGCCTAGCACCACGGCCTCTAGCACGGTTACCTCTTCCACCCCAAGTAGCCATCTGTATTCCAACCCAAAAATCAAAGCTTAGAGAGATTCAGGATACAAATCACTTATACAATAATAAGGATTGCAAAACTAAAAATTTTTGGGCGAGCTTCAATTTTAGCAGTATAGATAAATAGTCATATCTCAAGATCAACGTATCAAAAGGAGACGTTCTATACATGGTTGGAAAGGTTAAGAAATTCTCTACAACTTCTGTTCGGACCATATTACCAGATTCTATCATCTAAGCCATCAAATTAATCAAACAACAGAAACTGTTTAGAAATTCTAGACAGCACTGAACATTAGATTGCGACAGGCATAACTTTCAATTCAGAACTGATATTGACATGTTTCTTATGGGAACTGTTAGATAAAGAAGTTTAATTTCACCCAGAAAAATCTCATACTCATTGGATAAACCAATTTTGAGATATAACCAAAATATTATAGGTTGCTCAGAAAACAGTAAGGATGGAGACAGGATAAACCAACCCAACTTAACTTATTCAAACTTTAACCTTAATATACTTAACTAAGGAACTTGCGGACATACCCACAAAGCTCCAGCACTCACACAAAAATCTAAATCATTCATATTACATAATCATAATTCATCAAGCATTCAAGGTTCACACACACTAGAATGACACGACTAACTTGACTCACGATACTAATAACGTGTCTATTACATAAGGGTTTTCTAGCTAAGGTCGAAGCTCATGATCTAGCCATTCATAAATCTTTGGTTGTCCATTCATGGTTCTGAGCCTATTAATTTCTTTTTACTTCTCCTTAATCTTCTGTTCTAGCTGCTCCACCATGCTTACCATGCGCTGATGCTTGAGCATCATGTCACACGCAAAGTGTGCCAATTCCCGTGACTCAGGTGGCAAATCTTGAGGATTCATCATACCCCATCCATCCTCCATTCTGTGGTCAGTGCGAGGCAAATAGTGAAACTCATCATCTCGCATATTCCCAAAGCGATGGCCACGGAGAGCAATCCAGGCTATAAAAGCAGCACCCTCAATGCCATCCTCTTGAGTTGGGCTAGGACCAAGATGCTCGTAAATCATCTCTATGTTGTAAGAGTTCTGCATCCCTCCTGGAGAACATATAGCCACATTTGTCTCCCAGTAAGTACCTTCCAACGGATGGATGTGTTGGAAACAAGTGTACTACACAGCGGGGTCCCAATCAGCATAATAGTCACAAAAAAGCTTCATGAGTCGTATATGCGATCTGGTGTGGCACTCCGGTACGCGAGAGATCTTCACAGTCCATCCCATAGGAGCATGCGGTCCACCTCCTCTAGCAGAACCACCAGCAGACGGTGGTGGGGATTGACCATCATCTTGAACTGTTTTCAGCTCTTCTTCTTCAGAAGCTTCCATTGGTTCTTCTTCTTCAACTTGAGGTGATGTAGGCACCGGGGTTGGTGATGGCGGAACAACTTCCCTAGTCTCCAGGTGGTTGAACAGATCATGATACGCAGCAGCAGTCATGCGGCGAGTATAAAGAGGCATCTACAAGATTTAGACATGAGTTAAAGTGGAGTCAAGATTTTCTCAATAGAGTAAGTATAAGAGCATAAAAATTGAGAAAATAACAAGGTTAAAGTTAAGAAGCATGAAACTAGTGAAGCAAAGGAGACTAAGAACGACCATTCTATCTAGGCTTGCGTCCTACAGTCAACACGGCTCCGAACCAACTTATCACACTCCACTTTTAAGGATAAAAGTAGAATGCATAAATAGCCTTATATACGCCCCAGGAACAGTCGCACATATAGGATGACAAATTATAAATAGTATCATCACCCTGTTTATTACATAGTGTACCAATATTTATTACAGAGTATTGCGCATAAACAATAAATAACTAAGATATCTTTATTGCGGAAGCTCCACACAGGGACACGTCAACTGGTGAACACCAAGCCTAGTACTCATCATGATAGCTCTCATTCCAACCTTCATCTGTTACCCATCCGGGATTTTCCAAAATCGAAAGTAATGCAAGTGTAAGTACACAACCATACTCAACAAGCATAACATGGGTTAATGAGGCTCAAATAAGCTGACACAGTTTGACTGCATTTAGCTTTTATAACTTAATCATATTGAAGCATAGCATCAAGGTAGTGATAATTCCTATATTCTCATGATCAAAATAACATTAACCAGTGTGTAGCAATAACGACATTAAGATGCACACATTAATAATTTGTGAACCATTATCCTTTGTAAATGTGTCAAGGCTGCCCTAACCGAAGGGCATGAACAATATATTAATTTAAACTCTGATTAGAGGTGTGCACTTTCACTGTGAGTCATGTTTTGCAACTAAGTGGACTTATAACTTCTAAACCACCACAAAACATATAAAGCCTCCTATAGGTTCTCCTAACCAATCAGAGATATGGAAATACATTGTGTATAGAAACCCTCCTTCCAATATGGCACAATCCTTCCCGGCTATACTCATAAGGACAGAGGCAGTCCTATACCCCAACTTTCATACCACTAACCAGCTAGAAAAGGGCCTACAAGTGACTAGAGCCAGAGCCATATAGCCCTCACAGCTGTACGGATTCTCCATGATAAATCACTTACAGACAAAAGTCCATGTTTGTTAAAAGTTATCATTTTCATTGATAGCATAACACACATCAAATTATAAGATCATGACCATTAGAGCACTAGCATCATAAGTACCCAATGCAACCCAAAAGGTTCGAGGAATCAGGATATCAAAGCTAGTTATAATCTCTAGGTCATCAAACGAACACATGCGTATGAATTGTTATTTATAGTGAATAGGTAACAAGGATGATCCATGCTATACTTGTCTTGATTCACAAAGTCCTGCTGATCCTGCTGATCCTCAAAGTAGCCTTGCTCAACAACAACCTCACCGTCTGAACTCGACATTAACAATCAACACCAGACAATCCAATCGAGCATACATACACGAAGCAAACAAAGAGTTATTAGAGGAACAGTACATCAATCTCATCAAAATAGAATAAAAAGGTTTATAAAACTATTCTACTCGCTTCTACGATCACACAGACATCAAGTTCACCAAAAACTGAGTTATAACGGCGAAGTTATGAATTTTCAAAGATTTCCTATAGATAAATAAATACTTTAAATATAGACTAAAAATATAAAGTTTTTAAAATACTTCAAAAGTAGCACCACTGCGTAGATTATGAAATTATGAATCTAACAAAATTTAAACGGACCAAATCGGAGTTAAAACATAAAATATATAAGCCTTTGAACATAATGGCAAAACTGTAAATAAGTAAAATCGTATTCTGAAACTGAAAAGGAAAAATACGTTTTCCAGTGAAGGAAACGTATTATGGAACCTGTTACAAAGAAAATACGCTTTCCAGTGGACAAAGCGTATTATGTATTTGTTAAATAGAAGTTACGTTTTCCAGTAGAGTAAACGTATTCTGTCGAAACCGCCAAGGGTTCTTAACAGATTACACAGAACCCCGAGGGGTTTTCTGCAAAATTGCCATGCAAAGGGTTACGGGCTGATTCTGGCCGTCCGATCCAAAACCGACGGTGCAGATCGGTCGAGGCGAGCGGCCTCGCTGGAGACGACGGCCGACACGGCGGCGGACATCGCCGGCTACGAGAAAAGTTCGCCGGCGTTCACACGGACCGCAATTCCGGCCACCATTAACAACAAGACAGGTACCATTCGAATGGGGAGCTCACGCCGTGCTCACCTGTGGAGAAGATGGAGACCGAGAGGTGTCGGGGTCGGTGAGCGGCTCGGAGAGGCGGACGGCGGCGCCCTGTGGAACGGTGGTGACTCGGGCAAGCTAAATCGAACCAAATTGACGACACAGGAGTACTCAGGGGATCAAGACGATGCTTGCCAGCCAATAGATGACGAAGATTACCCGAGGACGGCGGCTAATTGCAAGCTTTGGCGACGGGCGGCAATGGCGGCTAGGGTTCGGCGGCGTTGGTTGCTTGAAGATGACGCAAACGCGGCGCTAGGGTTTCGGGAGAAGTCACGAACGTGATTAAATCCTTAAGTAGCCCGAGGGCATAGAGCGAGCGACTGGGCGGCGTCGGCACGGAGGTGGCGCGGGTCGGAGTCGGGCTCGAGCTTGCGTCCCGATCGAAGGTGGAAGGGGATGATGCGGGCTCCACCTGTCAGTGACCCAGTGCCGAAGACGGATGCGGACGCGGCCGGCCGACTCGTGCTTGATGGGCCTCGGCCTATCGGCCCAAGATGGAGCGGTGGCGCGCGAACGGCGCTGCTGTTGCGGGCTACGGCCTTCGGCCCAAGAGGGAGAAGAGCAAGGCGAGCGGGCCGCGGCGTGGAGGAGAGCAGGCCGGTCGGGCCAAAACCCAGGAAAGGGGGAAGAGGGAAAAAGAATTGTTTTTCTTTTATTCAAACCCCTTTTCAATGCAAATTCAAATATATTTTGAAATCCAAATCAAATTCAAACACCACACAAAAAAAATATGCACCAGCATCAATGCTCAAACATGTTTCTACCATGATTCAACTTCATTTTCATAAAAATATTTATTTTACCTAATTATTTAATCACCATAAATTTATTTTGCCATTTTAAAAATTTAAAAAAAACTAGGATGTTACAACCAGGGGAGGCCAAAGATAGCATTTCAGATCCTGTTGCAACCAGGGGAGGCCAAAGATACCATTTGAGACCCATTGCGGCCGGTATGAATTTCAAGTTATGGCATTCGGCCTCACTGGAGCGCCGGGTACATTCCAGGGAGCCATGAACTCTACATTGGCACCTGGCCTGAGGAAGTTCGTCATTGTGTTCTTCGACGATATTCTTATTTACAGCCGCTCCTTTGAAGAGCATTTGGTTCACCTTGACTTGGTGTTCCAGTGGTTGGCTAAAGATCAATGGAAAGTAAAGTTGTCCAAGTGCAAATTCGCTCAGAGGAAAATATCCTATCTGGGTCACATCCTGTCTGATAAGGGGCTCGCTACTGATCCGGCTAAGGTGGCAGCTGTTTCTTCCTGGCCAGTTCCTATTTCTGTCAAAGCTCTCCGTGGGTTCCTCGGATTGGCAGGGTATTACAGGAAGTTTATCCGCCATTTCAGCCTTATTGCAAAGCCTCTGACTGATTTGCTCCGTAAGGATTCATTGTTTGTGTGGACTTCCATTCATCAGTCCGCCTTTCAGTCGCTCAAGGATGCCCTCTGTTCCGCCCCTGTTTTGGCGTTGCCGGATGTTTCTCTGTAATTCCACATCGAGACTGATGCGTCTGGTTATGGGGTCGGCGCGGTTTTGCTTCTGAAAGGGCATCCCATCGCCTACATCAGCAAGGCGCTGGGTCCCAAGAATCGGGGCTTATCGGCATATGAAAAGGAGTATCTCGCCATTCTGATGGCTGTCGAGCAGTGGCGGCGCTACTTGATGCAGGGTGAGTTTGTGATTCATTCTGATCAGCGCAGTCTTGTGCATCTCACAGAACAGCGGTTGCACACGCCATGGCAACAGCGTGTGTTCACTAAGCTCTTGGGACTTTGTTATAAGGTCCTGTATCGCAAAGGCTCTGACAACCGTGCGGCCGACGCTTTGTCGCGCCGTCAGCATGCTGATGATCAGATTTATTCAGTTTCTGCTCCTGTCCACACGTGGTTGGAAGATTTGGCTGCCTGGTACCACAGTGATCCTGCTACTAAGTCTCTACTGTCCAAGCTGCTCGTTGAGCCAACGTCTCACCCTCCATTTCAGCTGCGTCAAGGTATCATCTATTACAAGAATCGCATATGGTTGGGCACCCATTTGTCTCTTCAAAGTTAGATCATCAAGTCTTTGCATGACAGCCCAGTTGGGGGCCATTCCGGAGCACTAGCAACATATCAGAAGGTGTTCAAGTTGTTCTTTCTGGCCTGGAATGAAAGCTGCTATTTTCAAGCATGTCCAGGAGTGTGTCACTTGTGCGCAGGCTAAGCCAGATTGCGCTGCTTACCCCGGTCTGCTCCAGCCTCTGCCGGTGCCCAAGGCCTCGTGGGAAGTGATCTCGTTGGACTTCGTTGAAGGTTTGCCGCTGTCCAATTTCTTCAATTTAATCCTGATGGTGGTTGACAAATTCTCAAAGTACGCCCATTTTCTGCCGCTCAAACACCTGTTCTCAGCAGAATCTGTGGCTCACTTGTTTATGCGCGAGATTTATCGTCTCCATGGGTTGCCAGTTGCCATAATCTCGGACAGAGACCACGTCTTCACAAGTAAGTTTTGGAAGCTGCTCTTTGATCTGTCCCGCACCCAGCTTCGCATGAGTACCTCTTATCACCCGCAGACGGATGGGCAGACCGAGCAGGTCAATCAATGCCTGGAGACATATTTGCGCTGCTTTGTTCATTCTTGCCCGAAGAAATGGAGTTCGTGGCTCTCCCTCGCGGAATTCTGGTATAATTCTTCCTTCCATTCTACATTGGGTCGCTCCCCTTTTGAGGTGCTCTATGGATTTCCTCCCCGGCACATCAGCTTGGATGTTTCTCTGGCAACCCCGGTTCCTGCTTTGCCTCATTGGTTAGAAGAACGGGAGCTCATGCATGACTTGGTGAGCCAACATTTGCTGCGTGCTTAGGCTAGGATGAAGAAGCAAGCAGACAAGCGACGTTCGGAGCGCCAGTTCTCTGTTTATGGTTTGGTGTTCGTTAAGTTTCAACCGTATGTGCAATCCTCATTGGCCCGTCGTGCTAGCCAGAAGCTGTCATTCAAATTCTTTGGGCCGTTAAAGATCATCGCTCGAGTTGGCTCGGTGGCTTATCGCTTGGACCTTCCTGCTTCTGCTTCAGTCCACCCGGTTTTTCACGTGTCGCAGTTGAAGAGCTCTCCAGGCACTCAGGTGGTTACCCCCTCTCTTCCCACTGACCTTGTGGAGTTCCAGGTACCTCACCGCATCCTGCAGCGGCGCTGGTCCGCAGGTCCCAACCCTGTGGAGGAAGGCTTAATTGAGTGGTCGCATATGCCCTCGTCATTGGCGACCATGGGAACCCCTGGAGCATCTCAAGCAACAGTTCCCGCGGGCGCCGGCTTGGGGACAAGCCGAATTTCAAGATCGGGGGATTGTCAGCAGAGCTTCCCAAGGAGATCCTGAAGACAGCAACCGGGAGGCGGCTTCTGAGAAAGGCGTGTCCTCCTCGTCCACGCCTGCAAGGCCCAAGCGCACACTCAAGCCCAACTACCGCTTCGCCGGCCCTGAGTGGCATCTTGATTATAAATAGTTGTAAGGAAACGAGAGAGAGTAAGAAGAATTATGTACAAACGCTTTGAACTCGAATACAACCTGTCCTCATCCTATCCCTGTGCTACGCTGCGGCGGTCCCTTCTTCCTCCGCTGCGGCGACCTTCTTCTGCTTGCCACGGCGGCGCTGTTACTCGAAACAACTTTTCTCTTTGTTTCAAAATTAAAAGGTGAAATGACCGTATCACCTTTTTATATAGCATTTGGACGAGAGCCTCAACTCTAGCATACAACTTCAGCACAGTACAACTCCCATAAAATAGCTAGCTATGGTATAGCGTACACCCTTCAATATAGCACGTCTGCAGGCAGAACTGCAATTCTGCAGTTAGCACCGGAACTTTCTGTTCCACCACCATAGCTTTCTAGGGATGCCAAGGGACTATTTGCTGCAACTAGCATACACACTTGTAGTGAACACGGAATCTTGGAAACAATAGCGCACCCAAGCCTTCTGGTGCCACAACCAATGGGCACTACAGAGTGTTCTATAGCACAGAGCTTCCTCTGCATCCATTTTGGGGATGCCTTGTCATTAGCTGGCCCTCACTGGCCGGGACACTCGGATGCCCTGACCGTGGCACGATTTAGCACTCGTCGAAGATCTACTAATAATGTTCAGTTAACTCCCGTGTTTTCCAAAACAAAAGTTCCACTTTCTCTGTTTGTTTGCATGCAACTGTTCGGAGTCTCTTTAATTAAACGAACCGAATATCCTGGTTAGTGGTGGTTGTGTCACGACCTATGATCAAAGTGACATACTACATTTTATTACTTACAGTTACAGTGCGGGAAAGGGTATTTATATAGGGCTATTCGTCTACACTAACACTTCTTTTGTACAAGGTTTTACGGGGGTATCCGCCTACACTAACACCTTTTATCCTTCTACAAGATTTTGCTAGATTCTTCAGTTGTGTTCGGTTTAGAGACATGAAGGAATGGGACAGACCCATTCAAGTTTCTGAGAGGGGATATCATTCCATACTTCTATTTGGTTGAGGGAGCAGGGATATCTCTATTTTTGTTTTCGATGCGCTGGACAAAAAAAAAAAAACATGTAACTCGCCGGCTCACTCATTAATGGCTCGGTTTGAACTTGACTCAATTTATAATAAGCTAGCTCATTTTATAATGTGTTAGCTTGTTTTTATAATGAGCCAGCTCGAGCTGGCTGGCGAGCCATAACAAGTCAAGATAAATAAGAATTGTATGGATTAGTGGAATCCATCAATAAATGTTGATGGATCATGGATGATAGAATACTTATATTTTGCACTATGAATTTCATATGTGTTTTGTTTATTTCATTTTAAATATGTATGTGATATGTTTGTTGCTGATTTGCAATTATAATCTCTATGTATATGTTTTTTGCTTTGGCTCACGAGCCAAACGATCTAACTTGAGCTCGCTAACGAGTTAAGCCAAGCTAGCCTTCTAGGTTGTTTGGATAACGAGCCATAATGAGTCAAGCCATAACGAGCCGAGCTATAACGAGTCGAGCCACTAACGAACAGAGCGGGCTCGATATCCAACCCTAGGTTGTACGAGGGATAATGAGACAAAGGATACATGGTTGTTTGAGATCCATTAGACAAGCATTAAGTAGCGTCCTGCAACGAATCTCGACGGAGGCAATATGCAATTAGGTCCATTGCATTATATCATAGGTTGGGTTTTGATCAGAAAACTAAGAGCCGCACATTGAGGCAACACAATCGTGGTTAGTTAGAATTCGAACTCAAGTGCACATCAATACATTACAAAGCTAAAGGGTAGTGTTGTGGAAGATGCTGTCATAGATGGTAACTGTGGCATTGTTCTCATCTATCCTTAAGATGGTGCGATCATGGGATCAATTAATAACGCTAAGCTGTTCTAAGTGCTTGGCCGAGGATGTGTCTCAAGTCTGAGTTTATAGAAGTTCGTGTACAATTTTGTTACAATCACTACTACATAAATGATTTTCAGCAACTGTAGTTTTTTTTTTGTTTTGAGGCGACTCAATCTACAACCGCGTCTACAAATTAGTCTGAACTGAGCCGCCACTACAAATGCCTCTATTGTTAGAGCTAGCTCCATTTCCAATTGCTTCTAAAAAAACAATTCTTATAGGCAACTCTATAGAGATTTTTTTTATAGTGAAATCGGGCTTCAGATGTGTTGAGGATTAGAGTAGAGTTTGAGTGAAATACTATAACATGTCTAATAAGCCGAGATGATGAATTAAAGTGAATGGCGGTGAAGTCTGCGTTGAAAGTGCCCTTATAAGCTTTATGAAACATTCAGCGTATGACTTCTCCGTGTATTAGCAGGGAGCTAGAGCTATTTGGAGGCTCCCGATAAGCTTATGAAACTGTTGGTTTGACTTCTCCGTGGATTAGCAAGGCGCTAGAGCTATTTGGAACCATGCCAAACATGACGTAAATCTCTTGATTAACCATGAACTCCATCATGGATCAGTACGCCAGCAATGAATTAGAATGCATTTGTGCATCAATGATCATGGAGCAGCCGCAAAGATTGATGTGCGGTAGAATTCTAGAGGTTGGTCTAATAAATTCCACTACGGGACCCTTCGCCTTATGCACCAGTGCATCAATGCATGCAGCTCAAGCGTCAATAAAAACTGCAGGCGGCAGCGAAATCGTTCTCCACAAACCAGTCACGGCGCACAAAACGTTTCGTCTGCCGAAGATTTCACGGACGGCACTACCACTAACGCAGCTATGCCGTCCTCCCGACGCCGCCACGGCGGCCGCCGTAGAGCGGAACTTCGCTCGACTTCAGCAGCACCCAGTGAGACGAGGGACTGGGCGGCGCTGCCTCAGGACATCCTGTTAACCGTCTTCCTCGAGCTTGGGCCGCAGGAGATCATGCAGGGCGCGGAGCTCGTGTGCACGACGTGGCGGCGCGTCGCCGTCGATGAGCCCCAGCTGTGGCGCCGCATCGACATGGGCACGGTTTCGACATGGCCCCCCGTCGGGAACGCGGTGGCGCGTGCGGCGCTCGACCGTGGGGCGGGGCAGTGTGAAGCCTTCTCTGGATCTTGCGATGGTTACCTGCTTCCTTATCTGGTGGAAAGGTATCTGTAATAATATGATTCGTTTCTATGTCTCATGGCTCGTGAGTCATTTCCATTTCTCAGTAATATGATTCATTTGAATGTAGCACTTAACTTTTCAAATTAATTTCTGTAAATGGATCGTATAAGATATCTTTCTTTGTGATGCAATTTTCATCATTGTGCTTCTAAAATGTCGAATGAGCTATGTTGAAATTTAGCTGCAAAGTTTAGAAGATGATTTTGCATAAATGATGTCAGCTTAGCATGACTGTCAATCGGCATGTTACCGTTACATAATTTTGCAGGTTTGACTATAGTCTGGATAAACTTTCACTACCGGAAACAGCAACTTTGCCGACAGTCAAAGGGCAGACACTCGGCAAAGAAGTCCTTTGCCGACTGCCAAACAAAGCAGTCGACAAAGATTTCTTTGCCGAGTGTCTCACACTCGGCGAATCCAGGCTGTCGGCAAAGAAGTCCTTTGCCGAGAGCCCTACACCCGGCAAATAAAGGCTGTCGGCAAAGCTTGATGGGGACAAACGACGTCCGTTGCTGTTGTCTATGCCGAGTGCTCTTTGCCGATAGCCTTGGTAGCCACTCGGCAAAGAGACTCGTGCAGCAAACGGGGCCCATGTTGGTCCCTCTTTGCCGACTGCCACGCTGGACACTCGGCAAAGGAGCCTTCTTTGCCGAGTGCCACGTCAAAGACAGTCGGCAAAGAGCCCCTTTGCCGAGTGTCGGAACTGGCACTCGGCAAATCATTAATTTTTTTTAAAATTTTGAGTTCAAACTTTTTCTGTAGCCCAAGCATGTTGTTCACAAGCACATGTTTGAATTTGAGGCCTTTTTATAACATTTTGCTATACTTCGTTCAATTATTTCATTTATTTGAATTTTTTTCGCATAATCCAAATTTGAACTGCAGGTGCATGAAATAATGAAACGTAGCCATTTGAAAAATAATATTCATGTTCGGGAGTGTATGTTGAGGCCATCTCCATAAACTCACCCAAAAGTTTGAATGCCTTGTCCACGAAACATGACCATCCACGTGTGGTAGAAGTGTATTTTAATTATATTAAATCTAAACAAAGTCCAAAAATCACGAAACTTGACGAGGTGTCATGTTATCGCATGTAGAGGCTATGATAAAATTTAAAAATGGTTAGAGCAAGTTGCGACGTCGGATATCTAAAT
Source organism: Bothriochloa decipiens (assembly GCA_023333625.1). NCBI lineage: Eukaryota > Viridiplantae > Streptophyta > Magnoliopsida > Poales > Poaceae > Bothriochloa > Bothriochloa decipiens. The sequence goes on from CM041643.1 coordinate 15,359,908, forward strand.
CACAAAACTTGACGAGGTGTCAGGTGGAGCTCCTCCTCCGCCTCAGCCGCACGGGTGGTCAGGTGGCGCTCTTCCGTCTCAGCAGCACGGGTGGTCAGGTGGCGCTCCTCCGCCGCACAGGTGGTCAGGTGGTGCTCCTCCGCCTCAGCAGCTCGGGAGCTGGACGTACTCCTTTGCGCCGCAGGGGTCCCAAGGTGATGGCGGGTCACAGCGCGAGCAGTGATGGACTGAGGCCTTTATGTTGGACATGTTGAACTTGTTATGGACCATTGATGGATGTTGCACTTATTATGGATGTTGAACTTGTTATGGATGTTGGACATGTTGGATTTATGATTATATACGTGGATTTGTGACTATATATGTGGATTTATGATATATATATAGATTTATCTACTGTCATGTATGAAAAAACAAAAGAAAAAACAAAAATAAATAGTTCTCCCCAGCTTTGTCGACTGCTTGGCGACTTGGCAATCGGCAAAGCTGGGCCCCAGTTTTCCCTAGCTTCCGGCTTTGCCGACTGCCTGGTGATTCGGTAGTCGGCAAAGGTTTTTTTAAAAAAACAAAATTTCTTTGCCGATTGCTGGCTCATAAGACAGTCGGCAAAGAAAATAATTTAAAAAATAAAAAATTCTTTGCCGACTGCCATGTCAGTAGTCGGCAAAATAGGCGTTAGATGGCTGATGCCTTTAGGCTTTGCCGACTGCGAATATGGCAGTCGGCAAAGTCTTTGCCGACTGCCTATGGTCTGGCTGTCGGCAAAGAATGCTTTGCCGTTATATCCTTTGTCGAGTACTCTTTGTCGACAGCCTACGCGGAAAGCAGTCGGCAAAGCCTTTGCCGACTGTTTTTGGCCCTTTGCTGACTACTTCCAGCAGTCGGCAAAGAAGCTGAATCCAGTAGTGTTTTTGGTACGTTTCATTTTAAAAAAAAAATCAAATTGCTAGATGGTTTACAGCTAATGAGTTATCGCTGATATTGTGGTCTTGTGCAAGGAATATCCATGATGTTTTATCCTAACTGGTTATGCTGTTGCCAAGAATCAGGATTAGATTCACATGTAGATCCCATATGCAGTTTTTTGCTTCTTATTGTGAATGAACTCCCCATATTAAGTTACTACTCTTATTACCGTCATATTTAGTTTACTTTATGCTTTTCTAATTTATGGCATTCCTTATTGCAGAGCACCCTCCTTGAAAAGCCTCCATCTCCCAAATTTCGAGGGACTCAGCCAAGTGCTTCATGCACTGCTCAAGAATCTACCTCTCCCAAATTTACTTGGTGCTTGACAGTAGCACTGAGAATCTGCTTGAATCTGTATGCCAAGGTTGCCCCCTTCTCAGGAAACTTAGAATCAGGTTCAGTTATGGTGAATATTATTATAGCGAAGACCAGAAGAAGGAAAAGATTAAAGGGATATTTACAACAATGTGCGAGTTACGCTCCTTAGAATTGTTGGATTGTGACCTCACTGCTGAAGGATTGACAGCCATACTTGATCACTGCCCTGTACTTGAATCTCTCTACATTACTGGTTGTTTTGACGGTGAGATGGATGCAGAGCTAAAGGCAAAATGTGCGAAAGTGAAGAACCTGACCCTTCCAAATGGCTCCCATGAAGAATATTATAACCACAAGGATTATGAATGGAACTATGCTGATGAATTTACTGATCATGTTCTTAGAGATTACCTTCACTATAATAGTTGGGAGATGCCCTACCATCCTCGGTACCATCGTCTTTGTGATGACCTTGACCTTACTGATTATGGATTTCCCTGCGACTGACTGGGATCTACCCTGGCTGGTTTTGTTGCAATAATGATGGCTTCTATGTCAGTGCGATACATGCATTAGGAGTAGTTGCAACTCATGGTTATCTTGTGGCCGCAATTCGCATGCACAGCACTGGTGCTTAAGAGGTTCTATTTGTGTTTTTTGCATTGATATCGCAACGTGTGTGACCTGTGACGTCCTTGGAATTTTCGTATCTGTATCAATCACTCTTTAATGCATGCTTATTTTTCCTTAAGAAATTATGCTATGGAGATCTATTTTGCTCAAGAGGCTCGGATCAAGTTTGTATTTCTGTGTAGTTTGTATGTTTTGAGCAATAGAAGGCATGAATTTATTGTGAAGGACCGAAACCTGCGACCAGAGTGGGGGAGGGGGAAGGAGGGTTGAATGAGAGGCTTAATTTATTTTTAAAAAAAAATATTTGGTCATTGTCTCAATTACACCACAAGCATATAAATCGAACACCGTGATGTCCATGCTAACTTATGGGTGGATGTTCCCTACGAACACAGTGGGACACCACAAACAACCATGGAATGCTACCCGAACCGAAGGATGGAAATTGAGATACCCATCTCCAATCGAGAAGAAGCGAGTTCCTAAATGTAAAATACCCAAGCAAACTGATGACGAGAGTAACTAGTTAAATTCCTCGGAACAGTAGAATGCCAACACGATAGACGGAACTCGAATAGGAGATCAAACGAGCAAATTGTGGACGGAAACATGGAAGGTGGAACCGAAGAGCGGAAATTGGACCGGCACATCGAAGGCACACCCGACCGGCAATTTGTTGTTCCAAGAACAGAGAAAATTCAAGCAATCGGAAGCACCAAAAATCACTCGTATATGATTTATTAGGCTCGTGGACAGAATAGAGATGCATGCTAGCGTTCGTTCATGTAACATGTAACAAGTGCGACGCAAGCTCTCTAAATTGGGTAAGAAATGGGCCAAGTTGGGCCAACGAGAGGGGCCCAGCCGCCGCCACCCGCGCAGGGGGCGCCCTAGGGCGTTGGCCGCCAGGGGTGCAATCCCCACGAGCCGCCGCTTTCCGTCATCGATTAGGTTTTCTTAATTGAGTCACCCGGTTTAGAAATTGTTGGCATAGGAGGAAAATGACCGAATTGTAAAAGGAAATCCATAATTAAAAGGATATCCTAGTTAGTTTAGGACTCAAGCTAGGTCAACTATAAATAAGAGTTATAACCGTTGGGATCAAATTAATAAAGAAAAGGGTCAATCCCTTATCTTCTCCCTCTCTCTCTCTCCACCCCTGCACCACCGACCCCCAGGCCCGCGCGCCGCTGCCGCTGCGCGCTGTCGCCCGCCGCGCTGCCACCGCTGCGCGCCGTCGCCCGCCGCGCCGCCGCCCCCAGCCGGGTTCCCAGCCGGCCACATGGCCACCTCCGTCAGACCCCTTACACCTGGTATCGGACGACCGGTTTGATCCCACGCCGCTGCCATGGCCAAGTTATCCGAGATTGAGGAGCTTATCCAGAACTTCGCCGCCGAAACTTTCCGCAAGATGGATGATCTCCATGGAGAGCTCGTCGCCGCCAATGCTCGCATACAGGAGTTGGAGAACAAGCAGAAGACTCCACATGCAACTACGACGACGACCGACATCGAGATTAAATCGACGGGCACACGCACCACCACTCCCATCAACATCAGCCAGAACATCATCATCCACGTGAACGGAGTAAGCCACTGTAACATCTCCAAAAAAATCCAAACACCGAAAATACGAACTTTCAAAATTTTTTCCAAAGTATACCAATGTTTGGTGAATGTCATGAAGGCAACCACCCAATAGTTGCACAAGTAGCACCTAATATTAGCATGAGCATTGCATTTGATTTATCCGAGCTTGATTTGCTTCTTATTTGATTTTATGTGATGCTCAATAAAATCAAATAACTTATTATCGCATGTATGTTTATATGCCGACTAACCATGGAGATGGATCCATCACGACCTTGAGACCCTAGTGGACCTACCATGGTGTGTGCACCATGGTCACTAACACAATTAACAAGGATCACTAGCATAGTTGGTTTAGTGCTTGGAAAGGAAATAGAAAAGAGAATTAAGAAATGGAGAAAAAGGAAAAGGCCAAAGCAGCCCAACAGCAGAAGCAGCCCAGCAATCCAGCAACCGCGCCAGCCTGCCTGCCCATCTGGCCTGCTGCGCGCGCTGCCCGCTTGGCCCAGCAGGGCGACGGCCCTCGCCCGCTTACACGCCGGCCTGCCCCGCATGCCCACCTGCCGCCGCGGCCCAGCATGGCCTGCCGCTCGCACTCCCGCACGCCCGCTCGCCCACGCTGCGACCCAACTGGCCGACGGCCCAGCAAGGCCGTCGCACACCCGCGCCTGCCCGCTCGCCGCACCGTTGGCCCAGCAAGGCCGCTGCTGCCCCGCGCGCGCCAGCTTGCCGCAGCTGTGCCGCTGACGCCCAGACCCCACCTATCATAGCTCACCTTTTCCCTCTTTTGGCCGCCCGCCCGTCGCGTCCGCCAGCCTAGAAATGGCCATGGCCGCGCGATACTGTCCGCCCGCGCCTGTGACCCACCTCCATGCACCGGATGCCGTCCGTCCGCATCGGCCGCGCGCATAAAACCCTAACCCTAATGCGCAGCCGTGCTCAGCTGCTTGATGAGGATCTCTGATCCCCACAGTCCGTCGCCGACCACCCTGCATATAAAGGGAGGAGCACCGGGCCGCTAGGGTTCCCCCATTCCCCGCAGCCGCCTGGACCATGATCACAGCACTCGTTGCAGAGGAGAAGAGGAGGAACAAGGAGAGGAAGGAGGCAGGGTAGGAGCTGTCCGCCGGAGCCCGAGCCGCCGCCACAGTTCGTGCCCAGGGAAGGAGCTGAAGCAGTTGTTCCACTACGCCACTACCGCGGCGCTGCTTCTTCTTTGCCGCGCACACCTCCTTCGCCCCCGAACTGCCAGCGACGCGCCGCACAGGTGAGCGCACCTCGCTCGCATCCATGGTCGCCGCCCAGCTCACCGGCCACGTTCCCGCTTGTCCTCTCCCTCTTTCTCCCCATTGACTCGAGGAACATGATCGCCTAGTCCCAGAACGCCTATTTGACAAGCTAGATGGAGCCGGCATGAGCCACAGTGAGGCCGGCACCTTTGCCGACCTCGGTTTCCCCGGACTCCGGCCGTCGGAGTGCCACCATGGCTTTGCATCTGCGTGCGCCCTGCCGAGCCCCCTCTCTTACCACCGGTAGGTGCTACATGACCCCAATCGAACCTGGGACAAGAAGATGAGGAGCAAGATGGTGCCCTGCCAGAGTATCGCCGTCGCCATCGCCAACCGCCACCGCCGTGCCCTTGCCGTCGTCTGCTTCGCTAGGAGCTCGTAACCCCAAATCGATGCCCTTGTTCTACTTGCCTTGGTCCCGCCAAGCATATGCACATGTTGGGGTGTAAAAAACGCCATGCCGCCATGACCATACCGCTCAGCGCTGCCGTCGTACGCACGCTAGCAAGGCCAAGCCGCGTAAGGCCACACGGACCCTGCCGTTGCACCAGCCGAGCCTCCGCGCCCGCTTAGCCATGCCTCAGCCTAGCCAGCACTGCTCGCCGCCGCTGCTCGCTCGTTCATAGCCGGCGAGTCCCGGCCAGGCTGCTGCACGCGCAAGGCAGAGAAGAGAAGGGGATTAGCCCCACGCGCACCACGTCTTCCACGCGGGGCCATGCTGGACCAACCGCAGCCTGCCATGTAGCCACTCTGCCTGTGGTCCAGGATGCACCGAGTCCATGGACCGGCCGACCGTAGACCGAGCCCACCTGGATTCAGCCCGCAGCGTGGCACGACCAGAGCCCGATATGTGTCCGGGCCGAGCCGACCCAACCCAGCCTAGATCCAGCCCAACCCAAGCCCGTCGAGGCCCGATCGACGTTGACCATTGACCCAGTCCCACCTGTCAGTGACCATTGACCGTGGGACCCACCTGTCAGTCGGAACGAGTCCACCCGTCAGTGCTGACATCAGCATGACATCAGCCCCACGCCACCTCTGCCGGACCCGTGTGCCACATGGACCAATCAGAACATGCCACATGTCACGTCCAGGATTATCTGCCCTATTTCTTTTCCAGAAAATAGAATAAACATCGAAAATTCATAACTAATTTATACGAACTCCGAAAAATATGAACCAAGTGTCCAAATTTTCATAAAAAATGAGCTCTACATCATAGGCTTATGTATGAGTGCATTTGGAGTTATTGAATTTTATTGATTCTTTGTGTTGACTCTATAGGAGCCACTAACGCGGCTAATATGTTTTATTTCAGAGGAGGAGCAGTTTGAGGAGGATAACTACAAGTACGAGGAGGAGCTCGGTGATGACTTCGCAGGTGCCACACCCCACCCAACCTCGTAGATCCTATTACGCATGGCATAATATCTAGTTTGCTAGTGCTTTATTTATGAATATCACCTGATGATAGGTTACATGGTAGATTTGCTTGATGAGCCTTTACCTTATCGCAACCTTACTCCTGCACACCCACGGATAGATTTGCTAGACGCATGCTTATTTACTTATGATGCTTTACTTCTACTACACGTATATCTATGTGATGTGATGCGTGGTGGAGAGTATGGTTATATGGTTAAGGCATGTGGTGCCACTTTACTCGGGGAGAGTGCTGCGTGCGTCTTGGGTGTGTGGTGAGGGTTGAGTCGATCGGATAGGATTCTATGACGAGCCCTATGGGCGAGTCTTGCCGGGGGATGTGTTCTGGGCATTCTCGTGTGAGGTACTTGTGGCGGGCACATTGTGAGGTATATGGCAATCCCGGGGGTGAGAGCCTTTGTGGAGCGAGGCCCCGGGTAGAAGGTGCTATTGTAGCACGGACTGTTGTAGTCCCTATGAGAAGATAATCCTGTCTGATCCCCCTAGGACCTGATATCTCTTGAGGACCAGAACCTTGGGACTTACGTGCTCACCACTCACTCTTGTATGGGCGGGAGATGGATGTCTAACTAGCTTGGACGGTGCCACTACTACTAGGTTGTTAACAGATAGTGTCGGGAGGTACGGGCATGGAGACCCACACCCTCCTTAGATAACATAGTGACCTTGGGGGCCTGGTACTATGTCTCACAGTCTCAGTGTGCCGGTGGTACCTATCCAGGATGTCCCAATACTGAGTGGTAGGGTGGCATCACACCGATTAGAAAGCAGCCGAAATCAGCTTAGGCGGGGCACCGCCGATGATGGTGATCTTGTGGTTACGGGAGTACACACTCTACAGAGTTTATGAATCCATATATATAGTCCACGAGCCACTGGTATGGCTTCTCCTAAGACCCACGCTTCTTGAGAGTAGTGAGATGAGTCCTTCTATTCTCCCCCTGGTGTTACCCTTCCAGCTGTGAGCCGCTGAGACAGGCTCCGAGAGGGAGTTGGACTTGTCGACTGAGTGCGAGAGGGTGAGATGTGTGTGATGGTGACGGAATGGGTTGGATATATGGATGAGATAGGTTAAAACTTGATGAATTATATTATATACACTACAAAAAACTTAGGTTTTAAGACAAAACAAAATCGTCATGCAAAGTGACAAATTCGTCACATTAAGTATTTTGTGACGAAATCCTGTCGTCATGGCTGTCGTCACATATCGAGCGTCGCTAAAGGTGTCGCGTGACGAAACCTGATATCTCGTCACAAAATGTGAGTACCTTTTGTGACGACGTAAGCATGCGTCATACATTGTCTATTTTAGTGACGCCAAATTTCGTCACATAATGTTCAGTCAGCGCGTCACAAAAAGAAATACACGTCATCACGTCTGCTTCTACGATCATGATTTTGGCGAATTTGTGATGACTTGTATGTCGCTTGACTATTGTCACATTTAGGTTGGTTTTTGCGATGATATTTCGTGTCACTTATATGTTAGACTAGCTGTCACATATTTTACTTTGCCGTAAAAAAAACTACCTAGATCCTCCCATCTACACTTATTGTGATGACATTAGCGACGATATGGTCTCGTCTTATATAATTGTTAACATTCTGTGACGAGCTGCTTTTGTCATGTTACATAGAGCAGTACCAGAGCATTTGAGACGATTCTTCCATTCAATGACACCCTCACGTATGACCAATATCACATAGATATAAAGCAGAAATCATATCACAGTTGATACAGCATACACATTCACTCTAGAATATAACACATCACATAGAGAATAAATTGAAACACATCACAAGTTCTGGTTCCAACAGATGACATAAGTCCCTGGTTCCACCGCACAGGTTCAAATCCATCATACATGTTCACAAATAAAAGAGATGCAAATAAGTTGTACCATGGTTCTGACAACACAGTGCACAAACTGGAACAAAGTTTGGTGTTCTGGCAAAAGGATATGCTGAGGCAATGACGTCATCAACACAAACTGCATAAGCTCCTACCTCAATCTTTCTGAAGTTTGAGCACAGCTCGCAATAGTGCATTAGTTTCTTCAAACCTGGAATTGATCCCCTTTACTTCATCCTGGGTCTGGCGCAGCAAATTTTGGTTCTCTTCTAGAGCTGCCTGCTGCTCTTGAAGTTGTGCTTGCAACTCTGCTTGCTGTCTTGCCGCTTCCTCTCTTTCTGCTTGTAGTGTTGCCTCAAACTGTGCTTGCATGCGCTCTGTGAGAGTCGATGACGATGCCCCAGTCTTCACTCGAGTGACACCAATGTTTGGAAGGAAAGTGGATGATCTGCTGATCTGGCTAAGACTGTCAGCAACAATCTTGGAGGGAGACTTTTGTTCTTCTCCTTCTTGTACCTCTTTTTCCTTCTCTACAATCATATGTTCCTACATAGAATGAATGCAGTTAATCACTAGGGAAAAGATCATTGTTCAGTAAGTCATTGCAGTATGTACAGTAAATGATCCAATTAGTGGGTAACTTACATAGAGCTCACTTGCTAGAGGACTACGACCATTTTTGGGACTAGTCATACACTCCCCAAAAAACTCAACAGGATCTGGTTCCCTGTTGTTATACTTAGGCCTCTGTAGGATGGAGAAAACTAGTATTACAATGATATCTATCATGCCATAATTTTTTTTCCAAGAGAACAGCAGGATGCACAAAAAAATTATCAAAAACACAACATAGACAAGTAGTTGATTCCCAGTTGCTCATAGACATATTTTCTCCAGTCCCAACAAGAAGATTACTTCTAGATGATAACAACAAGAAATGAATGCTAACAATAATTTCAGTTAGTGGCATTGTCAACTAATTAGTAATATGCTTTGCCAATGAACATTCACATGTATTTGATTCCCAGGTGGACATAGACATGAAAATATTATGCATCAATGCAACTTAGGTGGACATAGACATGAAAATATTAGTAATATGCTTTGCCAATGAACATTAACATGCTTTGCCAATGACATAGAAAGCTAGTCTCCATACCAGACTGTATCGATGAGCAACATAGGGCCTAGATCCAGTCTTTTGGTGAAGTTGCACGTTGCCTCGGTTCATTTTGTTCTTAGCAAATCTTTCCTTCACCACCAATGCAATTTTTAGGTTTCATTCACATACACAGTTTTGATTGCACATTAATAAATAGGCAAAGGTGCAGCCATGGACCTGATTTTTTGGGTCACTCCAGTACTCAACTAGTTTTTTCCAGTCCTCCTGCTTCATTTTTGGTGGTGGTTCTTGAGCCAGCAGTTGTTCTATTGTCAGTGATTCATCGAAGTACTTCTTCTTAAGGTTGTACCTCTGCTGCCTTAGTCCCTTCTTTATGATATCGGTGCAAGCAGCTTTGCATGGTCCCTCGTTCTTCACATCCACCTCCAACCTTGACTGAAGACACAAAAATGAAACATTAGACACAAGCTCCACCTGGTAGTATTGTATTGTAATAATACAATTAAGATCAAATGGTGGAGAAAATAGAGGTGATGTGGCAGCATGAGGATTGAGCTTTAGAAGAATTAAATGCTTAGTGGGCATGAACTATATAGAGATATTAGATTCCAACAATGAAATAGCTAACTCACCGCCACAGCACCTAACACTTTTGCTACTTTCTTTTGAGCATCATCGTTATCATACTCTTTCCAAGACTTGTAGATAGGCAGGCTATCTCTAAGAGCAACACCACACTCTGATGCCAGCTTCGCGGCCTGAACAGGGACCGCAGGTCTTTTCTTACCCTCAGCCACCTCAATGACGAGCTTCTTTCCTCTATTAATGTACTTCTCTAAGCCATAACCCATGGTCTTGCCGCGTTTCCTCTTTTCTTGCACTGCATTGGAAAATAATATGATACATGTTTTCATATAGGAGTAGCAATTCTAGGTATTGCATGTAGGTGAAATATTTTCAAACCAATAGCTTACCTGAAACTGAGGCAGAGACGTCTTCTCCTTGAGATGTATGTCCCTCTGAAGTAGCAGCTTCCATGTGCTGAATTGACACACTGATGTCATTGCTTTGCCTAGAGCTCTGGCCACCTGGTGAGTTATCAGTAGGAGCAGGTGGGCTAACACTGATTGTGGGAGTAGGTTGTGGCAAAGCAACAGGTGTAGACATGGCTGCTGCAGTACTCCTAGTTAAACGAAGAGGACTATGCACCATGTTTGGTTCTGGCGAGGAGTTGGCTGTATTGGTACTAGTGAAACTAAGATTGGTAGGCAGTGTGTTTGTAGTATCTGTGGTGTTGGTGGCATTTGTATTGGGATGACCTTCCAACCTGCATGTACCAGAAATGGTATAATTGCCAAGGCTGGCTGTCAAATTCTTCTTGGCCTGGCTGGATGACAAGTTTGCTCTTGGTTTGGGTGGTGGACGGCCTACATAAGGGTTTCGACCAGGCGTCAACTTGGCTGCATTTTGCCTGGTGAATCTAGGTGTGTGCGGTGGATCCTTGTTGGCAACCGACTGCTGCTTCTTCTGCTGTGGACGAGTTCCTGGAACCATCTTGGTTACCTAGCAAAGAAAACATGCATACACGTTATAAGTTATGAAGCTGAACATTAGATAAAGAAACTAAATGACCAACTAGATAAAAAAGCTGTTGGGTGGCCTATGAATACATCTCACCTCAGCATTGAACTCATTGATGAGTTCATCGTCATCATCACTATCAGATTCATTATCATTTTCAGTGGTAGGATCAAAATCATTGTCAGTCTCTGATTTGTCAGACTCTACGCTTTTTGCTTTGCCCTTTTTTCCCTTTTAGGCAAAGCATCCCTAACAGTCTTTGCTAACACAGGGATACCCAAAGAGTTAAAAACATCCCGGATTTCCTTAACATTCTTGTCCCTGTCCAGCTCATACTGTGTTTTTTTCATTTCTTCTTATGTCTAATGCGATGAAACGAAGAAAATGTAGAAACTGGATTCAGTTTCTGTAGGAAAAAAATGAAAGGAAGTCATTTATCCCAGCACAATGTTTAGCAAAATACAAATTATATAATTTAGTAATCCTAGTTCAATCAGAATACACGTACATTTTAAAAGGAGGTTAGACCCAAATCCCAGCACAATTGAGCGCAAGTTATACCTGGTAGCTTGCAATTGGGAGTCGGTGGAGGAAGGTCGCTGATGGTGCACTGCAGGGGGATCCGAGCCTTCCAGACGGGGAAGGTGGCCGCCGACGGTGGATGTTGTTGTGAGAGCTGGGGGACCGACGTGCGAATGGGGATCTCCGTCCGAAGCCACTAGCACCCGCCGTTCGGTTGCTCCACTCGAAGTAGCCGCCGCCGCCAGTTGCCTCCGAGGTGGTGGGGGAGAGTAGCTAGGAGGCGCGACCGTCGTGGGGGTAGGGGTAGGGGTAGGGGTAGGGCGGCACAGCGGCGTGGTGGGTGGGGGGATGGCAGCGAGGCGGCTCGGTAGCGGTGGGCAAGAGGAGGCGTGACTGTGGTGGGACTAGGACATGGCGGGGAGGGTGGCGCGGTGGCGGTGGGTAGGTGGAGGAGGGCAGCGAGGCGGTGCGGCGGCGTTGGTGGAGGGCGGCACGGCGGCGTGGCGGCGGTGCGGTTTGGGAAGAGGGGCGCGGTGGTGCGGGTTCGGGGAGAAGGATACAGTTTGGTGGCCGGGGGATGGGGGATAGGGCTGAGCGGATTTTGGACGAATGCGCGGGATGGGTGGTGTGTCCCACTTGTCGGTGAGGTAATCAACGTGGGAGAGAGGGAGCGGCAGCAGCCAAAATTTTGGGTTTGGGCGTGGGCCCCTAGCGGCAGTGACCCATTTTGACTTATTAGGAACAAAAATTGGAATTTTGAGTTAGTAAATGATTACAAACTGAATAGGTGTCAGAAACAATGTTGTGTAATGCGACGAGATCTACAATCTTGTCAATTGTTACTTTGTCATTTGACTTGGTTTGGACTATCAAAATCTGAATTTTGCAAAAATGAGATAATTAAGGAAAGTTTTAGGGTACTAAATAAGTTCAAATTAAAAAGTCATGAACATGAACATTTGTCAACTCATCATTATATACATTTGTTATCAAGGTAATTTTTGCATCCAAGATAGTTTAAAAAAGTTGTTCACAAATCCTATGTATCCTTCTCATAGTTCCATGAACTATATGAGAGATACATAAATTTTGTGAACAAGATTTATATAACTTTGTCGGATGAAAAAATGACCTTAATAACAAATGTACATAATGATTAGTTGAGCAACATTCGTGTTCACAACTTTGTTACATGGAATCATTTGGGGCTTCAAATTAGGGTCCTTATATATCATATTTTAAACATTAAATATATGAAAATGTGCAAACATTGTCACATGAATAGATGAGCACTTTCAACAGAATACATAGATGTAGCATGATTTTAGAAATTTTAGAAAAAAATCATCAAATTTGGACCACATATGCAGGAGATAAACTTGTTACAAGTTTTTAGCATGGATTAAAAAGGAAAATGGTCATTTTACAATGAACTCATAACAACTGAGTCTAACTACCTTGTAAGGGCCCCACATGTCATTGAAAGTTTAGAAGCGCGGCCCACATGTCATTGAAACATTTACAAGCGGGGCCCACATATCAGCACACCCCACTGATGTTCACTTGCTGGCACTTAGCCGCATCTGGTCGGGCAGCCCCTTCAAGCAGCCGCGCCGGTCTCACTGCTGCAGGTGCGCCGGCCTCCCCTGGCTCAAGCGACGTCGGCCTCCTTGCAGTATCCGCGCTGGCGTCCTGGAAGCAGCCAGCCGAGATCCTTGCAGCAGTCGCACCGGGCTTCCCTTCAAGGAGCCGCACGGCGCTCGTCGGTGCAGGTGGGCCTGGGCTCCCTTGGTAGAAGCGACGCCGTTCTCCTGGCTACAGAGGCGCCGGCCTGCAGCCAGCAGAGGCGTCGGCCTGCCCTGGCCGCAGCCGGCCGACCTCCCCCGCCAGCAGTAGCGCCGGGCTCCTCTGGCAGCAGCTGTACCGGCCCTGCTACACAACTCTGTTCATCTAGAGAGAAGCCTCGCCAGAGTCAAGGTTTTTTTAAAACTTTATCAAGTTTGATTGAAACCTCCATGGAGAACTGGATAGAAGCTTGATTTGTAAAATTTTGCACCTCATCTTATTCAGGTGAAGATGGATAGAACCTGGATTTATAACAGCTTACCATTTAGTCAATCATATGTTGCTGGTGTTGAACAGTTCATGGCACATGTGAGAAGCAGATATCCCGAAGATGAGAAAATCAAATGTCCATGCCGGTTTTGCCTGAACCGAAAAGAAAAAACACAAGCTGAGGTAGAGGAGGATCTACACATCAATGGTATTTCCAGGTGCTATACAAGGTGGATTAACCATGGAGAGGGAGATGATGTTGGTGAACATTATGATGATGGCACAGTAGCTGCTGGTACCGAAGACATGGCATGGGATGCAAATGAACAACCCCCTGTTGATGCTGAAGAACAACCTGAAGATGTGATAGTAGATAGTGCACGTGGAGTTCAGGGGTTGGTTCAAGATTTGTACACCGCATCAAGCCATGGCATCGGTGGCAAATTGTATAAAGAAATAATGGAGGAGGCAAAGCGTGAGCTTTATCCAGGTTGCACCGAGGAGTCTAGGCTGAGTTTCATTATTAAACTGCTGCATATAAAAGTGTACAATCGGATAACAAATTCTAGATTTGATGCATTCCTTGAGTTGTTATCAACATCTTTGACAAATGTTTCTGGTATGCCTAGGTCCTATAGGGAAGTGAAATCTGTACTCAAGAAGACGGGTTTTGGTTATGAGAAAATTGATGTGTGCAAGTATGACTGTGCCTTGTTTTGGGATGACCATGAAAATGATCAACATTGCCCAGTTTGTGGCTTCACAAGATGGAAAGTGAACAAGGAGGGTAAAAAGAAAGTACCTCACAAGGTCTTGCGTTACTTTCCAATAATTCCATGCTTCCAAAGGTTTTTCTTGTCGAAGCAGCGTGCAGAGTTTGCAAGATGGCACAAGGAAAAGAGGGTAGAAGTAAATAATGAAATGAGACATCCTACTGATGGAGATGCTTGGAAAGACTTTGATAATAGTTTCAAGTCTTTTGCAGATGATCCCCGTAGTTTGAGGGTAGCCATTGCTACTGATGGATTTAACCCATATGGTCAGATGACCAATTCATATAGCATCTGGCCAGTGATCTTGATTCCGTACAATTGGCCACCATGGATATGTATGGACCAATCGAATTATATGCTTGCTTTACTAATTCCAGGCAAAAGATCACCAGGCAAAGATTTCCATGTGTTCATGCAGCCGTTGATGAAAGACATGCTTAAACTTTGGGAGGGTGTCCGTACTTATGATGCATATGAAGGCAAAGATTTTGATCTACGTGCAGCGATTCTTTGGGGAATTCATGATTACCCTGCTTTAGGTACCATGTCAGGCAGAACCACTAGGGGTTACTTTGCATATGTGCACTGTGATGAGGAACCATGCTCCTGCAGTCTTACAAACAAAATTGGTTTCATGGACCATAGACGTTTTCTCCCTATGGACCATGAATGGAGGACAAAAAAATATTTCAATGGCAAGGTTGAAAATAGAGAGCAGCCAAGGAAATTTAGTGTGGATGAGGTCATGGCAAGGTTGAATGAAGTTTGCTATGTTCCAGGCAAGAATCCAGATAAGAAGCAATCAAGGAAACGACCCCGTCAAGGAGAACCAGTTTGGCATGTGAAGGCTAGCTTGTATGATTTGCCATACTGGTCACATCTGAAACTACAATACAACCTTGATGTTATGCACATAGAGAAAAACATATATGAAAACATTTTGCACACTCTACTTAATACCCCAAATAAGACAAAGGACACAGTTAATGCTAGACTAGATTTGGAAGCAAGAGGTATAAGAAAAGAGCTTCATTTGTAGGGGGACTCTAATAAGCCCAGAGCTTGTTATGTTCTACAACCTGAAGCAAAGAAGAAGTTCTTGCAGTATGTAAGCAATGTGAAATTTCCAGATGGTTATGCTTCCAATATATCAAGATGTGTCAATATGGAGGGAGGAGGATCAATGCATGGGTTGAAAACACATGACTGTCACATAATGTTGCAACGTATTTTACCACTGGCCTTCGTGGTTTGGTGCGCAAAGATGTATATGAAGTAATTTCTGAATTGGGTAGGTTTTTTAGACAACTTTGCTCCAAAACTCTAAAGGTTGATGCACTACACAAGATGAAGGAAGAAATTGTCCTTATCCTTTGCAAGCTAGAGAAGATTTATCCTCCTGCATTCTTCGACGTTATGGTTCACCAAGCAGTACACTTACCTGATGAGGCACTCCTAAGGGGACCGGTTCACTATGGATGGATGTATCCCATTGAGAGAAGATTGGGCACCTTTAAGCGTTTTGTCCGCAATCAAGCAAGACCTGAAGGCTGTATTGCAGAGGCATACACGGCCTATGAGTGTATGACCTAGTGCTCAACATATTTCAGTGACATTATTAATAGGTTCACTAGGGCTGAAAGGGACTTAGATGGTAGCCGGGACAGCTCTCACAATGGTTTCTGTATTTTTGGTCATGGTATTAACCTCCTTGGTGCTTGTAAACTTCATTATGAGGATAAAGACTATGACTCCATGGCTTACTTTGTTCTAAATAACTGCGAAGAGGTTGACAAATACAAAGAGTGAGTAATTCTTCTACCTTGGTGCTTCTAAACTTCATTATTGCAGCAAGCTTAGGGAGGAATTAACTTCTACCTTTATTATTGCAGCAAGTATAGGGAGGAATTAGAACAACAAGGGGTGAATGACATTCAAAAAGTGATGTCAATAGAATTCGCTGCATGGTTTGAGAATCATGTGTGTGCAACTTGATGAACAACATGACTATAACATTTATGATTCAATGCATTTTCAAACTCACTCATTGTCTTCCTTTTCTGCAGATTACCAAATTGAAATATGAAGGCTCAACAGATGTTGATGAAGACCTATACTCACTTGCATGTGGGCCGATTAGGCGTGTACGTTCATACACAGCATGCATAATCAAGGGGGTACGGTATCACACTCTAGCTCATGAAGAAGGCAAGAAGACACAAAACTCCACCATCAAATGTGCAGGTACACACAATGATGACACTATTGACTTCTATGGGACGATCAAAGACATTATCGAGTTGACTTATGAAAAGAACGATAGAGGGGATAGAACCGTAGTCTTATTACGGTGTGAATGGTACCATCTTGAGGGAAGGACATACAAGGTGAAAGATGATGGTTACTTTCAAGAGCATTAACATCCAAGGTCGATGGTATAAGAATGATCCTTTCATTCTAGCCACAGAAGCCTCACAAGTTTTTTTCTTGGAAGATACAAAGTTCGGTCCAAGTTGGCGAGTGGTACAAGAATTCGGCCATAGACATATATTCGATGTTGAAGAGTCTGATGCAAAGAAACCAATTCATGAACAAATACAAATGAGAGGCCAGGAGGCATACCAAGAGGACAGTACTTCATTGGGACATGGTACAGTGGGAGACATAGAACCTGATATGGAATTGTTGAACATAGACAATGATCCAGGCAGCCCTATTAGTGCAGACATTGTCCAGAGCATCCGTCGACAACAACATAGAATCGAAGATGAAGAAATGAACAACGATGATGAAGATGACACCTTCCTTGAGTACCACAATCCAGATGAAGGCAACATGTCAGAAGATTACAGTGATGATGACTAAATTTTGCATTTCTAGAGCTTTTTGTCAACCATCAGTGATGAGGACTAACTTTTGCATTTCCGGAATTATTTATGAAATATGAACTTGTATGAGTGGATCTGATACATTTGAATTATGCCCTTGTATGCAACTATTCTGTTTCCATTGTACTTGATGTGTGAAAACTTCTCAGAATAATTCACATGATACAAGTTATAGTGCCCAGATTTTTCTGTTATCATGACACATGATAATGTCATGTAATGCTAACAATTTGTCATGGAATGTACTTGATGTCTGAACCAAGCTACAGTTCTTAGAATCCTGAAGCAAGTTATACTGCATAGATTTCTCTTATATCATGACACATGACAATGTCATGTAATGCCCAAAATTTGTCATGGAATGTACCAAATTTGTCATAAAATGTACAGCTGGAAGATGATGTATGTGCCCAGAATTCTTGGATATATAGTTCTGGATGCTTTTTATGACCAAGATAATGTCATGGAAAGGACACAATTTGTCACAATAGATACATGCATAATAGGCATACATGCTGCCATAATTTCTTCCCAAACATCAAATCCAAAGGAAATTTATTTCCAACATACACACAAAAGATGTCCAAGGGCACAAAGGCCCATACACACAACCACATACAAGACAAATGCAAATACATATCTAACACAACAGGTTCAATACATCAAGTTCTTCAACATTTAGCTTCCCACATTCACACATCCACACACTACAAATGTAGCTTGCCAAGCCTTCCTTGTTGTTGCCTTGTTCATGTTTTGCTCTAAGCCTTCAATTTTTCATGGTACCGTCTGTCATGTGCTTATCTATGGCCTGCATTTTTGAAGTAAAAGAATGTTATATAGCATTTTCAATTGTTATGGCTAAGTAAGGTGAAGCAGCTGGTAATGAAGCAGGTACCTTGTTTTCAAAGGCTTCTTCAGGATTGCCACCTTCTTTGGTTATGTTGCTGCTTGGGCCAGCGCACTCCACTCCTTGTTGTTTTTTGCTGACAAGTTTGTTGTTTTTCAGGGCTTCTAAATCAATTTCTAGGGTGTAGGGGCGGAGATGTGCGTCCAATGCATCCGGTGGCATTCCACTTTCCTGGAGCAATTGATGGAGCACTGGGAGCGAGACGAGGATCTCGTCACTTCGTGGA
>CM041643.1:15383082-15400961 GCA_023333625.1 Bothriochloa decipiens
AGAGATTTGACCCTTTTTGTATTCTTTTTAAATTTGAATTCATATTTCAAAATCTAAAAAAGTTTGAAAATGTTTCTTAAATGAAAAGTGTAGCTCTTGAAAAGTTATGCAAACTTTATTTTTGGATATTTTTAAGTTTCTATATATTTTTGGGAGTAATTTACAATTTTCGACGAGTGGTAGTTCTGTAATTTTGGTGAACAGTAACTCGCGCGAGTTGCTGGTCCGTTTTTGCTGGTCCGATTTGCTGGTCCGTTTTTGCTGGTCCGATTTGCTGGTCCGTTTTGCCAATCGTTATGATGGTAACACTTGTGTTCCTAGCTGCTGCCACCCACTGAGCTGCACCGAGCAAGCACAGAGCGAGCACCGAGGTCACCCACCGCTCGACGAACCACCAGAAGAGCTTGCCGCTTGCCGCACCGCCGCGTCGTCAGTAGGGGCTGGGATAAGGGGACCAAACACTACCGCCCTCGCCCAAGGCCGCCGCTCAGTCGCCGTGCACCACGCCGGAGGACGCGGCTCGGCGACGTGCACAGCGCCGCCAGGATCCGCCCACTCGCCGTCCGCGCCACCAGGATCCGCCCGCTCGTGGTCCACCGCTCCGCCAGGATCCGTCCACTCCTCGTCGCCGATGGGTATGAGGTTGGGGTCGGGCAGATGGGGATGGGGATCGGATGAGGTTGTGTCCACCGATATGGCAGAATTGGGGAATTATTTTGGTCAAGGCTTTGGCCCACTTCCAGGGGTACAGTAACATATGAGCAGGGCAATTTTCAACTAACTGATGCATGACGCCGTGAAACAGTCACAAAAAGTCACTAACTAGCATCACAAAAGAGAAAACGATAATCATCTCCCCCTTCATACAATTTGTGACGATGTTGGATACCATTATGTGACACTAAATACCATGTCATCATAAAATAATATGGCTATCTTGAATTTGTGACGCCACTGAATTGTGCGTCATATTATGGTACATTGTATGACAAAACTGTGACCCATCATGAGGTATTTTGTCATAAAAAACAAGATTTCTTGTAGTGATAATATTGTCCACTACTTGCATAGGAAACCGCAGCCATATATTAGGTCGTTTTGATTATATCCTTTGCATCCCACCAAATACTACATAGCAAAAGCAAAGCATGTGGCCAGTATAAAATGTACTAAAAATTATTTGGCAGGTGAACCCGACTACGACTTCACTGATGAGGAGTAAACATCTCGTTCCTACGCTCAGGCTTCTTTTGGAGATTTGTTGTTGCTTCCGCCTTCGGCAGCTGTTCCAGATGCTGCTACTCTGATGTTTCCTGCCCGTGTGGCAAAGAACTATTTATGTAATTCCCCCTAATTGCACTCTTTTATTTGATGTATGGATCCTGTATCAACTGCTGTTGGATAATTTGATGGTTCGAGCTTTAAACTATCATATTATTTGCCATTCTGTGTATTTTCCCTTCGAGGAAAATTGAGGATGTTTCAGTTGGTATTGGAGCCATGCTTGACCCTAGGACGAGACCCATAGGATTGGACGATAGAATTAGGAGAATCTTGAAATCTCTCAGTTATACACCGACCACTGCATATGCTTTTGTGCATGGCTTATCTCTCTCTACAACTTTTTTAACTCCATTCTCGTGTCAACCTGCAGATGGACCCCAACTTACCGCTCAGTCCGTTGCAGCCGATGGATGTCGTTGAGTATAGACTCGACGGGATGGAGTATGGAGGCTACGCTCACGTGCTTCGTGAGGTTCTCACCGAGCTTGGTGTTCCCATGGAGAACGTTGACTACCTTTGCCATGGCAAGCCCACCCTTGGAGGAGGCATCAAGGGCTATAAGGCAGTCCACATCAACATGCCTGCAAGCATGAACCTGCCTGGAGTTGCCACCTTTACCGACTTCGCCTTCGATAACAACACCAGCATGTGTGTTCAGACCATTTCGCGCCAGGCACTTTGCACTGTGCTGCGCAACGGGGCTGACTACCTGAAGGGAAGTCGCTTTCTTCTGCTTCCTCGTGCCCTAAATGTTCAGCAGGGTACTTGGGAGGAGATCGCCTACACCGAGCAGAATATCAGAGTTGACCGCAACCCTTGCCACCACACCTCTATGATGTACCTGTAGTGCTAGGAAATGTACATTGCCGAGCTGGAGCGAAAGGGACGCTGTGACTATAACTACCTGATGGAGGTCGACAAGAGAATCCGTGAGTCAGAGAGCAAGGAGGCAGCATGGAAGCAGAAGATTGCAGACCTAGAGCGTGAGTTAGCATGCAAGGAGCACACTCACCAGGACCAGATTGCCAGGCTGATGAGTGAAATGGAGAAGCTTCAGCTTCATGACAGTTGACTCAATAGGAAGATCTGGGATCTTGAGACCACTCTAGCAGAAAAGAACAAGGACTACGTGAAGATGTTCCAAAAGCAGAGTGATGATGCCCTCTATAAGGACAGACTTCTTGAGCAGTGTAGTGCACTTCATGAGAGGTTGATGGAGGCACGCACCCTCACCAACTACAATCAGGGACACCTGATCAACTATGTCCATAAGACAACATACCTCATGGACAAGCTCAAACGCACCATGGAGGCTTGGAAGAGGTCAGATCGCAAGAGAGTCAGAGAGTGCAAGGAGTTGCAGGACGAGCTTCCCTTACGAGCCCGTAAGAAGGTTAGAGTGGAGACGTTCAAGCTGGGGCAATCTCGCCTCAACTTGAGTGGGTGCCCCACCACTGGACTCAGCAGACAGTCAGTGTCCACCCCTTAACTCGAGGGGGCCCGTCATTACGTCTCTCACCTTTGGATGACTGATGAGTAGATCCAAGCTTCTGGCATCGGTATTCCTCCCGCAGCTTACAGCTTGGACCAGTCCATAGGGATGGTTTAGTGTAGTGTAGGATCAGGAGATGATGGGCCCTGTGTGGCCAAATGACCAGACTCACCATGATGTCGAGTAGTTTGTCTACCCTTTTGCTAGAACTACTTGTGTGTAGTACGTTTCTCATGAGTCTCCTAGAATAGCTGCTAGAGATACCGCCATGTACCCACTTGATGTAATGGATGATTTAGATTTTATCGCATCTTTTTGGATTTTCATGCTTCTTTGTATGAGTGTTGGATAGATTTAAATATTTTTAAATCATTTAAGCTAGTTTAATTATTACATCATTAATATTGAAGTTATATCATGCGCACATGTGCCCTAATCTGATGTTTATGTTAAGCAGGATGTCCACTCGTTGTGCTAGCCGCCTGAACAACCGCTCCCCTTCACCCATGCCCGCCAGGGGCCGTGGACACAGTCGTGGTCGTGGTCGTGGTAGCATTGGTCACGTACCCCTCGACCTTGAGGAGCCACCCCATGCTACCACCCCATGGCCTGCACATCCACCACCGCCGCCAGTTGTTGAGCCCAAACCAGCTACTAGAGGCGCGGCTAGAGGACCGCCACAGCCTGCTGCTGAGCCTAAGCCTGAGCCTGCCGCTGAAGGAAATGCAGCTCTGCCACCACCACCCGTGCCACTTTTGGCAGACGTGATGGCTTAGCAGACCGAGCTTCTTCGGGTCTTAGCTGAGAATGTGCTGCACCCCCACCACAGGAAGCCGCGCGATGACTACTTCAAGAAGCTGGAATTCTTTCTCAAGCTGAGGCCCCCAATGTTCGATGGCACTAGCATCGACCCCATCGCTGCTGATGACTGGCTGAGGGAGATTGAGAAGAAGCTAGACTTGACCACTTGCACTAACGAGGAGTATGTTGTCTTGGCAACTCACCAGCTTGTGGGTGCTGGGCGATCTTGGTGGGACAGCCTCTGTGAGACCCACCAGGACCCTGCCAACATCTCTTGGGATGAGTTCATGGAGGAGTTCCGTGTGTTCTTCATTCGCGAGGGCGCACTGGAAAAGAAGGAGAATGAGTTCCGCAACATCTCCATGGGAGCTGACAAGGTGCATGAGTACACCACCCGCTTCACTAACCTGCTGCGCTATGCACCTGCCTCAGTGGTGAATTCTGAGAAGGAGAAGATGTACTACTACTGCAAGGTCTTATCTAGCCGCATCAAGCTCTCCCTCTCAGGCACCAAGAGCCACACCCTACGTGACTTGATTGACAAGTGCATGGAGATTGAGAAGGACCGTGACGAGGTTTTCACGGAGAAGGAGGTGCTTGGCAAGACCAAGAAGCGCCGTGCTGAGGGCACCCCCCGTGCACCTTCTCCATGGAGGTCGCATGGTGTGGCGTCTCAGCCTCCCCGCTCTCGCTTCGCCCAGGGAGCTGCACACGGTTCGAGCCAGGGCGGTAGTACCCACACCAGCAACTACCCCCACCCTGCTCAGGATCGCCAAGCGTACGCTCGTGCCGCACCAGGAGGTAGCATGTGGAGGGCCGCCGTGCCAACCCCTACAGGCGGCGTGACCTACACTTTCTTCGCTTGTGGCCAGCCAGGTCACAAGGCAGCTGAGTGCCCGAACAAGGCTACACCGGCTACACCAGCGCCCGCCAGGCAGAACCAGGGCACCTCGCACAAGCAGGTGCCATCTGGAGCACCCCGTGGCCGCCTTGCCCACATCACAGCAGAGGTTGCCCAGGCTGCCCCCGATGTATTGTACGGTATATTTTTAGTGCATAGAGTTAAGACATCTGTGCTATTTGATTCAGGTGCTACATGTTCTTATATATCCACCAAGTTTGCACGAGAGCACCATATACCTGTCACTCCATGAAAAGAAGCCTTATACACCAGTTCACCCTTGGGCAACGTTTGTTGTACCAAAAGATGTAAGGGAATGAGTATCACAATCGAGGGTCTTACCTTTCTTGCTGATCTTACTTTGCTACCCTTTGAAGGCCTAGACGTCATTCTAGGGATGGATTGGTTAACCCAGAACAAGGGAGTGATATCTTGCTCGCCCAGATTTGTGGATATAACCCATCCATGTGGTCGCCAGATTAGATGTGAGCCGAACAAAGGGACGGATGTTTCCATGCTATGTGCTCTTGAAGAGAAGTAACTTGAGGAAGTGCCTGTAGTTTGTGAGTACCCTGATGTCTTTCCTGATGAGCTCCACCGGACAGGGATGTTGAGTTCATGATCAACCTGTTGTCTGGTACGAGTCCTATTTATAAGCGACCCTACCGTATGGCAGTTGATGAGCTTAAGGAGCTTAAGAAACAGCTTGAGGAGCTATCCGAAAAAGGGTTCATTAGGCCCAGTGCCTCACCCTGGGGATCTCCTGTTCTGTTTGTTAAGAAGAAGGATGGAACGCAAAGTATGTGCATTGATTACAGGAACCTGAATGCCATGACCATAAAGAACAAGTACCCCCTGCTGAGGATAGATGAACTACTAGACCAGCTGTGCAATGCCAAGTACTTCTCCAAGATTTACCTCAGATCAGGCTACCATCAGATGAAGATCAGAGAAGAGGACAATCCCAAGATAGCATTTGTCACCAGATATGGGCAGTATGAGTACACCGTCATGTCCTTCAGTCTTACGAATGCATTGGCTTATTTTATGAACATGATGAATAAAGTGTTCATGCAGGAGCTGAATAAGTTCATGGTGGTCTTCATTGATGACATTCTTGTCTATTCTGCCACCGCTGAGGTGCATGAACAGCATCTAAGGATAGTGCTGGAGAAGTTGAGAAAGCATCAGCTCTACGCCAAGTTCAGCAAGTGTGAGTTCTGGCTTGAAGAGGTCGCTTTCCTAGGCCATGTACTCAATGCTGATGGAGTAGCTATTGATCCATCCAAGATTGAGACAGTAAAGGGATGGGAGCAGCCACAGAATGTGACTGATGTGAGAAGTTTCTTGGGATTGGCTGGTTATTATTGCTGATTCATTGAGAACTTTTCTAAGATAGCTCGCCTCATGACCAACCTCCTGAAAAAGACCAATGAGTTTGAATGGATGCCCCAATGCGAACAAAGTTTCCAGACCTTGAAGGAGAAGCTCACCACAATGCCTGTCCTTGCCTTGCCTGATATCCACCAGGACTTTGTGGTCTATTGTGATGCATCTCGCCTTGGGCTCGGTTGTGTTCTGATGCAGAATGGGAAAGTCATTGCCTATGCTTCCCGTCAGCTTAAAGAGCACGAACAGCGTTACCCCACCCATGATCTTGAGCTTGCAGCTGTGATCCATGCATTAAAAATTTGGAGGCACTATCTGATTGGGAACAAGTGTGAAATCTACACCGATCATAAGAGCCTGAAGTATTTTTTCACCCAGGAAAATCTGAACATGAGACAACGTCGTTGGCTTGAGTTGATTAATGACTATGATGTGGAGATTCTCTATCACCCTGGGAAGGCCAATGTGGTTGCTGATGCTCTTAGCCGCAAAAGCCATTGTCATGCTCTGTTCACCACCACCTTGCCCAAGGAGTTGCAAGAGGGCATTGATGAGTTACAGATGGAGGTGATACCCCACGGCCTGCTGAATGAGCTTCATGTACACTACACCCTTATGGATAGGATCCGTGAAGCTCAGCACCATTGCCCAGAGATTTGGGAGATACACGAGCTCCTGATGCAAGGCAAGTGCCCAGAGTTCAGTGAAGATGAGCAAGGTACCTATTGGTACAAGGACAGAATTTGTGTGCCTGCAGACCCAGCTATCCGCAATGAGATCCTATCAGAAGGACATGACTCCAAGTATTGCATCCACCTAGGCAGTACTAAGATGTATGCTGATTTGAAGAGGAAATTCTGGTGGAAGAACATGAAGTCAGATATTGCAGGTCATGTTGCTAGATGTGACATTTGTAAACGCGTCAAAGCTGAGCACAAGAGACTTGCAGGACTGCTGAAGCCACTTGATATACCTAAATGGAAACGGGATAGCATTTCCATGCACTTCATTGTGGCTTTGCCTCGAACCTTGAAGGGCCATGATGCTATATGGGTGATAGTCGATTGCTTGACTAAGGTAGCTCACTTCCTAGCCATCAAGAATGATGCCCGAGTTGGCCAGCTAGCAGATCTGTATGTTGAGAACATTCTCAAGCTGCATGGAGCCCCTAAGAGCATAATATCCAATCGTGGGCTGCAGTATACGTCCAAGTTCTAGAAGGCCCTGAACAAGTCGATAGGGAGCAAGCTAGATTACAATACCGCTTACCACCCTCAGACAGATGGTCAGACAGAGAGAGTGAACCAGATCCTTGAAGATATGCTCCGAGCTTGTGTTCTGAAATATGGGACTAATTAGATTTTTCCCTTTGCAGAGTTCTCCTACAACAACAGTTACCAGGCTAGTCTCAAGATGTCACCATTCGAGGCTATGTATGGAAGACCGTGCAGAACACCCCTAATGTGGTTCGAAACAAGTGAAAGATCATTCATTGGCCCTACCACCATCAAGGAGGCCGAAGAAGGAGTCACCCAAGTGCGAGAGAATCTGAGGATTGCCTAGAGCCGTCAGAAGAACTATGCCGACAAGAGGTGTAAAGACCTCGAGTTTGAAGTTGGTGACTATGTCTATCTCAAGGTCTCCCCGCTTCGAGGGACTGTCAGATTCCATGTGAAGAGAAAGCTAGCACCAAGGTATGTGGGACCGTACAGAATCTGTGAGAGAATTGGCAAGCTTGCCTACAGAATTGAGTTACCCGCACAACTATCCAGAGTGCACCCAGTGTTCCATGTGTCACAACTGCACAAGTGTTTGCAGCCACCAGAGTATCCGATACCAGCAGAGGCACTTGATATTCAGGACACCCTGGAATACAGAGAACACCCCATCCGCATTATGGATAGAACCACCAAGGAAACCAGAAGCACCAACACGCCATACTTGAAGATTCAGTGGAGCAATCACACGGAACGAGAAGCAAGTTGGGAGAAAGAGTCACAAATGAGGAAGCTCTACCCCTACCTGTTTAAAGAGTAAGTTACACTCTTGAATCTCGAGGATGAGATTCTCATAAGGGGGTGGGACTGTAACATCCCAAAAAAATCCAAACACCGAAAATACGAACTTTCAAAAAATTTTCAAAAGTATACCAATGTTCGGTGAGTGTCATGTAAGCAACCACCCAATAGTTGCACAAGTAGCACCTAATGTTAGCATGAGCATTGCGTTTAATTTACCCGAGCTTGATTTGCTTCTTATTTGATTTTACGTGATGCTCAATAAAATCAAATAACTTATTATCGCATGTATGTTTATATGCCGACTAACCATGGAGATGGATCCATCACGGGGATCACTAGCATAGTTGGTTTAGTGCTTGGAAAGGAAATAGAAAAGAGAAATAAGAAATGGAGAAAAAGGAAAAGGCCAAAGCAGCCCAACAGCAGAAGCAGCCCAGCAATCTAGCAACCGTGCCGGCCTGCCTGCCCCCGCTCGCAGCCCATCCGGTCTGCTGCGCGCGCTGCCCGCTCGGCCCAGCAAGGCAACGGCCCTCGCTCGCTTGCACGCCGGCCTGCCAAGCACGCTCGCCTGCCGCTATGGCCCAGCATGGCCTGCCGCCTCGGCCTGCCGCCCGCACACCTGCACGCCCGCTCGCCCGCACTGCGGCCCAATTGGTCAATGGCCCAGCAAGGCCGCCGCACGCCCGCGCCTGCCCGCTCGCCGCACTGCTGGCCTAGCAAGGCCGCTATTGCCCCGCGTGCGCCTGCACGACGCTGCTGTGCCGCTGACGCCTGGACCCCGCCTGTCATAGCTCACCTTTTCCCTCTTTTGGCCGCCCGCCCGTCGCGTCCGTCGGCCTAGAAATGGCCATGGCCGCGCAATGCCGTCCGCCCGCGCCCGTGACCCGCCGCCGTGCTCCGGATGCCGTCCGTCCGGCTCGGCCGTGCGCGCAAAAAGCTAACCCTAATGCACGGCCACTCTCAGCCGCTTGATGAGGATCTCTGATCCCCACCGTCCGCCATCGGCCGTCATGCATATAAAGGGAGGAGCACCAGGCCGTTAGGGTTCCCTCGTGCCCCACAGCCGCCTAGACCGTGCCCGCACCACTCGTTGCAGAGGAGAAGAGGAGGAGCAAGGAGAGGAAGGAGGTGGGGTAGGAGCTATCCGCCAGAGCCCGAGCCACCACCGTAGTTCGTGCCCAGGGAAGGAGCCAGAGTTGCTGTTCCACTACGCCACTACCATGGCGCTGCTTCTTCTTCGCTGCGCGCACCTCCTTTGCCCCCGAGCTGCCATTGATGCACCGCGCAGGTGAGCGCACTTTGCTCACATCCATGGTCGCCGCCCAGCTTACCGGCCGCGTTCCCGCCTGTCCTCTCCCTCTTTCTCCCCATTGACTAGAGGAACATGATCGCCTAGTCTCGGAACGCCTATTTGACACGCTAGATGGAGCTGGCATAAGCCACAGTGAGGCCGGCACCTTTGCCGACCTCGGTTTCCCCGGACTCTGGCCGTCGGAGCACCGCCGTAGCTTTTTGCCCGCACGCGCCCTGCCGTGCCCCCTCTCTTACCTTCAGTAGGTGCTACATGACCCCAATCGAACCTAGGACAAGAAGATAAGGAGCAAGATGGTGCCCTGCCGGAGTATCGCCATCGCCGACCGCCGCCGCCGTGACCTTGCCGTCGTCTGCTTCGTTGGGAGCTCATAACCCCAAATCGATGCCCTTGATTTGCTTGCCTTGGTCCCGCGAAGCATATGCGCATGCTAGGGCCGTCCCCCTCACGCCGAGGTGCCATGCCGCCACAACCATACCACTCAGTGCCATCGTCGCACGCTCGCCAGCAACGCCAAGCCCGTAAGGCCGCACGGACCCCGCCACTGCACCGGTCGGGCCTCCGCGCCTGCTTAGCCATGCCTCAGCCTAGCTAGCACCGCCCGCTGCTGCTGCTCACCCGTTCGTCGCCGACGAGTCCTGGCCGGGCTGTCGCACGCGCAAGGCAGAGAAGAGAAGGGAATTTGCCCCGTGTGCACCGCGTCTTCCACGCGGGGCCATGCGGGACCAACCGCAGCCTGCCACGTAGTCGCTCTGCCTGCGGTCCCGGATGCACCGAGTCCATGGACCGGCCGACCATAGACCGAGCCCACCTGGATTCCAGCCCGCAGCGTGGCACGACCAGAGCCCGACATGTGTCTGGGCCGGGCCGGCCCAACCCGGCCCAGATCCAGCCCTACCCAAGCCCGCCGAGGCCCGGTCGGCGTTGACCGTTGATCGATCAATGTTGACCGTTGACCCGGTCCCACCTGTCAGTGACCGTTGACCATGGGACCCACCTGTCAGTCGCTGACCGAGTCCACCCGTCAGTGCTGACATCAGCATGACATCAGCCCCACGCCACCTCTGTAGGACCCGCGTGCCACGTGGACCAATCAGAACAAGCCACATGTCACATCCAGGATTATCTGCCCTATTTCTTTTCAAGAAAATAGAATAAACTTCAGAAATTCATAACTAATTCATACGAACTCCAAAAAATATGAACCAAGTGTCCAAATTTTCATAAAAAACGAGCTCTACATCATAGGCTTATGTATGAGTGCATTTGGAGTTAATGAATTTTATTGATTCTTTGTGTTGACTCTATAGGAGCCGTTAACGCGGCTATTATGTCTTGTTTCAGAGGAGTAGTAGTTTGAGGAGGACGACTATGAGTACGAGGAGGAGCTCGGTGATGACTTCGCAGGTGCCAAACCCCACCCAACCTCATAGATCCTACTACGCATGGCATAATATCTAGTTTGCTAGTGCTTTATTTATGAATATCACCTGATGATAGGTTGCATGGTAGATTTGCTTGATGAGCCTTTACCTTGTCACAACCTTACTCCTGCACACCCGCTGATAGGCTAGACGCATGCTTATTTACTTATGATGCTTTACTTCTACTATGCGTATATCTATATGATGTGATGCGTGGTGGAGAGTATGGTGATATGGTTAAGGCACGTGGTGCCACTTTACTCGGGGAGAGTGCTGCGTGCGTCTTGGGTGTGTGGTGAGGGTTGAGTCGATCAGACAGGATATGTCACTCATACTCCACCACATCACTCACAATAGTTCAGTCGTCTCGGGGAGAAGCATGATGTACTTCTCTGCAAACTCCACCACATCACTCATACTGGTTCAGTGACAGAATATGTCACTGACTTCATCTCTATAGTTGAGCAGCTTATAGCTTATGCTATAGCAGTCGATCCTGTCTACTTTGTTTCTCACTTCGTGGATGGGCTAAAACCAGAGATTCGTGCTATTTTAATTGTTCAAAGCCCAAAAACACTCGAATCTGCTGTCAATTTGGCACTCTTGCAGGAAGGGGCCTTAGAGTCCACACCAGTTGCTAAGGCGGGGTTTCAGTCTTCAACCAAGTATGGCTCACGGCAAGCTCAAGCTCCTGCTCTATTGAAGATGGATAAGCCAAACTCTGTGGCTGAGAAGTCACGAGGCCCATCTCCTGCAACTGATACTGATGCAAAAATGTCAGCCCTCAAGAAATACCACAGACCAATGGGTCTTTGTTACAAATATGGTGCCAAGTGGAGCAGGGATCACAAGTGTTCTCCAGATGTGTTACATGCCGTTGAAGACCTCTGGAGTTGTCATTGTGATGATGAGGAAGAACCGATTGAAGAACCACCTGACGAGTCACTTTGCTTGGCCATGTCCAAGGCTACAGCCCAAGGTGCTCCTACTCCAAGGATAGTTTAGTTCTCTGGTACTATGCAAGGTTTGCCTATCACTGTACTCATTGATTCAGGCAGTACATCTTCTTTCATTAGTCAGTCTATGGTTCAACAGTTAAAATCAACTGAACTTATTGGTACAACTAGTTCTGTTAGTGTGGCTAGAGGAGGGTTACTTCAGAGTGATGCTCTCTTGTCTCAAGCAGTTTTTGTCATTGGTGGCTATTCATTTACTGCTGATCTGAAAGTGCTACCCTTAGTCCATTTTGATTTAATTCTTGGAATGGACTAGCTGAAGCAGTTTAACCCCATGCAGATGCATTGGAAAGGTAGGTACATGCAGTTTATGTATCAAGGAGAATATATTACTCTGCAGGGTTGCCTCTGATGCTCTATGGATGCAAATCTGTTGTGTTACATCTAATGAGCCCCAGTCATTGGACTCTGTAATTCCATCAGAGATTCAGGACATAATTAACAAGTTTCCGCATTTGTTTGATCCTCCATCTGGATTGCCTCCCCCAAGAACTTGTAACCACACTATTCCTCTGCTACCTGGATCCAAACATGTTATTGTCAGGCCTTACAGGTATCCACCCAAGCTCAAGGATGAGTTGGAGCACCAAGTAGCTGACATGCTCAAGCAAGGTATAATCAAACCCAGTGCCAGTGCTTATTCTTCCCCAGTACTGTTGGTTCCTAAGAAGGATGGAGGCTATAGGTTCTGTGTGGACTACAGGCAGCTCAATTCTATAACTGTCAAGTCCAAATTTCTAGTGCCTATATTTGATCAGCTTATGGATGAATTGGCTCATGCTAAGTGGTTTTCCACATTAGATTTAAGATCTGGGTTTCATCAAATCCTTATGGCCAGTGGTGAAGAGAACAACACTGCATTCCAGACTCATTTAGGCCATTATGAGTTCAACGTGATGGCATTTGGCCTTACTGGAGCACCTGGTACCTTTCAAGGAGCTATGAACAGCACTTTAGCACCTAGTCTAAGGAAATTCCTCTTGGTCTTCTTTGATGATATCTTATTATGTAGCAAGACATTTGAAGATCATCTCCTAGACCTTGAGCAAGTGTTCTTATGGTTACAGAGAGATCATTGGCATTTGAAGCTCAGTAAATGTAAGTTTGCTCAATAATCTATTTCCTACCTATGCCATGTGATCAGTGGCCAAGGTGTGTCTACTGACCCAAAGAAGAACCAAGATGTTCAAGATTGGCTTGTGCCACAGACTGTGAAGGAGGTCAGGGGATTTTTGGGTTTAGCAGGTATTACAAAATGTTTGTCAATCATTTTCGTATTATTGCTAAACCTCTTACACAACTTCTCTGTAAGGATACCCCATTCCAATGGACTGCTACTCATGATGCAACATTTCATCAACTGAAACTGTCCCTGTCTTCTGCTCCATGTTTGGCACTACCAGACTTTTCCTTGCCATTCCATATTGAGACAGATGCTTGCACCCCGGGAATTGGAGCTGTGTTAACTCAGAATGGACATCCATTAGCTTATATTAGTAAAGCTCTAGGCCCCAAGAATCAAGGATTGCCTACCTATGAAAAAGAGTATCTAGCTATATTGGTGGCAGTGGATCAGTGGCGCCCTTAGTTCCTTCAAGGTCAGTTGTTTATCCACACTGACCAGCAGAGTTTAGTCCATCTGAATGAGCAAAGGCTCCATACTCATTGGCAATAGAAAGTTTTCACCAAACTGTTGGGTCTTAATTATAAGATCATATACAGGAAGGGAGTTGAAAATGGTGCTGCAGATGTATTGTCGAGGAAACCTCATAGTGATATCTTATCAGCTATATCTGTTGTTCAGTCACAATGGTTACAGGATATATGTATGGGTTACCAATTTGATCCTGAAACAAGATATCACTCAATGGGTGCAAAATTGTCGAGTGTGCCAGCAAGCTAAACCTGATAGAGCAAAGTATCCTGGATTGCTACAACCATTACTAGTGCCTGAATCAGCTTGGTCCATCATAACAATGGATTTTGTTGAAGGTTTGCCTCAATCAGGTGCTGCTAATTCAATCCTAGTAGTCATTGACAAATTCTCAAAGTTTGGTCACTTTATTCCTCTGAAACATCCATACAATGCTCAGTTAGTGGTCAAGCCTTCCTTGATAACATATACAAGTTGCATGGATTTCCAAATGCCATTGTCTCTGACAGAGACAAGATTTTCACAAGTAGGTTTTGGCAGAATCTGTTTGCTTATGCTAAGGTGGAGCTGAGATTAAGTACTACTTATCATCCTCAATCTGAGGGCAAACTGAAAGGTTAAATCAGTGCTTGGAAACCTATTTGAGATGCTTTGTTAGCACTTGCCCTTCCCAATGGAGTCGGTGGTTATCCTTAGCTGAATTCTGGTATAACTCTACCTTCCACTCTGCATTGGGTAAGACTTCATTCCAAGTTATGTTTGGCAGGGAACCACATCATTTAGGCTTGGATCTTGATTCAGTTAATACACCTGTTTCTGAATTATCTGAATGGCTATCAGCAAGGACTCTTATGTAGAATTCTGTTCGCCAACATCTGCTTAGAGCACAGTAGAGGATGAAACGCCAGGCTGACAGGTCCAGGTCTGAAAGACAATTTGTTGTTGGTGACTTGGTTTATTTTAAGCTCCAGCCCTATGTCCAGTCTTCATTGAGCTACAGATCAAACAACAAGCTATCATTTAAATTCTTTGGCCCATATCAGATCACCCAGCGTGTTGGTGCAGTGGCTTACCGCTTAGCTCTTCCACAATCTTCAGCCATACATCTAGTCTTTCATGTGTCTCAGCTCAAGGCTTCACATGGCCATGAAACCGTGAGCTCTTCTCTGCCTTCTCCTCTGATTGAGTTGCAGGTTCCATACAAAGTGCTGCAACACCGGTGGACTGAAGGCGATCGCCCGGTTGAGCAAGTATTGATCCAATGGTCCCATATGCCAGCAAGCCTTGCTACCTGGGAGCACTTGGAGCAGCTGCGTCAGCAGTTTCCCCGCGTTCCGGCATGGGGGCATGCTAGCACTCAAGGGAGGACGACTATTAACACTACTACTACTAAAGAGGTGGGCCGCGATGACACAAGTTCTACAAGGCCTGTCCGAGAGAGGAGGCCCAACCCACGCGTAGCTGGGCCGACTTGGGCTGCGTCAACAACGAACGAGTCGAGAGGAGCAGAGAGCGGAGGCAACGCTCAGTAGTGATTAAGCAGGGGAGCATGCCGGAGAGCGGCTCAGACCATTTTTGTAACAAACATTTTGAACTCGATTAAGATTCATCTGCAAGTAATCCATAGCTTAATTCCTGTTCTTCTTCTTCTTCCTCTCCAATTGCTTCCCAATCCCCTCCTTCTGCTAACAGAGCACCGGCGTTTGTAGCGCTGTCGCTGGGCTTGGCTTAGATCGATTGTCCTCCGGCGTAGTAGATGTAGAGCATGTTGATCCGAGCGGCAGCGCAGACCAGAGCTACAAGCCTACAACGCCCTCCTGGCTCCCGTCCACCCACCTCCCCTATGTGCCGTCGTCGTCCTTGAGGCTTTGTACAACGGCAGGGGCCTATGGGCCGGTACATGCCACGGTGAAGTCCTACATGCTGGCATACAACAATGCAAGTTGTCTGATGAGCGCTTACGGGCACGATCTCGTGGAGGCAGTAGAAGGCTAGAAGCACGTAAAATTTGCACCGGTGGACAGTTGCCACAAGCGTCTTCACTCCGTTGTAGTTTTAAATTTAAAGAGGCGCTTAATGGTATATACCTTCTCTCTCTCTCTCTCTCTCTCTCTCTCTCTGTGTGTGTGTGTGTGTGTCTAAGCCTATGCATTGTACAAGCCCTGATGATGCAGGCCACCAGGCTGGCGCCACTCCCCAGTAGTTGTAGCGCGATCAAGTGGAACTTATGCTTGGGTTTCTAATAAGCCATGGTGTAAGTGTGATGAAGCGTTATGGTAGGATCAAGGAAACTGGTCCGTTTCATTTGAGTAAGATAAACCATAATTAGAGTGGGTCTCGACCGTTCGTTTCTAACGAATATATAATTTTACTGGATACAGCTGCCTTAGCTTGGTTCATGTGGAAGTAATAATTATGATTATGGAGGACACTGGATGGTGTAGCTATCGTTAAGTTCAAAACTGATGTTTTAGGGGTAGAGATACAACTTCTGCACCTGCCGCGGCGGTGAAGCAGGCCCTTGACCTGGAGGCTGGTGACCGTATCGTACAGGCAGACGCCGGCCTCCGTGACGCTAACGCCGAGCTCGGTCAGCCGCCGGCTGCTGAACCGGCACCCTACCTTTGTCTCGCCGGCGCCATCCTTGCACCGGGTACTCCGGGAACAGCTTGGCGAGGACGCGGCACACGTCGCCGCGGTGCATCGTGCGGCCGGCGAAGAGGTACCGCCCGCAGGCGCCGGGTTCCTCGTACACGCGCGCGTGCGCTTCGGCGACGTACGCCTGCGCGGCGTCTGCCTACGTCCGCACGGAGCCGTCGAGGTACTCGAGGATGTGCATCGTGCTGGCGTTCACCGACGGCGGAAGCAGTGGGTCGACCAGCGACGGGTTGACGACGACGAGGTCCACCTGGCGCTGTCCGGCGAGCTCCCATGCCGCCTGCTCCGCCACCATCTTGGTGTAGCGGTACGAGTTCTTGGTGCTCCTGCATTAGTCGAGGTTGCTGCAGAGACGGAACCAGCGACTTTGATTAAGAGTGGCCGGACAAATGTGCTCACATTTTTTATGTGATAAAATATGCATAATAATATGTTTGACTAGGTTTTTTAAAAAAATTAATACTATTTGTAACTAAAATCATAATTTTTTATTGTAATGGAGTAAAACTGATTGTTGGGGTGGGGGGAGCACGGGCCCTGCTGCCCCTCTGGTTCCGTTAATGGGTTGCTCCAGCACGTCTCGTCTACCTCGGCACCGGGGCCGTTTGTGGCGAGGGTCCATGTACACCGCGCCGATCGACGATGTCTGCCGCGGCATTGATCACGTTCTTGGTGTTGTTTACCGCCGGCTTCAGCATTTTCGCCACCAAAGGCGCCTCTGTATATTGAGGCGGTTGGCCCAATCGCCTCTAACTTTTCACCTTAGTGGTGTGGTTATCTTGCCATATCTACAAATTGGAGTTTTAAGGGCGATAGGAACAAGAGTCACCTCTAGATACCGATTTTTAGAAGCAGCTTGGAATAAAACTACCTTCACAAATCGTAGTACACATAAATCATAACTCTAGACCCAAACATAAAAAAGAAAAAAGAAAACTACCCTCTAGGGTGGAGCCCGGGGGCGGCGCTGCTAGTCAGCGGCGGTGTGGTGGCCGGGGGGGGGGGGTGGGGCGGGGCGGGGGTGCACACTTTGCGTGTGTGTGTGAGGGGGTCATGGAGAGAGGTGGAGAGAGAGATAGGGAACACCACAGTTTTTTATTGATTCCAATCAGATTACAACACTGAGTATTTATAGCCAATCTACCCTGACTTAGACGCTAAGTAATTCTAGAGAATTCCTATGGATATTTTTTTATTTTGCAATCCCTAATTAGGGAAACACTTTGACTAATGAATGGAAATAACACGGAAGAGATGACGACAATGGCGGCTGCGCATGCGCGCGTGGGCGGCGCCACCTTCCTCCTTGGCGCGCGTGGCGCCCTAGCCACGGCTCATGTCATCGTCTCCTTCATTCTAGGTGGGAGTTGGCCCAATTTCATTTCGGAGGAATATTCTGGATCGCGTTGGACGTGTTACAGTTACAGGCCTGGATGGAGATATGCCTCACATAAGCATGTATTTGGGATACATTTTCATCCGACCTATTTTTTTTAATCATCCGATCTATTTCTAGCATCATTAGTTCATAATCTAGTGACAAATTAATCCACTGTATATAGTAACACATCAATTCTTGGAATATATCATTTCTATCAAATCAAATGAAATCATATCTCTACATGCAGTGCAACCCGTGCCCATAATAAAACCGCCAGAGTCCTCTTTGCGCTGGATCGTCGTGGTGTGTATAAGCTATGTCGTCCTCCTCATGCAGCCGCCGCCACGGCGGCACAGCACCTCCACCACCCCCGCCGGCGCCGGGATCCTTGCTGGCTGCGGAGGAGAGGGACTGGGCTTCTCTCCCGCGGGACATCGTTCTGGACATCTTCCTCAGGCTGGGGCCACGCGAGGTCATGATGGGCGCCGAGTTTGCGTGCAAGCCGTGGCGCCGCGTCGCGCTCAAGGAACCCTTTCTGTGGCGCCG
>CM041643.1:15400971-15480090 GCA_023333625.1 Bothriochloa decipiens
AAGCCGTGGCGCCGCGTCGCGCTCAAGGAACCCTTTCTGTGGCGCCGCGTCGGCATGGACAACACCACCAACAAGCATCGACGTTGCATCGACGGAGGAGTACTGGAGATGCCCATGAAGCGGGTCGCCGTGGATCGCGCCGCGGGACAGTGAGAAGCCTTCCAAGGATACTGCGACGACGACTATCTGCTCAGCCTTGTGGAAAGGTACTACGACTACATTCTACTCTCTATTGCAAGTTATTAGGCACCCTACGTAGTGGTATTTCACTATTTTTCTGGGAAAAGAAAACCGAAAAGGATGGAATGAAATCTCTCCTCATTTTGCACCTATTTTCTGTCAAAATTGGAATACTTCACACCAACAGAGATGACAATTCATAATTTTTGTTCTGTTAGCTATATATAGGCACGGTACTTTAGTTTACACAGAACCTGTTTTACAAATATAGGATGTCTAGCATGAAGCACAAAGTGCTTGGTTGTTCGCACAACAGGAGTGGTGCTCTGGAACTTTGGATCATAGAAATATAGAGTGTTGTACGTTGGTGTGTATTCTCCTTGTATGGACTGTTGGTATTGGTTTCTGCTCTTTTCTTGCCTTCTTGCTTTGTATTTTAGCGTTCATGACCTAACAATGTAACTGGTGCTCGGTGCCTAGCTTCCATGCCAGACCAGGCCGGCTTTAGTGCAAAATTATTTTGTTCGAAACCCATGAAAAAATTACGGGCTATAGTATTTAACGGGAGCTTGGCCAAAATGCTATAGCGGTGCTATTTGACGCTAATCGGCTCTATAGCGCGCTAATGAGCATTGTGATAGCTGCTTCTGGACGCTATAGCGGCACAATTTCGACGCTATAGCGCGCTATTTTTTTTTCCATAGTCGAAACTATCCCTCACCCATGGACTTCATAAAAAATGTGCATTATAGAGTCTAATTTGCAGAGCTTGTCAAATACTATTGTTTATAATAGGTTTTAGGTAGCTCCTAACAATATTGCAAGTTAATTTGCAATATATAAATGAAGACTGTAACATATATGACATGATTGTTCAGATTGCTATGTATCATATATAATAGATGTGATCACATGAAGAATTCGAAAGAAGCTATAGCTTATCTGCATCCTTACTCTTTGAATATTTCTGTTTCTTGCAGAGCACCCACTTTGAAATGCCTCCGCATTAGTTAACATCAAAGTGATTATCAA
Organism: Bothriochloa decipiens; assembly: GCA_023333625.1. Classification (NCBI taxonomy): domain Eukaryota; kingdom Viridiplantae; phylum Streptophyta; class Magnoliopsida; order Poales; family Poaceae; genus Bothriochloa; species Bothriochloa decipiens. The sequence continues at coordinate 15,402,184 of CM041643.1, forward strand.
TCAGATGAAGATTTAGTTGAAGCACTCAAGAAATTCCCCCTCCTTGAGGAACTGGAAGTTTATTTCAAATGGGGTTTGCCTGCTTTCAAGCATTGAGGCGGCCCTGGTGCAAGCGGTAGAGCTTTACCGCCTGTGACCAAGAGGTCCAGGGTTCAAGCCCCAGCTTCTGCACATTTGTGCAGGGATGGCTGTTGGCTATTTTCTCTTTCCCAGACCCCGCAGTGCGGGAGCCTACGGCACTAGGTATGTCTTTTTTTTAACATAGGGACGAGAACATTCTCCGATCCATCTGCCAAGCTTGCCCCCATCTCAAGAAACTTGTTCTCAGGTTTGCTTCTGCCTTTGACCTTGGGTGCGATGAGGATGAACATTGGAAGTAGATAATTGACCGAAAACTTCCAGTGATGCCCAAGTTACACACCTTAGAATTGTATAAGTGTGACCTCAAGGTTAAGGGGCTTAAAGGCATCTTGACAGTTGTCCAGTACTGAAAACTCTGCACATAGATGGCTATTTCGACAAATATGAGATGGATAAGAAGCTGCGTATGAAATGTTCTAGGGTGAAGAATCTTACTCTTCCTACAAGAATTTCTGCTGCCATCGATCCAGAGGATGAATATTTATATTATTGATACCGATTCATATGATATTTTGGTACCGATTCACAGGATGATTCACTGCAGGAGGGCTACGATTACGATAGCTACTAGCTAGGAATTGCCTTCCATCCTTGTTTATTTCAATTATATTATGAGGACATCTATTGTCATTATATCAATAAATTTTGTTTTCATGGACTGTCAAATCTCTTGTGATCAAAGTTTTGTTAGAATAACTATCAATCTCTTGTGAAATTTGTTCTGCTTTCACAGTTTGTTAGAATTTTTGTTCAAGTTTACTTATGTCAAAATATATTAGTGTAACTAGTTTTGCTAAATTACGGTCAGGAATATTGTGTTAGTTAATTATTAAAAGAGTCAAGTCTGATTTATTCCATAACATCGCTGAATGCGAAGACCCCATCAAATTCCATTACTAGAGAACACATACACACATAAAACATTCAAATCTGAACAAAAGGCCCTTTACGACGATTTCAAAGAGGATGGTTTGGGTTATTTTGTGAATGTGGCAGCATCCACCTGTTACATGATGTCTCTTTCTTTATAAAAAATCATGATTTTTTTCTATGAAATCAGTGACTACTTTATTATAACAAAATTATAGAGCAGGCCGCGCTCCACAATTTTGTAGCTGAAAACAATTTATCTGAGATATTGTAGTACAATTTTTGTCTTAAGTTATTAAAGTTTTTTTTATATTTTTTTAAATGGCCTTGGATGTAGCTAGACATGGTCTATACCAAAGATGTGGGAGAAAGAGATTTGGGATCCATTTCTAGTAGTAACAAGTCAATTCTTGTAGTACGTATATATCTTTTATATATCAAATAAAATCCCTCGCAAATTGCACGCACTAGGCCACACGTGCATTGGCCCACATGCCATGGCGCGGGGTGTCTACCACAGTTGTATACGTTAATAAATCATTTAAAGTGAGACCTTGAGAAGTATCATAACTGTGAAATAAATGAGATATAGTATTCGGAACATCTATTATTTGTGAACAATTATCGTTTTCGGTTCTCGATCACCGGTGCGGGATTGTTTTCGCCTGCTGCAGGAATCCATCCCGTGTTCAGGCCTGTGATGTGGTTTCTCTCTGACTTCAAAGTGTAATAAGGAAAATATTATTTTTAATTGTTGTAGCATTTATAAGATCTATTTGTAATATAACTGATCGTCCACCTTGTTGTTCTTTTAACCGTGAACAGTGTGCTAGTAGGGATGAGGCAAAAAAAAAAAAGAAAAAATGGGAGGATGTGAGCAGTGTCATCTATTATTTGTAAACAATTCTTTTTGTCGGTTCTCGATCACCAATGTGGGATTATTGTTTAGAACTTATTGTGTTTTGCCTGAACTTGGGATACAATTTCATCTGATCTATTTCAGTTTCATGAATTCGTGATATAATGATAAGTTAATATATACGTAGTTACTGTTGTAAAAAATCAGACTTTGGAATATAGAAAACAGAGGAGCGGGAATAATAATTAATAATATATCCTAGTCCATCTGTCACGTGTATGGCCCTACAATATATGGCCCTATAATATATTCGGATAATATATCCATGGGAGATCCTTTTTTGTTGTAAAGACGTACATCAATCAATTGTCCGTTTCCGTTTTGGGTCAGATATTCATCGAATCAAATCCGTCGCACGCGGTTTCACAAAAAAAAAAAAAATATCCGTCGCACGCGCTAGGCCACATTCCATTTCCTCCCCCGAGCAGCCCCAAATGCAGTGCAACGCGTGCCCACAACAAAGCCGCCTTTGCCCTCGCACTCATTCTCGCGTAAGCGATGTCGTCGTCATTCCCCTCCAGCCGCCGCCACGGCGGCACGGCACCTACACCTCCCCCGCCGGCGACGGGATCCCTGCCGGCTTCGGAGGCGAGGGACTGGTCTGCGCTACCCCGGGGCATCGTTCTTGACATCTTCCTCAGGCTGGGGCCACGCGAGGTCATGCTGGGCGCTGAGTTTGCGTGCAAGCCGTGGCGCCGCGTCGCCCTCGAGGAACCCTCTCTCTGGCGCTGCGTCGGCATGGAGGAACCCTTCGTCGACAAGCATTGGCGTCACCGTCGCATCGGTCTGGAGATGGCCATGAAGCTCGTCGCCGTGGATCGCGCAGCGGGACAGTGCGAAGCCTTCAAAGGATACTGCGACGATGAATATCTACTCAATCTTGTGGAAAGGTACTACGACTACTGATCTGCTGCACTTTTGGATCTTTAATTTCCTGCGTTACCCACCATTAAAGGGACAGACGCCAGTTTATTTTAATGCAAATTAGGTACCCTACGGCCTATACGTGATGTTATTTCACTATTTTGCTGGAAAATAAAACCGAAAAGAGATTGGAATGGTCCCCCTCACCATTTTGCATCTATTTTCGGTCAAAATTTGGAATACTATCACCAACATAGAGGAGAGGACAATTTACAAATTTTGTTGTGTTACCTATAGGCTGGGTACTTCAGTGTGCCTTCAGTGTGCAGAGCCTCTTTTACAAATAATATTGGGGATGTCTAGCCTAAAGTATAATGGGTACATTTCTTTAGACACAGATTCTACTAAGGGCATGTTTGGCACAGTTTATAACAGCTTTATGAGATGCTGTGAGATATTTTTTACCAAATACCTCTTTCTAAGAACATCACCAATAGTTTGTCAAATTCTACCTGGCAAATTGTGTGATTTGTCAACTTCCAAATCTTTCTGCCAAGTAAAATTAGAGCCTCCCTCCAAATTTTTATTTGCCAAAACCAAAAAAGAGGCCCACATGCAACTTTTTTACTAGAGACCTTGACTGCTTGAGGTAAAGCTCCCAGATAAATGTAGCATTGAGCTCTGTTGGTAAGAAATTGAAACATCAACCGTTTGCATAAAAAACAAATGAGTGAAATGTACCACAGGCCCATGGACATTGCTCGCTGTGTCAAATAAGTCCCTGGACTTCGAAAATGGCCATATGGCCCTTTGAACTTGTAAACCGGTTCACCACAGGCCCAGATGGTAAAACCAGTCTGGTTTTGCTGTCCACATGGACTGGGGCCCGTGTAATTTTTGAAAAACAACCCCCACCCTATCATCCATCTCACATCTATGCCCTCACCGCTTCTTCTGCGTACAGGCAAAGCAGGGGATGGCCTCCTCACCGCTGCACGCGCGCCGCCACCGCTAGGCAGGTGCGCGGGCGAACTGGGGGCGCCGCCCCTTCAGTGGGGTGTAGGCACGGGCGCAACCATGCCGTGCACGAGCTTAGCCTCCACGCCTCCTCGTGGGTGCGCGGCCGCAGCCGCCATGCCGCGAGCGCAGGAAGAAGACGCGGGGCTAGGGACGGGACGGGCACGGGCGCGAGACAGAGGAAGAAGAAGAGATGGAGGCGGGAGATGGAGGCCTCGGCATCCGTTGTGACCAGGCAAAGCCCCCTGCGGCGCACGCTCGCAGCGGGCGGGCTTGGCGGCCGGGCGGAGCCCCACACCGGGCACGCTCGTGGCAGGCGGGGGAGGCCGCCACCAATTCGGGCGAGCATAAGGCCGGCGGGCGGACGAAGCAGTGGGAGAACACCACGGTGTGCGCGAACTAGGTGTAGTGGGAGAACCCCATGGTGCGCCCTCGCCAGGGTCACCACCTCCCGTGCCGTGAGCCCCTTCCCAGCGAAGAGCAGGGCGGGGCGCACGAGGCAGAGTGGCCGCCCACCCACCCGCCAGCAGAGGCACGCGCTTGAGGCAACGCCCGCCCGCGCACGCGGCGCGGCAGCGCTCACCCACGCCGAGGAGCTCGCGCCTACCCGCTTCGGCCCGCGGTGAGGCGGAGCTCGTGCTCGCGCACACACCCGCCCCGCGCACGCCGCTGGCAAGGCGGAGCGCGCCCACGCACCCGCCCACGGCGAGGAGCTCGTGCCCGCCCGCGGCGCGGCGACGCTTGCCCACGCACCCGCCCGCGCACGCCGCGGGGAGGCGCACCCCCACGCCGCTCGCCCACGGACCCGACCATGGCGAGGAGCTCACGCCCGCCCACGGCGCGGCGGCACTCGCCCACGCACCCGCCCGCGCACGCCGCCGACAAGGCGGAGCTTGTGCCCGACCGTGCATGACCGACGCCGCCATTCCTCCCCCAATCACGTCACCACCACCACCACCACCACTCTGCCACCCCCAATTGCTACACCACAGGAGCTAGCCCCCGCGCCGGCCTTCGCGGGCGGCGCAAGGGCGAGCGGGTGGCTGCGGGCTTCAGAGACGGGCGCGCAGGGGAAGGGGCAGGGCCTCGCGCTCAGGATGCGACGGAGGAAAGGAACTCCGGCGAGCTCGGCTTGGGTGCTGCAGCCACAAATTGAAGCCGGGGAGCGGTGTCGCACGGCCGTCCCCTGCTCTGCTTCTGTGATAGAGGTGAGGGAATAGATGTGAGATGGAAGATAGGGTGGGGGTTGTTTTTAAAAAATTACTCGGGCCCCAGTCCACATGAACAGAAAAACCAGACTGGTTTTGGCATTTGGGCCTGCGGTGAACCAGTTTGCAAGTTCAAGGGGCCAGATGGCCATTTTCGAAGTCCAGGGACCTATTTGACACAGCGAGCAAAGTCCATGTGCATTTCACTCAAAACAAATTATCATTGCTAAGTATGCCAAGGACAAAGAGGAAGCCACATAACTTGAAATGAGAATACAAACTTAGTTTCTATGGAATTAATGAAATTCCAAAACAGGTATATCAAGAGACTCTAGATCCATTTATTTGAGAAGGAAAACAGAAAATTAGGCAAAAATGCTTACTCTTGGGTCCTTTGGGTTCATTATTCAGTCTGGGTGTTTCAGCTTCATGGTATTATTCCCACGCGTCCCGCCTCGACCTTGCCTAGTGGCCTCGACCTTGCCATGGGTACTTAGTTTCTCCATACACATCCACTCGCACACACTCGATATAGTTATTGTTGATGGATTTCTTGGCATAAGTATTTTTTTGTCTCTCGTATCTTGTTTTATCTCGCTCCCACTTGAGACTTTTAGACCATCTGGGCGAACTAGGGGATGCTTTTATTTCTAATGTATGTAATATATTTTGGGTCACTCCTATAAAATCAAATTTGCATGCATGTGAGGACTAAAAGATATATGGCATGATTGTTTGCACTGTTATAGATCATATAACAGATATGGGGAATAATTGAAAAGATTTAGATATGTGATGTAGTGCTTCACATGCATGGTTTATCTATATCGCTACTCTTTCCAGCCTTACTGAGGATTTCTGTCTCTTGCAGATCACCCTCTTTGAAATGCCTCTACATCAGCGAACATTACAGTGCTTATGAATCAGGTGAATATGTAGTTGAAGCACTCATGAAATTCCCCCTCCTTGAGGAGTTCGAAGTTCATTTCAAAGATACTATTGAAGACAGGGACGAGAACATGCTACAATCCATTTGCAAAGCTTGCCCTCATCTCAAGAAACTTAGTTTGAGGTTTGCTTCCGCAAGTGACCTTGGGTGCAACGAGGATGAGTATTCCAAGGAGACAATTGATGGAGAAATTCCAGTGATGTTGAAGTTACACACCTTAGAACTGTATGAGTGTGACCTCGAGGTGGAGGGGCTAAAAGCCATCATTAACAACTGTCCAATACTGGATACTCTACACATACATGGATATTTTAACAAGCGTGATATGGATAAGGAGCTGCGTTCCAAATGTGCTAGAGTGCAGAATTTAACCCTTCCTACCACAAAGCGGAGCGACATTTATGCCACCGAGAAGGGATATTATTCTGCTGATACTGATTCACAGGATTCCCTTATTATTCAGAGGACGATGACTTACTAGAGGAGTAAAGATTGCATTGAGGGCCGAGATTACCAGGAGTAAAGGCTGGTAGCAAGGAATTTCCTTCCAACCTCGTTTATCTTAGTTACCAAAAAACCTATTGTCACTATATCACTGAAATCTGTTTTTGAAGGACTATCAAATCTCTTGTGACGATCTTGGTTGCAATAATAATGATGTAGCTTCTTAGTGGACTTGCATTGTCAGCAACGAAAAGCATTTGCCTTTTGTTCCACTTTCACTACAGCTTGTTGGACTGTTTGCTGAATTTTGTTTTTTATATATGATTATATCAATATATATATATTAGTATGACTAGCCCTCCAACCTCTAAGCCGTCATGGTCAAGAATCTTATGTTATACGGAGTAATTAACAAAAGAATCAAGTCTGATTTATTTCATAACCTCACCGAACATGAAAACCACATCGAATTCCAATACGAACATGCCCAGATTATATTTCAGATCCGAACAAAATACCCTTTGTGGCCATATCTAACAGCTTTTCTGGGTGCTTTTGTGAATGCGGAAGCAACCACATGTCATCGGAGTTCTCTTTCTTTTGATACCAAAAAAAAAATCATGATTAATTTAGTATAAAGAAATAGGATGAATACAAATCTTATATCAAAACTATAGAGCCCGACGCAGTCTATAATTTCATATATGAAAACTTTGAGATATATATATTGTAGAGGTACACTTGTTTGTTTTAAGTTAGTAGGATTAGATTTTTTTTTTCAAAACGGCCTTGGATGTAGTCATGGGCTCATGGCCTACAACTTTGTATTTAATAAATTTTTATTTGAAGATCGTTCGGATGCTCAAATATTGACTTAGTTTCCTTGATTTTGAAATTCATTGTTCTACAAAATTCCAAACATCATCGAATGTTGATATAGTCTGTACCAAACTTGTACTTTCAATGCATTATGGGCATGACGCGTGATTGGTTCACTTCTCTTGAGAGCCTAGGTCGCATCCACAGGCCAGGCTAGATTAGGACAGGTCAAATGCATTCATGTGCCTGCTATTTGGTTACTGCTTGTATGTGATCGGATCGGACTAGGTAGATAGTTTGTTTGGTTAGCTCACTTAGCTAAACTACAAGCAAATCATGGCCCAAACACATGCACATGCAAGCTGTCAGTCTCGCGCCGGCCAGGCAGAGTAGAAACAGACCTCATTTGCGTTCCTCCGCTGCCAGGCTCCGGGCATCCTTTTGCATGCGAGCGGCCTGGCTCTGAGCAAGTTCCAGAAAACCAAACTAAGCTGTTCGTGTACGAGAGCATGCAAGGCTGGCCGCATGCCGGATACCAAACACGCCCTATATCTAGTTGATAAGATTTTTATCTGAGATATAAAAGGCCTTAGTATTGAAAGTTGGGAGCTGCTCCGGTACTCCGTTTCTAAAAAAATTGTATAAATCTCAAAGCATGTAATTAAGGTTATTATTTTGCATCTGGGTCCCGCCTGGGCCCAGTCCGTCCAAGCCCAGATCCTAACGTGTGTGCAGGTGTCCGTGATTCCGTCTTCAGTCTTCACGCCGCCGTTTCAGTCGCGTCCAGCTTCGTCTTCCTCTTCCTCTTCCTCTTCCATTCCCGAGCTCCGTTCCCGAGCAGCAGCGGCCGGCAGACCGAAAGTGTTGTGGCGAGGCGTTGGCGGACGTCTCCCGAGTTCGCTGGCGCGGCGGGGCGAAGGCGTGCGCCTCCCCCGGGCGGTGGGCATGGTGTGTTCTTCTTCAATGGCGACTACACCGCCGCCGGAGCTCCTTGCCGTGCTTGCCGCGGAGCACGACAAAATGAGATCGGGGAAAGAGATATAGCACGTGGGGGCGGGGACGGCCACCTCCCCCGGCCGGTGTGCTCTGCGCTGCGGCAACCGGTGTGGGCGTGTGGCTGCGCGGACGGACGGGGAAGGAGGAACGGCACTTCCGGTCCGCCGGCGCCGTTGCTCGGGAATAGAAGAGGGAAGAGGAAATCAGGACGCTACGGAAACGGCAGCATGAAAACTGACGGAGTCATGGACACCAGCAGTCCAGCATACACATTAGGATCAAGTGCTGTCTGGGCTTGGACGGACTTGGCCCAGATGCAAAATAATCTGCCATAATTAATTTCCTTAATTACCTGCTTTGAGATTTGTACTAATTTTTAGGAAGTGAGTACCGGAGCAGTTCTCTTGAAAGTTAACCCAAATAGAACTTTACCTGTTTGGTGCGGATAGTCCATATTCAGTTTGTTTTCCTTTGCTGAAGCCCTCTATCTACCTACAAGATTGAAGCTTCGTGATCCATTCTCCACACCACACTTAGGGGCTGTTTGGTTCTGAACCCGGCAAAGTTGTCTGGACAGGCAGCTCCCCAGGCCGTCGATTTTGAGCGCCTGGCGGTCGGATGGACCTGCCTGGACAAGCGCCCCCAGACCACGTTGCAAACCAAACAGCCCCTTAGAGCATGAGATTTTCAACTCAAGAGCATAACAATGGGACCCATGCTTAGAAACTTTTCAAGCCTCTTCAATCAAGGCTGTCCAACCCAATACTCGTAGGGTAGTGGCAAATCTCATCACCAACACACCAATCCTAGTTTCCTTTTGGAACATCCAATTTTCTTCTGAACTTCGATCATTTTGGTCATCCTGGAATCCACCCATCATATGGCCATTCTCCTCCTAGATTTTTAAGGTGTTCAGCTGCAAGGGAGTTCACAGTTGGCTAGAAGCTCCTACACCTAGCTTTCAACTGTTTTATCTCCATGAAAATGTTGTTTCTTTGGGTGCACCTTGAGCCCGTAGCCTCCACCGATTCTTCAATTTTTCCATTTGGGTGGAACTGTAGCCAACACTTCTTTCCATGGATCTAGGTCTAGTTCTTGATGCTCTGCACAACAAGACACATTGTGAGTTGCAACTTAACTACTTATACAAACCAGTTGGTCCATATACATTGAGCTTGCTCACTGCGGTAGGCACCATGCAAGGTACGGTGAACTTTGTTGTTGGCCTCAGCAAAAAGGATAAGTATGTAGGACTATGTAGCAACAACAATGTTGACAAAACTAGTCTATAGGGAATTAAATATTTACTGTCACTATGGATCTGGTCCATAAGTAGTTCATGGATAAAAGAAAGAGTCATGTTGTTGGCCTCCTCCTGTACATGGAATGTTTTCTAGGAAAAAAGTTAGGCGAGGACCATCTCTACCATGACACTGTTTGGTTGACATGTGGGCCATCCTATCATTTCAGCCGCATGCATGTCTCCCATGGTTCATGTGTTTGCTTGACATCCACATTGTGTTTTGGTGCGAACGGTCCGTACCCAATTTGTTCCCCTTTGCTTAACTCCTCTATCTACCTACAATATTGAAGCTTCATGCTCCATTCTCCAATACACCGAGCCTCTGATTTTCATCTCTAGCTAGTAGAACATAACAATGGGACCGCTGCCCAGAAACTTTTCAAACCTCCTCAATCAAGGTTGCACAACCCAATACTCAAATCTGGCATACGTATGTGCCAGCCTCGCCCCTCGCCTCCCCGCATCCACGCACACTCGGTTCCACGGAAAAAAAAAAGAAAATGTCGAAACAGAGTTGGTTCCGGATGTATAAAAGTAAAAAATCTACTTTGCCTCCCCCAAATATCACCAAATTTTGATTTTGCTCTCTCAACTCTAAAACCGGATAAACCACCTCCCCCAACTTTTTAAACCATGCATTTTACCTCCCTGGAGCGGTTTTGAAGACGGTTTTGCTACAGTACATAGCGGTTTACTACAGTGACTGTAGTTTTGTCTTTTTTTATTTTTTATTTATTTCGGCTGATTCTTTGAAAATTCATAGTAAATCATAGAAAAATTATAAAATAGAAAATCTAATTTTGTTGGACTCTACATGAGTAGATCTACACAATGAATATATAATATAGTATGCTTTAGTATAAAGTTTTTGCTTTGAAGGTTTTGTCTTTTTCTTTTTATTTATTTGGCTGAATATTGGAAAAATCATAGTAAATCACTAAAAATCATAAAATAAAAAATATAGTTTTATTGGACTTCACATGAGTAGATCTACTTTAGTATAAAATATTTATAGAAGCTACATATTATTTGTTCATAGCTGCAGGTTCTATAAAAATTTTGTACTAATGCATATCATATTATATATTCACTTTGTAGATCTACTCACGTGGAGTACAACAAAATTGGATCTTATATTTTATAATTTTTTGGTGATTTACTATGATTTTTCAAATATTTAGCCAAATAAATAAAAAAGAAAAAGATAAAACCTTCAAAGTAAAAACTTTGTAATAAAGCATACTATATTATATATTCATTGTGTAGATCTACTCATGTAGAGTCTAACAAAACTAGATTTTCTATTTTATAATTTTTCTGTGATTTACTATAATTTTTCAAAGAATCAGCCGAAATAAATAAAAGATAAAAAACCAAACCACAGTCATTGTAGCAAACCGCCATGTACTATAGCAAAACCACCTTCAAAACTGCTCCAGGGAGGTAAAGTGCATGGTTTGAAAAATTGGGGGAGGTGGTTTGTCCGGTTTTGGAGTTAAGGGAATAAAATCAGACTTTGGTGATAGTTGGGGGAGGCAAAGTAGACTTTTCCTAAAAGAAAATGACGCCAGAAATAGGAAATGTGCGCCGTGAGTGTTACCGACGCTTGCGCGCTAAATAGCGTTTGGGAGACTTTGTAATATAGAAAGACGAGGGGAATTATCCTAATCTTTCCCTAATAATACTTAATTGAAGAAATTTCTCTCCGCCAGAAACTTTTTATCCGCCAGCCCAACTGCTGCCTTAGTTTGTCCGTTTATATAGGAAAACAAATACCCGAAGCTCTCCCGTCCGTATAAGAAAATAATAACGGAGCCCTCCCGTCCGTAGAGAGAAAAAAGGAAATAAAAAAACCTGACCCTCCAGTCCACACATTAAAATAAAAATTAAAAATAATAATAAAAATAAGGAAAATAAAATAACGAAATAGAAAAAAATAAAAAAAAATGTAATGGCTGTTTTGTAAAATTAATAATAGCAATGATAATTTTGCAAAGCGATGACAATTTCGCTACATATTATACGCAATGTTATAAGTCGTTCAAAGAGTAGTGAGTGAGTTCATCATCTAATTCGGAAAGAAGTTGTTGCCAATATTAGAAAAAATAGAGGATTCCACGTAAAAAAGTTGATGCAGTAAAATTTTATCTTAAAATATATATAAAAAATGATATAATAAAAGTTCTATAGAGTTCGTGCCTACGACGTTTGATGGACGCATCAGATTATTTTGGACGGGCTACCGTTGCTGGTTCCCACACGACATGGACTGCCTTGAGGTCCCAGCTGAAGAACTCTGTCACACTCAAATAAAGCGACCATGGAGGTAGTGGCCGAGAGCAGCACGGACCACAACAGTGAGGAGATTGTCATAGCGGGCCATACCGATTTTGCAAAGAGTACCTAAGTGAGTTCACAATCTACTTCAATAAGGAGTTAGTGGCAAGAATAGGAAAAACTTGAGTGTCCCAACTGAAAAAATGTATATAGTATGATGTCAAAATATTTATGTAAACTTTAAGGATCCAATACAAAGTGTTTTGTTAGTTGCTTATGTTTTTAAAAAAGACAAAAAATATAAAATCCATATAAAATCGAAGTCAAATGTAAAATTTCTAATTCAAACTTTGTTAAATTCTTTCTAACCATAGATTATAACCGTGTGTGAAATAAAATCTTAAAAAGCCTAAGGGCATATAAAAAACCATAAATAGTATGCTCCAAAGGCAGTTTAAAAAATTATAAAATTTATAAAAAGTTATCAATACAAACCAGCGGGACGGAAAGAGACTCAATGTTAGGGTTGTACTTAATCTGTAATATAAGAATTGGTATAAAGATGAATTATTTTAAATACGATATAAAAACCTAAATACATTTGAAAATAGTTTAAGTTTCCAGTGAAAAAATATTTAATAAATTTTTATTATTTTCTAAAAATTATAAAACTCATTGCAATAGATGTGGATAAAATTCATAGCGGCACGGGTATTTTGTCTCTTTATTATTAGGTATCGATTATGACTAGATAGATATACAATAAAAGCAAGCAATATTTATAAAAAAAATTAATACGTCTTATAATTTAAATTAAGGGAGTATTATGGATTTTATGATCTATAGCAACGTACGGACAAATTTGCTAGTGCTATTTAATTTGTCATCTGGGCGACGTACTCTAGGACGGATTGAGATCCTTTTTTGTAAACACATCAATTGTTTTCGATCGAGTACATATATATCTGTTCTATATATCAAATCAAATCCGTCGCACACGCATTTTCCATTTCCTCAGCCCAGCGGCTCATGCAGTGCAACGCGTGCCAACAATAAAGCCGCCAGTCCTCTTTGCCCTCGATCGTCGTTGTGTATACGCGATGTCGTCGTGCCCCTCCAGCCGCCGCCACGGCGGCACCACCACCACCGCACCTCCACCTGCTCCCCTGCCGGCGCCGGGATCCCTGCCGGCTGCAGAGGCGAGGGACTGGTCTGCGCTTCCCCGGGACATCGTTCTGGACATCTTCCTCAGGCTGGAGCCACGCGAGGTCATGCTGGGCGCGGAGTTCGCGTGCAAGCCGTGGCGCAGCGTCGCCCTCGAGGAACCCTCTCTCTGGCGCCACATCGGCATGGAGAGCCCCGCTGTGGAGCATTGGCGTTGCCGTAGTGTCGGTGTGGAGATGGCCATGAAGCTCGTCGCCGTGGATCGCGCCGCCGGACAGTGCGAAACCTTCAAAGGACACTGCGACGATGAATATGTGCTCAATCTTGCAGAAAGGTACTATACGACTACCGATCGATCTGCTGCACCGTTTGATCTATATTCTGCTTGCGGAGGCAGTTTATTTTATTGCAAATTAGCTACCCTATAAGTGATGGTATTTCAGTATGTATTTTCCTGGAAAAGAAAACCCAAAAGGTTGGAATGATCTCTCCATATTTTCACCCTTTTTGGGTCAAAATTTGAAATACTCTGAGTCTCACCTACGGAGCTAGTTAGGCTGCTTACCTAACTTTTGGATCATTATATTGAGGAGATGTCAATTTATAGTTTTTGTTTCGTTAGCTACTATAGCTAGGCCCGGTGCATTTTGTTGCAGAAACCTCTTTTACAAATATGCGGGTTGTGTCTAGCCTAAAGTTCGACCTGTTCATGTTTATGTAGAGAGATTCTACTAAGTGCTCGATCGTTTGAACAACAGGAGTGGTGCTCTGGAACTTTGGGATAACAGCATTTCTCCTTGTGCTTTTGGATTGTGCATCATTTATATATTCTCCTATGATGGATTGTTGGTGTCATTTCGTGTTATTTTCTCGCCTTCTTGCTTTGTATTTTAGCATTCAGGACCTAACCATATAAACGGCGCTTGACACCTTCCCCCCAACCTCACTGGCTTTAGTGCAAAACTATTTTGGTGGACACTATCGTTACACCCATTAAATAACTTCTTACAAAAATTGTGCATGGTAGGGTCCAATAATTTTCTAGACCTTTTCTAATAATAAGCGCCACGGTAGGAGCAGTGATTTGGAATTTGTATAACAATATTAATTTCTGGTTTGCGTTTTTCTAGTGAATATTATAGCTAGAGTCTAATTCCTTTTACCACCCACATGATTTTTTTTGAAATAAAAAACCCTAGAATTCTTTCTTCTTAGTCCTTCCAAGATTATCTATAGTATATATTCTGCTGATTATATTCATTTTCTGGTATCATAGTGTTGCCATGATGAATTTTGTCGTATCTTGCAAATCTTTTGTGTCTGCGTTCAAACATAAATTGATCTAAAAAATATGGCCTTTACTTCCACAAATTATTTTCATATAAAAAAGAGAAAAAGTCTACATCACCTCCTGAACTTTGGTATCCGAAATACTTAACCCCTAAGCTACAAAACCGGTTTTCTGACCCTATAAACTTTTAAAACCGGTTAAATAACCCCTTAGGGCGGTTTGGCTAGGTGGTATTGCTGATGTGGCAGCCAAGCTAGTTTAGTTTGGACACATCACTCTTGGGCCCGCTTGTCAGATATTTCTTCTGCCTTCCTCTCTGTGCTTTCTCACAACCATGCCAGGGAGCTTCTCGAACTTCCATTGGGAGCATGCAGGGGGTGCGGAGGACGCGCAGGGGCATGCCGTGCAAGGTCGCAGTCGCGACGCAAGCCGCGCGAGGCGGGTCGGAGGTGCGAGGCCGCTCTGGGGCCTCCGCGCGGGCTTCCCCAGCTTCTGCGTCGAGTCCCGTCGTCATGCATGAGCTCCTGCAGGCGACGCTCCGTGTGGACGCGGCCCTGCACGGGCTCCGACACGCGCACCCAGTGTCGCTCCCCGAGTCACATTTTCGCGTGCGTCCACCACAGCGCTCTCCAGCCCCTCGACACGCGCCCACATCGCCGTCGTCACGTACAACACCCCTGCCGCACAGCCGTTGTGCGTCCACTCCTGCCGGAGGCACGTGGTGAACCGGGGCGACGTCCCGCTGCCCGGCCGGTGGAACAGCACCAGCGAGCGCTGGGTGAACTCCGGGAGCAACGGGTCTGTCAGCCTGCGGCCGACCTGGTCCGTGACGTGTGGAACACTGCATCATTGGGCAACAGTGGCATACAGCCTGAGTCAGATTCGATAGGCGACGGCATGATTGGCATTCAAATCAAAGAAATCGACAAAAAACGAGGAGCGTAGTAGTCCTTGTCATCCATAAGCCAGCTACCGTCGGAGTAGATGTACGACTTGGAGATGACAAGAGGTTGAGGTCGGTGAGCAGCTGCACCATATCCAGCAGCACGTCACCGAGCGAAGCGTGGCGCGGACGCGCGCCGCTGGTGCTTCGCGTCGCAGGGAGCAGCCGCTCAGAAGGGCGACGTGACCACAGATGGGGAAGACATGAGATGGGGCTGGAGGTAGGTGATGACAGGTGGAGACCACCTGTCAGTGAGAGAAGACATGGATAGAGAGAGAAGTAGGGCAACCACCCTGCGAAGTTGGACTGCTACTTGGACAAAACAAGTGCCAAAACCACCCCAGAGGGCTATTTAATTGGTTTTAAAAGTTCAGAGGTATGAAAACCGGTTTTATAGGTTGGGGGTTAAGTATTCTGAGTATTAAAGTTTAGGGGGTGATATAGACTTTTTTCTATAAAAAAGCGTCTTCTGGGATGGTGTTGTCATTGCAAATATGCAATTTACTTCCATATTTAATTTGGAAAAACGTGCCGACTATGGAGGTGTTCTCATTATCTGTTAAAGAATTTCAAAATGCTATCGACTGTCCTCATATTTATTTATTTTCTTTGTGACTTCCGTCACATTAAAATGGAAACATATATTGTAATAAAGTTATCGGGAATCTGCAAACACTCCACCAGATGGTTAATAACCTTTTTATTTCTTGGCTTAAGTATTTTGTCTTCCTTGTCTTATTTTATCTCACTACCACTCAAATAGGAATGAAATTATTTTTTCTGGATTTGTTTATATCATTTTGGATTTGCTATCTAATAATTGTATTAGGGATGAAATTTTTGTTAGCCTCACTCGTTAATATATTATTATAAACTCCAACTTTATTCTTTTGTCAAACTTTAAATTATACTAGGAATGTACTGTTTGATTTAATCTAATAAGATGTAAGATCATCAAATAAATCCAATGGCATGAATCTTTTTCTGCTTATATTTTTTTGTTAATATGTCTAATTCATTTATCATATAAGACATGAAGAATTGAAATGTTTTTATATATCGCTGATGTAGTGCTTCGTCTATGTCTGGTTTATCTACATCGCTACTCTTTCAAGCATTACTTAGTATTTCTTTTTCTTGCAGAGCACCCTCTTTGAAATGCCTCCACATTGATGATCATTACCCTGATTATGAATTAGATGATGAAGATTTAGTTAAAGCACTCACGAAATTCCCTCTCCTTCAGGAGTTACACATATATTTCAGCTATGTTATTGAAGAAAGGGACAAGACCATGCTCCAATCCATTTGCAAAGCTTGCCCCCGTCTAAAGGAGCTTGTTTTGATGTATGCTGCGCCCTATGACCTTGAGTGCAACGAGGATGAATATTCAAAGGAGAGAATTGATGGAGAAATTCCATTGATGCCGAAGTTACGCACATTAAAACTGTTTGAGTGTGAACTCAAGGGTGATGGGCTAAAAGCCATCCTTGATAGCCGTCCAGTACTGGAAACTCTGCACATAGATGGCTATTTCTACAGCAAGCGTGAGATTGATAAGGAGCTGCGTGCGAAATGTGCTAGGGTGAAGAATCTGACCCTACCTACAAGAAAGCGGAGCGACATTTATGAGAACGAGGAATATTATTCTTCTGATTCTGATTCACAGGAGGATTATTCAGAGGACGATGACTCACTGGAGGAGTAAAGGTTGGATTCAGTGCCAAGATTAATAGCTGCTTGCTAGGAATTGCCCTCCAATTTCATCCTTATTTATCTTAGTTACGAAGAAACGTATTGCCATTATATCATGGAAATTTGTTTCTGCCGGACTATCGAATTTCTTATGATATTAGTTGCAATATTAATGACGTCACTTGACATCCTATCACGAAATGGTGGATGAGACCCTTCTGCATTGTCAGCAACCAAAACCTTTTGGCTTTTTTCTTCACATCTTTGTAGACTTTTTGTTGAATTTTTCAGTTTATTTGATTATATCAATATATATTATGACTAGCCCTTCAACCCATATGCGCTGTCACAGTAACAAAATCTTATGTTAATAATTATTAAAAGTGTCAAGTTTGATTTATTACATAACATCATTGATTTGAAAAGCCCCGTCCAATTCCAATATTAGAGAACATACACACATTAACTTTCAAATATGAACAAAATAGCCTTTTTGGTCATATCAAAGAGGTGTTTTCAGTGGTCTTGCCAATATGGCAGCACCCACATGTCTTGTGATTGCTCTTTCTTTGACACCAAAAGGTCATGATTTTTTTTCCATATATACGAAATATCAGATGGTGCAAAATTCATATCAAAATTCTGCAGTGAGCAGTGAGCACTGGAACTTTCTATTCCACCACCGTAGCTTTCTAGTGCCTAGGGACTAGGTGCTGGAACTAGCTTTTACACACTTGTAGTGAACATCGAATCTGAAACAATAGCACCCAAAGCTTTCTGGTTGCACAAACTAGCTGTAGACAAATGGGCGTCACTCATTCTTTCAATGGGCACCTGAGAGCACCCGGAGCTTCTCTCTACGAAGTTTTCAGCACCGACACATTTTCATATTTTGGCATTACTTTTCGCTCGAAACTTTGATTTTGATGATCTTGGATTTGTTAGAAAAATAATAAAAAATCTGCAGCTTAGAACTAATATCATATTAATTTGATCAGATCCGAAGTCATGAAGAAGACCAATTAGGCCACCTGTTTTGTCCCGGCTTCAATGCCTTCAGTTTCTTCTAAGGTCTTCAACATGTGTACTTGTTCTATATTGAAGGTAACATTTTTAGTCCATTGTTTATATTGTCAATCGTACACCAAATTTACAGATGGCCTTTAGGAAACCCCTGATGTATCATCAACCTTTAGGAAACCAAGAAAGTATTCGTCTATTTTAATTTTACCATTAACCATGTTAACACATCGAACCAATAAACTCATTTATTCTTGGTGACTAACATCAGGGGTACAATCAAGAATAACAGAGAAATATTTGGCCCTCTTAATAATCTTGATTATAGAATTTGTTATATCAGAGGCCATCAAACAAATCAACTCATTCTGAATTTTGTGGCTGAGATAATGATGATTAATTTCTTTGTTTCGAATACATCTACGATGATCTTGCATTACTGGATCAAATTCTGCAATCATCTCACAAGTAGCTAAGAAATTCCCATTTTGATCATTGTACAACTACTCATTAGACCCTCTAAAAGCCAAAAACGTTTACCAAAAAATTTGACAATGGCAACTATTCTTAATAACACTTTCCTTAACCGCTCTTTCTCCTTTGAGATTTGTTGTTGCAACTCTTTGTCAATTGTTTGTCGTTTGCTCAATCTAATTCTCAATTGATTCCACAACGTCATATTGGTAATGTGCTCCAAACTAATTTCATGTTCCCTCAACCTCTCATTGACATGCCTCCAATCTCTATACCCATCATTCCCCAATGAGCTCTTGCATTTGTTAGAATTAAAAAGCTTACAACAGAAGAAAAAAGGTCTATCCAAGTGTTTGGAATAAACTAACCACTTTCTATCATGTATCTCTCTGTTGCTCATTTTCTAGAGTAGTAGGCATATGAAAAATGTTTCTTATAGGCATCCAAAGGGAATTCAAGATTCTCTTCTCTTAAGGGCCCCTTCTCAACTAATGTATACCTTGCCTTGTTATCAAGTTTATCCCAATTTCTTGTGTCATAAATATCAACAGAAATTGGATCCTCATCAACAATAGTAGGTTCTGTTTCACTAGAATTAAATGTGTGCCCATGATCACTCACATTATTTTGATCCATGTCGATGTCAACATTATCTTCCATATGGTCCTGATCTTCTGGATTAGCATTAGCTGGTTCCTCCACAACAACTATCGCCAATGCATCTGGATCTCTTGAAGTGCTTGTAGTTCTCTGAACAAATTTATCAAGAGAGCCTCTCATTGATTCATCCATCTCATCTCTTCGCCTTTTCTTCTTTCTTTTGTCATTGCCAGAAGGATACTTTCTTGATGACATGGTACTGTTAATAAAATTAGAAAAACAATTAGTAACTAAAATTTCATAAACAAATTTTAGATTCGTAATCTATCATACCTTGCTGCCGCCTGCCTGCTCTGCAGCCTATTGAAAGTTTGGAACTGCCGTCTGGCGATTGCGTGAACAAGATGAGGTTTGGGAACAATGATCACGTGAAAGCCTGCCTGAGATTGAGAGACTGAGTGGTGAGATCAGGCCTTTAGGGCTCTTGCTGCTGCTTCTCTGATCTGCTGGATGGAACGCCACCGCCGGCCAGGCCCACACACGGGGTGCGGAAGGTGGAAGGTTGCGTCGTGAGTCGTGACTTGTGCGGGCGAGATCACAGTCACGGAAACAGGGAGTCAAGGATACAGTGTATTGTATATTCCTATTCCTATGTCCGTCCCTCCCCCCACCCCCCCCCCCCCCGCGCAATTAAAAGAAGAGTAACAAATGTTTGGAGCTTAGAACAAAGGGCAAAAGAAGAGAGAGAGAGCGAGCTAAGGTACAGCAAAGGAATGGGAAAAATTCAACTAAATTACAGAAAGGCGTTTATCCATTGCTCAAGGAGGGGTCGGAGAGCTGTTCTAATTCTGTGCAGAAGAAGGGAAGCTTCATCTTTAACATGCCTTTTAAATTGTTCGACTGAAGGATTCAGATTTCTAAATATGACATCATTCCTCCTCATCCAGAGCTGTTCTGATTCTGTGCTGCTTTTCATGCAGGATCGATGCTGCCAGTGTTGTAGCGAGCGCTGACATTCGCTGGGTGTTGTCATCGTCGGTGAGGCGAGATGCATATGACCTCTGTTTTCTTTCCTCGCCGAGAGAGAGGGTGATAAGACAAAACCTTTAGATTCAATCTCTAATTAATCATTAATAATAATTCTCGACAGCAACAAAGCTCCATCTAAGAAAACAAATGCTACAAGTAAAAAAAAAAAAAATCCCACGAACGTATACCCACAGGGGAGCAGCACGCCCACATGCAAAGCAACGCGCGTGTGCCGATAAAAAGGCCGCCGCCAGTCCATAACTATAGGCTACCCGGGACTTGCAAAATAAACGATGTCCTGCCCCTCCAGCCGCCGCCGCCGCGGCGGCAATGGCAAGGCGTCTCCCTCGCAGGTGGAGAAGGAGGCGAGGGACTGGGCTTCGCTACCCCAGGACATCGTTCTGGACATCTTCCTCAGGCTGGGGCCACGCGAGGTCATGCTGGGCGCCGAGTTCGCCTGCAAGCCGTGGCGCCGCGTCGCGCTCGAGGAACCCTCTCTTTGGCGCCACATCGGGACAGTGAGGCATTGGTGGGAGCGTTCCCTCAAAGAAGATGTGGTGATGGCCATGAAGCTCGTCGCCGTGGATCGCGCGGCGGGACACTGCGAAGAATTCCAAGGAGACTGCAACGATGACTATCTGCTCAAACTTGTGGACAGGTACCATATATGACTACCGATCTGCTGCACATTCTGATATGTGCTTTATTGACAACTATCAAAGGGACGCAGTTTATCTTATTGCAAATTAGCTACCCTACCCTATACGTGATGGTATTTCACTATTTTGCTGGAAAAAGAACCGAATAGATTGGAAATCAGGGCAATTATATATTTTTTGTCCTGTTAGCTAGGCCCGGCAGTGAGCAGAACCGCTTTTAGAAATATGGGTGTGTCTAGGCTATATTAAAGTGCAACAGGACAGGAGTGGTGCTCTGCAACTTTGGATTCACCAATATATTCTCCTCCATGCTTTTCAATCCTGCACCATCGAGTTGTTGGTCTGTATTCTCCTTGTATGGCCTTACAAATATCTTGTGCCCGGGGTTGAAACAGACGGTTGACCTAACAAATTAATATGCATGGCTTTGCTTCCACAAGTCAATTATTTTCAGAAAAAAGTGCGTACTGTGAAGGTGTTTTCATTGCAAATAAGGCATTTACTTTCAACACTTATTATTGGAAAAAGTGCTGATTGTGAAGGTATTTTCATCATCCGTTTCGGAACTTCAAAATGCTATCAACTAGCATCTCGATATAGTTATTGATGATGAATTTCTTTTTGTCTCTCATATATATCTTATTTTATCTCAGTACCACTCAATTGGAAATCAAATTATTATTTTTGTTGTTTTCTTAGCTTATTTTATTATTTTAAGTTTTCTTTCTGTTAGTTGTATTACAGATGGACTTTTTTTGTAGTTATTGTTGATGAATTTGTTGGCTGAACTTCTTTTGTCTCTCATCTCATATTTTATCTCAATACCACTCGAATGGAAATAAAATTTTTTTTGTTGTTTTTTCTTAATTTAATTTATTATTTTAAATTTTTTCTATTAGTTGTATTACAAATGGACTTTTTCTAACTTTATATTTTATCAATCTAGTAATAATTGTATTATGAATATACTCTTTGATTTAATCTAAGATATAAGATCACCATAAAAAATTTAATGGCATGGACCTTTTTCTGCTATTTTTGTTAACTCATAAATGCAATAGACATAGATTCTTTGATTTAATCTAAACCACTATATAATACAAATATTCAACAATTTGTATTCTTTTCTATTTTATTATAATCTTACAATTCTATTAGGTATGGATTCTTCAGGCTAGTCTAGACCATTAGAACATCACCAAATCTAAAATTGCAGATTATTTTTTTGATTGATCTCGTAATTTCTTGGCTTTCTTGGTGCAGCTTATCTTCTTTTTTCCGATTAATCATGTAGATTATAGACCCAGAACGAACCACACGCTGTTTTAATACTATTATATAGAAAATGGATATGGGCTGATCTGCAAGTTAATTAGCAATATGTCTAAAGACTGTAACATATATGTCATGATTATTCGGACTCTTATATCATGTAATAAATATGAAGAACTGTAATGCTTTATAGATATGTGATACAGCCGCGCTTCACATGCGTGGTTTATCTACATCGCTACTCTTTCTGGCATTGCTAAGTATTTTTGTTTCTTGAAGAGCACCCTCTTTGAAAGTCCTCTGCATTAGTGAACATTCCAGTGATTGTGAATCAGGTGAGGCTATAGTTGAAGCACTCATGAAACTACACCTCCTTGAGGAGTTTGTAGTTTATTTCAATTATGATATTGAAGATAGGGACGAGAACATACTCCAATCCATTTGCAAAGCTTGCCCCAATCTCAAAATACTTAATTTGATGTTTGAACCGACCTTTGGCCATCAGTGTAACAAGTATGAATATTTGAAGGAGATAACTGATGGTGAAATTCCAGTGATGCCGAAGTTACACACCTTAATACTGTGTGCATGTGACCTCCGGGTTGAGGGGCTAAAAGCCATCCTTGACAGCTGTCCAGTATTAGAAACTCTACACATAACTGGCATTTTCGACAAGCGTGAGATGGATGAGGAGCTGCATATGAAATGTGCTAGGGTAAAGAATTTGAGTCTTGTTACAAGAAATTCTGCTGCCACCGATACAAGAGGATGAAATTATTGTTTTGATACCGATTCACTAATAAGGAGTACTAAAGGAATACACAGGTGACAGATTAAGGTTGCAATTAATGAGGCCAAGATTACGATAGCTACTAGCTCGAAAGCGTCCCAACATCGCTTATGTCAGTTACAAAGAAACCAATTGTTATTATATCCAATAAATTTTGTTTTTGAAAGACTGTGATCATGGTTACAATAATAATGACATCACTCCTTGGATGATTTCGTATCAGGCAATGATGCAACATATGTGAAGACTATATATATGACATGATTATTTTGATGCGTTATGTCATATAATAGATATAGATAGAATTTTTTTTAAAAAAAAGCTATAAATCTGTGATTTAGCATTTCACATGAATAGTTTATCTACATTTCAGTATACCTATTTCTTATAGAAAACCCTCTTTGAAATGCTTCTGCATTATTGAACATTACTATGATTATGAAACAGGTGAAGGTTTAGTTGATGCACTCATCACTCATGAAACTCACCCTCCTTGAGGAGTTTAAATTCATTTCAAACATATGGTGTTGTTTGGGTTCAGGAAAGCTGCAATCTGTTTGCCGTACTTGCCTCTTCTAAATAAACTTCTTCTGATATATGCTAGCCTGGACATTTGACCTTGAGTGCAACGAGGATGAATATTGCAAAAGGAGGCAAATGATGGAGAAATTCCAGTGACGCCCAAGTTACATAACGAAGGCAGGGTAAGTGGCTGAAAGCCATCCTCGTCTAACTTGGTATTGTTGTTAAGAATTATTTTTAGTGATCAATTTATTGTTAATCATGTCATTAGCAACTGCTAATGATAGTACTAGTAATAGATTAGGCCCCTTCAAGGCACACTTTAGGCATAGATAGACACCTCTTGGTCAACAGGCATACGTCCATTGACTTGTATATATATATATCTGTACATCGTTCATCAATCAATATGAAGAATCATTTGCGTCTCTCGAGTATTCTAACAATTATGAAGAAACCTACTATCATTATTCAATGAAATTTGTTTTTGAAGGAATATTGAATCTCTAGCTAGTGAATTTGGTCGACCATTGCAATAATAATGATGTCGCGTCTTGTTTGACTTATTAGACAATGGTCGATGAGACACTTGCACATATTTTGTTTACGCCTCTCATGGTTACAGCCATAGTGTGTGCTTATGTACAGGCTCACACCAATTTTCCGATGTGCACACTACACTCACATCATGTTTACACAAACAAACATAAAACTATACTAAGATCACTAGATCACGTTATTCATGAGAATGGTTGGGTCCATCTATGGCTCCGTAGACAATGTACACGTCATAGTCTCTTTATTTTTGATTTTACGCGTCAGAGGCAACGAAACTTATTATATTAGAGGCCAAGCCCCGTGAGAAACACGAGCGCGATTCTAGGAATCCAACTCACACCGTCCATCGGTTGTGCTTGCCAGTTGCCACCCGAGTGCTGCAGCTTGGTTATCATTGCACAACTTTTTAGTTTTTGTTGAACTTTATTTATCATTTTTTATTTTTATTTTTGATTATTTCAATATATATTAGTACAACTACCCCGCCAGCCATGCTCCATTGGGGTCAAGAATTTTGTGCTACTAAATCATTGAGCATCTCCAACAGTTTTACATATTGGTTTGACATTCTTGTTTTTTTGCTCAAATTCACGAAATCACCTCTTCAACAGTTTTACATTCTTGTTTGATATTTTAGTTAAGTTGGCAATTTCCGGCTCCGGATCTGCGTATATGCCAACCCCGATCCCCTTTGGCAAACGCGATTGCGCGGCAGTCCCGGGCTTCTCCCACGCAACCAGCGACAGAAAAGATGCTGCCGGCGCCGGTTGATGGGAAGAATATTTGCTATGCTTGAGCCTGCTTGCTGCTCATTGATTTTAGTACCATGAACCACAAAGCTCTGTTCAATGCTGTAGCAGCGAATCATTGCTCTGAACTGATTCTCCAGCTCTAAAAGAAAACACTGATAAACACAAGGCTCTGAACGACAAAGCTCTGTTCAATGCTGTAGCAGCGAATCATGTGTAATGAACGTAATATTTTTATGGGCTACCGCCACCGATCATTTGTTACAGGACCATTCGCAACCTGGAAGCTGTTTCCAGCAGGGTAGCAGCGAGAAGACCTGGATGCAAGAAACGGCGGCGACCAAGTTCTGGCTACGACGGCAACTGGCGGCGCGATGAAGAAAGAAAATGCCGCGAAAGAGAAACACCGCGACGCAAAGCGCGCGTGGCCACGGCGCCAAGAAAAAAAATGCAGCCAAAAATAGCTGGGTCCACTATTTTAGGGTTTTGCCAAGTCAGTTTGGCAAAACTCTCGAAGATGGCTTTTTTTTCTTTGTCAAATCGTTTTAGGAGTTGACAAACAACAATAATTGTCAAATCAAATTTACCAAACTATTAGAGATGCTCAAATAATTTTACAAACGTGGCTATGTATAGCATCCACATGTTGTGGCAGACCCAGGATTTACTCAAGATTAGGGCCTTTGTCTTGGAATTGAAAACTACCAATATATCTAATCTAGTACCCTACCCGACAGGGGCCCACTAATATATATATATATCACACATAGAAATAACTAAGACCAAGATAAAATATCTAATTGATCTGATTATTAAATTTAAAATTTGTTTGAGTGTTGCACGGCGCAATTATAAGATAAAAAAAGTACCTGCCTAGTGAGGTTGTGTATTTGTACCTTCGATGTCTTCATCACATCCCTCCATTAATCGTCGAGAATCCGTAAATCTAGTATCTATATGCGAATTGACTTGTAGTCTAATGGTAGGACGGTCCAGTGAAACGCTACGCACCAGAAATCCTGGTGCTCGCACGTTTTCCTAGGATTTTTTTGGGATTTACCGGAGTTATGCATTAAGTGATAAGCGACGTTTCTGTCGACAACGAGGCACCAGTGACTTCAGGAATTTTTGGATCTGCCGGTTGCTCAGTCCTTCGGAGATACTCATAGGGGTAGGGGTAGGTTTGCATACGTGTATTCATAAGGATGAGTGTACATGCGCATTGTGAGCGTCCGGCGGCCCACAACCCCAGTCCACTCTGCCGCCGTCGTCGTGCTGTATGTATAAGCGATGTCGCCGTATCCGTACAACCGCCGCCGCCATGGCGCTCGGCGGTAGGGAACTTCCACCTTCCCCACCGGCGACGGGATCCCTGCAAGCCGTGCAGGTGAGGGACTGGTCCGCGCCCTGGGACATCGTTCTGGACATCTTCCTCAGGCTGGGGCCACGCGAGGTCATGCTGGGCGCAGAGTTCGCATGCAAGCCGTGGCGCCGCGTCGCGCTTGAGGAACCCTCTCTTTGGCGCCGCATCGGGGATCTGGAGGACCCCTTGGACAAACATTGGCGTTACCGCCGCAGCGATGTGGTGATGGACATGAAGCTCGTCTCCGTGTATCGCGCCGCGGGACAGTGTGAGGCCTTCAAAGGTGACTCCGACGATGAATATTTGTTCAAACTTGTGGAAAGGTACTATGACAACCGATCTGAGCCTCTCTTTGACGCAGTTCATTTTATTCATTACAAATTAGCAAACCGAAAAAGGTTGGAATGATCGTCTCGTCTCTCCTCATGTTTGCATCTACTCTCTGTCAAGAATTGGATTACCCTCAACAACAAGAGTGTCTCCCTAACTCTTGGGCTAAGAAAGAGATGACAATTTATAAATTTTGTTCTAGTATTAGCTAGGCCCGGGACGACTTTGCAGAACTGCTTTTACAAAATGGGATGTCTGCCTAAAGTACACCGGTTCATCATATTTATGTAGAGAAATTCTACTAAGTGCTCGATCGTTTTGACAACAGGAGTGGTGCTTTGGAACTTTGGATCACAGCGTCAACATATATTATTCTCCTTCATGTTTTTCAATTGTTCATCATATATAGAGTTGTTGGTGTGTATTCTCCTTGTGTGGATTGTATTGGTTTGTGTTCTTTTCTCGCCTTCTTGCTTTGTGTATCTCAGCATTCATGACCTAACCATGTAAATGGCATTTGGTGCCTTAATTCCATCCCCAACCTTGCCGGCTTTACTGAAAAGTTATTTAGGTGGACACTGTAATCACCTGTTAACTTCTAAAAAAAATGTGCATTATAGAGTCCAATTTGTAGAGGTTTTCTAATAATAAGTGGCACAATAGGAGCAGTCATTTGGAATTTGTGTAACGATATTAAATTTTTCAAATTTTTCTTTGCACTTTTCAAGTGCATATTATAGCTGGTCTAATTTGTTCTACCAACACATGATTTTTTTTTGAAATAAAGTACCCTAGATTTCTTTCTTCCTGGTCGTTCCAAGCCAGATATAGTATATTATGCTGATTATATTCATTTTCTGGTTTCATTTCATACCGGTGCCACGATGAATTTTGCCTATCTTATAAACCGTTTGTGTACAGGTTCAAACATAAGGTTGACCTCACAAATATGGCCTTTGCAAATATGGCATTTACTTTCCACACTTATTTTTTATAAAAAAGTGCTGACTGTGAAGGTGTTGTGGTTATCTGTTGTGGTTATAAAAAAGTTACGTGGCCTCTTTCAACCTAAATTTGTGCATCTGAGAGATTCACTGCCCGAGATATGGTTAACAACCTGTTCATTTCTCGGCTTAAAGTATTATTTGTCTCCCTTATCTTATTTTATCTCACTACCACTTGAATGGAAATCAAATTATTATTGTTTTAATTTGTTTATTATTTTGGATATGCTCTCCATTAATTGTCGTAAGGACGAATTTTTTGTTAGTCTAAGTTATTATTAAATTATTATAAAGACTAACTTTATTATTTTATCAATCTTATAATTGTATTAGGAGTATACCATTTGATTTAATCTAAGATGTAAGATCATCATAAAATCCAATGGCATGGATCTTTTTAAGTTTTTTTGTTAATCTTGTAAATGTATTAGACATGAAATCCTTTATTATATAATAGATATGAAGATTTAAAAGTTTTATAGATCTCTGTAGCGCTTCATATGCCTAATTTATCTACACTGCTACGCTTTCTTGCATTACTGAGTATTTTTGTTTCTTGCAGAGCACCGTCTTTGAAATGCCTTGACATTAGTCATTACCTTAATTGAAGCACTGAAGAAACTCCCCCTCATTGAGGAGTTACAAGTTCATTTCAGTGATATTATTGATATTGAAGACATGGACGAGAATATGCTCCAATCGGTTTGCCAAGCTTGCCCTGGTCTCAAGAAACTCGTTTTGATGTATGCTGGGTCCTGTGAACTTGAGCGCAATGAGGATGAATACACGAAGGAGAGAATCTCTACAACTAAAAAACACCAAACATAGACTCTACCCGGCGACACCACGTACGTCGCTCGCTTTTGCTTTGCCCGGCGATTTTTCCGCTCCCACGCGGTACCCTCCCGGCGCTAATCGCGCCCTCCCACACGATCGCACAAAAGGAAAGAACAATCGGCGGCGGTTTCCAATCCATCACCCGCCCTTGCCCTTACTCCTCCCTAGCGGTGACGGTTGTGGCGGGGAAGGCCCCCCATGGGGCATTGCTGCAGGCACCGCCCTTCCTCATCGTCACCGGCCAGGAGCCCTCCTGCGGCGGGCGTCTGCAGAGGCGACGATGGGCTCGACTATGGTGGCAGTGTTGTCTGTGAAGCCGACGGCGCGCGTCGGCGGTGCTCCTCCTTTCCCAAGTATGTGACGGTGGCGCCCCTGCTCCTTCCGGCGACGACATAGGCGCCCCCGCCGCACTCGACCATGACATCGAATCCCCATCTTCAATGGTGGCGGCACCCCTGTGATCCACCTCTCTCGAATGGCGCCCGCGGCGGCAGAGCAGCTTTGCCTCATGCGGATGGAGGCGATCACGATGGCAAGGCTCGCCCCTCAGCACCCTTGACCTCGGCCCCAATATTCACCACCAATGGCACGGCGGCAGGCCCTTCCCCATTGTGCAGGACAGAATGCAAACTGAAATAGACACATGTGCAGGACAAATGCGGATGCCATTAACGGTACAGTTATTAAGAGTTGACCTCGTCGCTGCAACATGTTCAATAAAATGACAGCCACCAGCTCTTACTAGGTACTTTTCCTTCCCGACTTTTCCTTTCTCTTGGTTAATTTGTGGTTTAAACTTTTCTATTTTGTTCTTCCTTGTGCTAGAATGTAGGTGGTCAACTCTTAACTGCTTGTGTTCCGAGCAAACAAAGACGATGTCGTTCAGACCATAAAGTGCTTCACGACATAATACTTTTTCAAGATAACCAGAAGGTATAAAGAAGTCCTGCCATGTTAGATTTTTGGACTGCAACCAATAGCATTTAGTTTCTAAAAAATACAAACACTATGCACTTTTTCCTAATCTTGCCACGGCCAAGTGAGATGTTACTTGTTCAGCTTCATGAGCAAAATATGTTTGAGAATGCAGATGGTTCTTGTTCTCGACCAAAACTGAAAACAGATGCTACTGCCATCTCTATTTTTTTTCTATAGGACAATTGAAAATAGATACTACTGCTACACTTTATTTCTTTGATCCCTAGCCAATATATTTTTGAGTTATGTATACGGTCAGAGCAGCAGGTTACTATGTGCCTTTGTGGTGTGAGAGTTAGTTGCTTGTGGACTTGAGATCAGATTTTTTACAGAAAAAGAAAATATTAACTAATACTATTTAGTAAAAGAATTTATGCTTGTTGCAACCTGTAAATAAACAAAACAACCTGCAAACCATAGTTCAGCTGTCTATTCCAAACTTCTGTCATATGAATTTCAGTGCTTCAAGGTTTGATTGCAGTCAAAATTATGGTATTCATCACTTTGCACAATCTCGTACGTGTCATGTTTGCTTCATGTATTCTCTTCTGGTGTGTTCTAACTGATTAGGACAGGGGAAGTGTTCTGGCTGAAGCATTGGCTTCACTCTATTACAAGAAGGAACATTATATTAGATTCAACAAATATTTTGATTGCTGATGCTTCAAAATGGTTCAGAAGCCCCAATGCCACCAATGCAACCAAAGAATTAAATCACTACTTTCCTACTTATCTTTCAGCCTTGCATTGGAGGTATCAAGCATATGTTTAAAATACCTTTCTTGTTAATGTTGTGCACTGCATTATTTTGTTAAATCTTTGGACAATTAGAAATACCAGTTGGATCTTTTGACTATGATTTGCTTGCCCAAAGAAAGACAAAAACTTGGTGGGGTGTGGTATTAGACAGTAAGTTCTGAATACAAACCATGTCATTGTCAAGATGAAATTGATGCACAGCGTGTGCTACAACAGTACAAGACTTTGAATACATGATACACCTTGATTCTACTTTTAGTGTCCTATGGTAATTCAGTCTGTTCCCTGAGTGTTGTGGAGCCTAACTGCAGAAATGTCCAGGTCAGTCTAAATATTGTTAAAACTAAGAAGATGGTGGGAAAAAAATCCTGTGAGCTAAGTGGGCAGAAGGAAAACTCTGAGCAAATTCTTGGGATGTGGAGCAAGGATGAAAAAAAGGTTCTTTTGGCATATCATTTAATATATCGTCTAATGTATGATTGATAAATTTATTAGTTTTGACACAATAGCATGGTTGTGCTGTCTCCGGTGTATATTCAGATAGCATGGTTGTGCTGTTTCCAATCTCTCTATGCAGCTCTGTAGCTTTTGGGCATGTCTATGCATGGTGCATAAACATGATGGCATGTAGAGGTGAACCAAACAATAGTACCGAGAAAAAGGCTGTATGGAGAAAAAAGCATTTGTTTTGATGTATTTATAACAATTCATTTGATTATAAGGGAGTCCATGTTGAACCTAATTTTTATTTATTTATTTTCTTGTCAGACTTCTGAACCACCTTATTTGTGCATCTTTATATTGAAATTATGAGGCAGGAGCACCAATTTGTCAACTTCATTTTGCAAATCAGTGTCATGTATGTTTATGGCAGTGCATCTTGGATTGCCTCATATATTGTATTAATTTGAATGTGGAATTTAAGGTGCACTTTTAATCTAAAAAGCTTCCAAGGAAGCATTAGCTAAAGTGAGCTACAATGTGTGCTTCCAAGACAATCTGACCATGAAAGTGTTTCGATTACATATGTCTACTCAAATCAAAACCATGATGCAGACAAGATATTTCTTTCATGTATGTGTTAGCTAGAAAATGCATGGGTTTGTGTGGATTTTAAACCCGTAGCGACGCACGGGCATGAATCTAGTTGACAGAGAAATTCCATTGATGCCCAACTTACACACCTTAGAACTGTATGAGTGTGAACTCAAGGGTGAGGGACTAAAAGCCATCCTTAACAGTTGTCCAATACTGGAAACTCTACACATAGATGGCTATTTCGACAAGTGTGAGATGGATGATGAGCTGCATATGAAATGTGCTAGGGTGAAAAAACTAACTCTTCCTACCAGGGAGTGGAGCGACATTTACGGCACGGAGGAGGAATATTATTCTTCTAATACCCATTTACAGGATGATTACTCAGTCGATGACGATTCAGTGGAGGAGTAAAGGTTGCATTGAGGGCCAAGATTACAATAGCTGCTACCTAGGAATTGCCTTGTACACTTCCTTCCATCCTCGCTTATCTCAGTCTCGAAAAAAAATCCAATGGTCATGGTTTCTATGAAATTTATTTTTGAGGGACTATCGAATCTTTTGTGATTTTGGTTGCAGTAATAATGACATCACTTCTTGGGTGACTTTCTATCAGACAATGGTGGGTGTGACCCTTCTGATTGTCAGCAACGAAACCCTTTTGGCTTTTGTTCCACATTCACAGCTTGTTATGCTTTTGTTGAATCTTATTTTTATGTACGATTATATCAATATATATTAGTATGACTAGGCCTTCAACCCACCATCATGGTCACCAATCATATGTTAAGTGTCAAAAGAGAAAAGTTTGATTTATTCCATAATGTCGATGAATATGAAAACCCTATTGAATTCAAATATTAGAGAAAATACACATTAACTTTCAAATATGTATAAAATATCCTATGTGTATATAAGATATTTTGTACAAATTTGAAAGTTAATGTGTATTTGAAATACACCCGACATTGATCCCCTGAAAGAGGCCTCGATCTTCTCTTTGTGATGAACACACGGGCTGTAGGTCACTCCGTATGATCGCTCCCAACTCCCCTCTATCTGCTAGAGACGGTGGCACAATCCTCCTTGTGGACCCACCCCTCCCTTCGGTGACACGGCTACCTCTCACCTCTCAGCGCGGCAGCAACTGTAGGGCGGCATGGCAGTTTCCTCCTTTCCCGCGTGATCAACCAAATTCATGGCAGCAAGCTCCAGCGGGCTTGGCAACAAACGGATC
The DNA here is from genome assembly GCA_023333625.1 of Bothriochloa decipiens. Lineage (NCBI taxonomy): Eukaryota > Viridiplantae > Streptophyta > Magnoliopsida > Poales > Poaceae > Bothriochloa > Bothriochloa decipiens. Next base: position 15,434,303 of record CM041643.1, read on the forward strand.
TGTGATGCGTCTGCCTTCAATATCTAGCCAACTCCATTCCCTGGCAAGAGCATGAGGAGGAAAGAGACGCGTGAGAGCGCAAGGGGGAAGAGGATGGGAAATCCCACAAGAGAGCTGAATGACATGTTGGACCCATGAGTAAGTGGTTGTCATCGTCATTTTGCGAGCGTTGTTTGAGGGTTTCTGCTAGAGTAGATGCAAAATAAGGGGCCAAGCGAAAAAACCTCTAGCCTAGTGGTTAGAGCATCTATGTAGCACCCAGCAAACCTAGGTTCGACTCCATGTGGGAGCGAATTTAAACACGTTTGTATTATTTAAAAAAATAGGTAAGGGTTTCCCTTGCTACTTCGATCAAAAAATAAGGGCCAACAAAAGTAGGGAAGCACCCAATCACAAGCAAGGTAGCAAGGCCCTAATTTTGGAGCTCTTGCAGGAGTTGCTTTTAGAACATCTCCAACAGTTCTTATAAAAAAATAGTTGGTCAACCAAAGAACTTTAGAAGAGGCAAAAAAAGTTGGTAGCTGTTGATGGTAGTTAACGTTAATATTTAACCATCAACTTAACTTATATAACTAAAAAAAGATGATCACCAATATAGGTATAGGGGTTTAAACTAATCAATTCCACGAGTTTTGTTGAACCTATATTTTGCAGGGGTTAAATAGGAAAAGGGCTTGAAGCATCAAATAAAAGTATCCCAAATGATGAAATGAAATGAACCATTGTTTAGAGCTCGTCGAGATGATCGAAACAGACATATGGTTTGCAATATTTGGAGTCCCAGATGAAGAAATATGTATTTCGCATGAACACATAAAAAAGATAGTTCTAGAAGACTTGAGAGAGCTCAGGACCATTAATCGTCCATTAAGGTCGGTTTGATCCAACGACTGTGGTGCATCCTAGGGGACTATATAAGCAAGGCCACTCGTCTTGGAAGCAACCCTAATTCATTATTCATTATTCATTGTGGAGATATAGAGGTTCATTATTCATTGTGGAGATGTAGAGGCAACCCTTGAAAGAATGATCTCTTGTCTCTAGAGAATTAGGGCTAGACTTTCTAATGTAGTAGATTAGTTCTAGATAAGAGTTAGGGAGAGCGGAGCTGCACTACGGTTTTGGAGAAGTCTTCAGGGATTTGGTATGTAGTCTTTGTATCTACTCTTTGCAAGACTTATGCTTTGATATATTTATCTTCTCTATGTACTTCTATGCCTTTCATGCAATTGCATAGTATAGTTGTTATGCCATAGCATGAGATCTTCGCTCGCATCGAGTGCTCTAGTTATTTTAGATAATTAGATTAGTAATTGATAGTGTTGAAATGGTGTCTAGCCTAGAGGTTATCTGAGATTGCACCCAATCCTATAGATTTTGTGGTAGTCCCAGGATCGATCGTGACAGTCCTGATGGCCGACGTATTCCACCTTGTTCGGGTTGGTCTTTGTAGGACCGTAGCCAGACCTTCCTAGCCCCCTTCTCATCCCTTTCTATGGCTAGTGTTCTAGTGTCCCAAAGTGCTATTGTGTGATCGCTATATCTATCCATCCCATGTTAGTTTAGAACCCAAGTACTATAGAAGAATAGAGGAACCCTGATCTCTCCCACTGTCCTCTCACACTAGCTAGTTTACTCATTTATCATATAATTCTCCAATGTGTGCTTTCATTCATATATCCTATCAATTATCATTTTCCCTGCTCTAGTTTAATTGGTTTACTAAGTTAGTAGATACATGATAGTGAATTATCAGATTCCTTAACCCATGCTTTCCTGTGGTAAAATATAAATAACGATACGTGGATACTCCTGGTAAAATGCTATGATGGTATATTCTGTGCACTTGTGGAATCCTTTTTTTTATTTGCACTTACTAAGCATTTTTGGCGCCATTGTTGTGGATGCATTTGGTGTAAAGATTTTGGTAATGATCTTGATATCTACTAATTTAGTGTACCACTAGCTTTAGTAGGATTACCCCTTGTTCTGTTGAGCTAGGAATAGACTGGACAACAGATGCGTTTCGACCCTTCGGAAGGATTCCACAAGAAAAGAAAAAAGAGACATTAAAGAACCCAGGGTGTCTGAACATTCAACATTCATCAACATGGGAACCCTGCCATCTCACAGGTATTTGTATACATATATTTCTAACCATGTGCAGATTGGAGAAAAGGTCATCGTCATGATAATTCAACTGACATCTCAAGTGATGAACGTTGAAGCTACACTACTCACAACCATCTTGTGAGTCATGGTAAGTATGATTAAGAAATGTGAGATAGTCTTGCTCATAGACTTTAAATTATGAGTAGTTATCTTTTAAATTATCGCATTCCACTACATGTTTACTTTTAACAATTAATGCATTTGTTCTGCTTAATTTATGTTGTCTCACCCATTGCATGTTTACTTTAAATCATCCATGCATCTTCGCCATTTAGTTTAAATTTTCTTATATCAATTCCACAACATGTTTAGTTCCTTGTATGCATTCATGTCACCTACATCTAAAATTTTAAAAAATCCTCACCACGATCATGCTCTTTCATCTCTAATTAAGTAAATTTCTTTTATGCTTTCATGCTACCTTTGTTTTCTAAAGCATGCTTTGGTTTGGAAGTACTCAAAATACTTCCATTGGCTTTTAAGTTAAGTGTGGTACTTAGGTTAAATAGCCTTCTATAATTAAATTAGAAATGGAGTCTAGTTTGGTTATTGAACTAAAATTGTGCTTCAGTAGATATTAGTTATTTTGTTGGACTAACCCCTGTAAAAAACTGTCAAATCCAATTTGGGAAAGTCAGAGATGAACTCACATTAGAGATGAAGCAAGGCATATGATGAAATTCAACAACTTTGCGCAAAAGACACAGCTCCCATCCATCATCGGCGGAAGAACTGTAAGTATCAAAGATCACTCACTTTGTCTTTTGCTACAAGTTACCTTTGCCTTGACACATGTTAGAGTGCCACACAAAAAAACAATGTTGGAAATTCATATAAATTGTGGACAACCCATATTTTGAAATTATTGCAATCCTTCAGGTATGTGTCCACTAACATTTTGTAGGAAAAAGAAAAGTGAAGACATCATAGTATTGAGTCTTCCCAATACTCAAACTAGGATGCTAATGAGAAGTAGGGTGCATCTCACATCATACTAAGCTAATCAGAGACCTGCTCTCATTGTCCTTGAAGACACCATCTTGCACGTCGACAACAAAGACAAGGATGGCATTCCAATATGTCAAAGCATCCTTGTGTCGACATATATCAATCAATGGTGGATTGTAGATCTGAAGGACCATGAATAACTTGATTGCAAGATGATGTACTTGTGTTATTGGAGATGAAGCTTTTATGCAATTCTCGAGGGAGTTCCTCTCTTGACCATCAAGACGGCTACCGTATCATTTAACATAACAACTTGTCGCCATGCCGCTAGAAAACAAAGACCATCAAGGAGGAACTCAAGTTTGCATCTCCAACCAACATTATCTCGTTAACCAAGACTTAAGAAAAGCAAGACAGGATGATGAAAGAAGAGCGTACAACTTTCCACATGCTCAGCTCCTAGATCAGATACTTCAAAAAAAATAGAATGCAAGGAGAGGTCTTTGCTCAAGGGACCTAAATCAAGAGCCCTCTACAACAACGTCAATTGGCAGAAAAATTCAAGCTTGGGGAGGAAGATTGATGATTCCTCTAAATATTATTCAACAATGCCCTTCCTCCTCTGACGACCTCGTCGCTCTAGCACACTGGTTTGCAATCCCTCTACTCACACTTACTTTCTCTCTATAAGTTTAAATGATTCTTACTCCATAAATGCAAATAAAACTTAAGACAAAATAAAATCAATCCTTGAGAGAAGAAGTAATGTTGAGTAAATGCTCTATGCTAATTAAAATTTTCAAGCCAACTTTTCTATAGCATAGAAAGTGACCTTTAGCTTTATGACAACTCTACCCTTGTTAATGTTTGTACATTCCTTCAGGTATGTGTTGTCCACTAATCCTTTGCAGAGAAGAAACAATGAGTGAAGCAAAAGGTCTGCCTAACTTTTTTAAAAAAAAAGAAGAGGAAGGAGAAAGAAGGGGTGCAAATCTAGAAAACAAGATGCTCATAAACAAGTGTCAAGGAGAGAGGCAAACTCCAAGAAGAAGGAATGGACCACTAGAAGCATCTACTTTTCATCATAGGGGTGCTCCTGTGACAAAGGTAACATCTGAAAGGTAAGTGGTCATTATTTAAAAAGCTCTACCTTGACTCTGGTGTACACCTAAAGGAATGAATAAACATGTTTGAGTTACAACTTTCTTGATTCTATCTCACTAACTCAACATGTTTTGTTTCTTAAGTTTGTTCATAGCATTTTACCTTCTTGTTTCATATTCATAACTTAATGAGCTAAATATGGCATCCTTGGAAGATGGTTATTTAATCATAAAACTATTTGATACATATGTAAAGTTGACAATCCTTCCATAGCTTACGTATTTCCAATCTTGTTGCTAAAAATGTTTGGATGCTACATTCATGCTCATCCTTCTGATCTTGTCACCCATGTTATAAGAATGAACAATGTGCATTAATCTTATCATGTTCAATGTGCCTAAGGTTAAAGTAGAATAAATAAAGTTATGGTTCTGTTGGTGTTTTTCCACCAATAGGACCCATGCACTTGATCTCTACCTTGTCTCTGCAAGCAGGATACACTTTAAGCAAAATACAGGGGATTTAGATTCCCCGAATCCTACAAGTGAAGGTTCTAAACCTGCAACACGCACATAGAGCAAGATGCTGCCAGCTTCCACTATTAATGTTTCACTTCGAAGTGCTAGACAAGCAAAGAACGTGGGTGATACCTTCTTTAGAGTTACCATCTCAAGAGGTGCATTTATCAAGGTCTCTACCTTTGGGATTAGATGATGCGCCTAAGGAGTGAACATAGCAAGAAGTCCTGTTTGAGGACCTGAATCATCAAACCCTCGCCTGGGAGATTTTGAAGAATTAAGAAGAGCTGACAAGCAAGTGGATGTTTTGTCCACTATCGGAGTGCTGTCCCAATAGTCACCAACATTGACACTTCACAAGAGGAAGTACAACTCCACTGCCATTCTGCTACACTTCATGAGTGAACTACTACGTCAACAACCAGCTTGGCGAAGGGCATCCTCCATATATCTAGCTAAGTATTTTTCCCTCTACAGTTATTGAGTTTGCTTTGTTTAAAAAGAATAAAAAGATGCATAACCTTAAAACCAAATAAGGATTTATTTTTATAGCGACATATAATCTTGTGTGATCTTTAGGTTTGAAATAAAATAAAAGTGAGAATGTACAATGCTTTGCCTATTAAAATAAATTTTGAACATGAAAATGATGAATAGTTGATCTATCGTAATTCCTTTCAAGTACCTAGTTTTCAACCTCGAATTCTCCCGAGCTTTGAATAAGATTGTTTTGGCCTAAGGTTTGCTTTAAACCTGAAACTTGTGGATTGCGAATGCTTGATCTAAGTGTAGGTAGTTGACGGATATAATATGAGAAGGTCTGAGCTGCTGTTTATCTTGTTCCTAGTGACACTAGAGTTCTAGAGATTTATCTTTTGAAAAACATTAAAATGGCATGATGAGTTCCTGTATGATGAGAGTAAATTCCTACCACAGCCATATATGCATGCTTATTAGAATAGGAAAAACTTGGATATTTATTTACTGCTTGTGTGCATTGAGTTGGTCCAGTTGTGTTGACCCTCAGGAGCTTTTCAAGCGGTTAAAATCAAGATTTCACATACACACTTTGCACCCCTACTACTTCTACCTTGAAAGTACGCACCACCATATTCACCCATTTAGATCCACTTAAAAATATTCTGCTCCTACACTGAGAGTGAACACCAAAAATATTTCCACATAGGTTTTCCTTGTCTGCTACCCCAGTTTCAAAATAAATGCTCCAAGTGTTTATCATTTCCTTTTTACTCACAAAAGTTCCATTGTATTAGAGTTTGGGCTATTAAAAAAGGTGAAAAAAATGTGATGAAAAAAAAGAAAGAAGAAATAAAAAAAGTGTGATGAAAAATATATATAGAGAGAGCAAAGCCCTAGTTTTCCAAATCTTTCCAAGTTCCAAGTTGAGAGAAGTTACCCTTTGTAAAGGAGCACTGTAGAATTAGGCTTTCACCCCTTATACCTTACACAATATTCTCTACCATATTTATTGTTCACTCATTTGCAACAACGCATGCACATCTACAAATACCACATATGAGAGACTTGAGAGGGTCATACAAAAGAATCTCTGACTTTTAGTTTGAAAATCTACAAAAACTCCTGAATGAAGGTTGATCGAAGAACTTGAGACATAGTGCTTGACTTGAGAATTCTGTCTTTCAGTTGCTCAAGACCCAAGTGAAGGCTATAAGCCCTATGGTTGAAGGTAATATGGGTAAGTTTGAAAGTCAGGATGGTTGACTCTAATCCAGAGGAGAATTCTTGTTTGAACGCATGTGTACTTTTGAGGCGTAAAAGCATATATAGAAGCAACTCCTGATCCATCGCTAAGTTTAGCTTTGCTTAGGGACGAGCAAAGGTTAAGCTTGGGAGAGTTTGTTGATGGTAGTTAACATCAATATTTAACCGTCAACTTAACTTATATAACTACAAAAAGATGATCACCAATATAGGTCTAGGGGTTTGAACGAATCAATTCCATGAGTTTTGGTGAACCAATGTGTTGCAGGGGTTAAATAGGAAAAGGGCTTGAAGCATCAAATAAAAGTATCCCAAATGATAAAATGAAATTGAAACGATCGAAACGGACATATGGTTTGCAATATTTGGAGTCCCAGATGAAGAAATATGAATTTCGCATGAACATATATGAAAGATGGTTCTAGAAGACTCGAGAGAGCTCGAAACCAAAGGTCGGGCCGGTCTGCCACTGGTCCAAGGCGCCTGCCCTAGACCCTAGGGGGCCCGCCCTACCCTGGTGATCAATCACAACGAGTCTCGTGGATCATGGTTCCACTGCCTTTGAGGATCAATATTAATTGTCTATTAAGGTCTGTTTGATCCGACGACCGTGGTGCATCCTAGGGGCTATATAAGCAAGGCCACTGGTCCTGGGAGAAACCCTAATTCATTATTCATTATTTATTGTGGAGATATAGAGGTGTCCCTCGAAAGGATGATCTCTCATCTCTAGAGAATTAGGGCTAGAATTTCCAATATAGTAGATTAGTTCTAGATGAGATTTAGGGAGAGCGGAGCTGTGCTCCGGTTCTGGAGAAGTCTTCAGGGATTTGATATGTCGTCTTTGTATTTACTCTTTGCAAGACTTATGCTTTGATATATTTATCTTCTCTATGTACTTCTATGCCTTTTATGCAATTGCCTAGTATAGTTGTTCTAGTTATTGATAGTGTAGTTATTCTAGATAAGTAGAGTAGTAATTGATAGTGTAGACATGGTATCTAGACTAGAGGTTACCTGAGATTGCACCCAATCCTGCGGATTGTTGTGGTAGCCCTAGGATCGTGACAGTCCTGATGGCCGACGTATTCCACCTCGTTCGGGTTGGTGTTTGTAGGACCGTAGCCGAACCTTCCTAGCCCCCTTCTCATCCCTTTCTGTGGCTATGTCCTCTCACTCTAGCTAGTTTACTCATTTATCATAGAATTCTCCAATGTGTGCTTTCATTTGTATATCCTATCAATTATCATTTTCCCCTGCTCTAGTCTAGTTGGTTTACTAAGTTAGTAGATATATGATGGTGAATTATCAGATTCTTTAACGCATGCTTTCCTGTGGTAAAATATAAATAACGATTACTGAATATTTCCAGTAAAATGCTACAATGGTATATTCTGTACGCTTGCGGAATCCTTTAGTTTTTAGTTACACTTAATTTATACAAACAGTAGTATATTTGTTACTTCCTCCAACAGTCTCCAAAACCTCAGCTCCTAAAGGATAAAAGATAATTTTGCATCAGGATTCCCAAACTATTTCTAAATGACAGCAAACACTTTTATATTTGCATTATACATTTATTTGCATTAAGAACATGTCTTAGTGTTTACATTTCTCCTATATTGTGCAGAGTTCATTTGGTTTTTCAAAGTGCAAAAACATTAGGAGTTCAAATAGGAGATCTTGCTAAAAAGTCTAGATTGGGAATGAATTTTGAAAACTCTTTTCCCTTTTTTTATCATAAGACATCAATATATTTTGTTTTGAGAATAATAAGACATCAATTGTTTTTTTTTTGTCTGAGCAAAAAATAAGACATCAATTATATCAAATCAAATCCTTCGCACGCACGCACTGGGCCACTGGCCCACAGCTTCCATTTTCCACCGCCCTTACATGCAAATATGCAGTGCAACGGGTGCCAATAATAAGGCTGTCTTTCCTCAAAAATCTGTCTGTTTTTCAAGGCTGTCTTTCCTCAAAAATCTGTCTGTTTTTTGCCCTCGTTGTGCTGTACAAAGGAGATGTCGTCCCCCTCCAACCGCCGCCACTGCGGCCCGCCGACGGCGTGGGACTGGTCTACGCTTCCCCGGGACATCATTCTGGATATCTTCCTCAGGCTATAGGGCCACGCGAGGTTATGCTGGGCGCCGAGTTCGCGCTCGAGGAACCCTCTCTTTGGCGCCGCGTTGGGATGGAGAACCCCGTCAACAAGCATGGGCGTTGCCGTCACGCTGGTGCGGATATGGCCATGAAGCTAGTCGTCGTGGATCGCGCCGCGGGGCAGTGCGAAGCCTTCAAAGGAGACTGCGGCGATGACTATCTGCTCGGTCTTGTGGCGAGGTACTACGACTACCGATTTGCTGTCCTTTTCCAATCTCTCTTTATTCTTCCCAAATTTATTTCACCTTGAAATTGGCCAATCGATACGTGCACCTGTATTTTCTCGAGATTGGGTTGATTTCCCAACTGCCGCAAGATTGGGAGTTGAGATTAAGAGTTGCTGAACACTATTTTTTGTTCCAGTCTTGCCAAAATATTAACATTGGAATGGGTTATGGAAACTCCTCGACATGCTCTTAGTTGCCATAATTATTTCCTAAAAAAGTGCCGAATGTAAAGGTGTTTCCATCACGAATATATACCATTTATATTCTCCGTTTTTTTCTTTTTAAAAAAAGCCCTAAATTTGTACACGCGAGAGAATGGTGTAACTTTTCATTTATGAAAAGCACCCACTGCATATTGTCGTTGTATTACTTTTTTCTGTCTTATCATCTCTTATCTTACTACGACTTGAACGGAAATCAAATTATTGTTTTTCTTAATTTATTTATTATTTTTTAGTTTACGTTCCTTTTTTCCGCAAGAGTTTACTTTCCATTAATTGTATGAGGGATGAGTGTAAAAAAATTTGTATCAGGGATGGACTCTTTTTTTAATCTAAGTCATTAAATTATAAATAAGTTAAATCTAACTATTTCCTCCCTTTAGTTAATCTAGCAAATGAATTAGGCGTAGACTCTCTTTGATTGATTCTGTATATGATCATCATAAAATCTAATAATGGCATTGTATGTTTTATTTTTGTTAGCCTTATAATTGTATTAGACACAGAACATTGTATGTTCTTCTTTTCGTTTTTTTATTACTTATACTCTTACAACTGTATTTGGCATGTTATTTTTTTTGGGTTAATCTAGACCTTTTTGTACTAGACACAGAACATTGTAAAAACCAACTGTGCAGTTTTGTTGTATCTTTTGACTAATACTGTATGTAATCTTTGGACCCTGACGGTAAACTACTGACTATATATAATAGATTTTCGGCCGCTCCTATAAAATCTTGCAAGTTAATTTGCAATTTATGTGAAGACTGTATATATATATACGACATGATTATTCTTACCATTGTGCCAAATATAATAGATATAGATAGGAAAAAAAATAGTTCAAAGAATATGTCATGTAGCGTTTCACTTGCCAAGTTTATCTACATTGCATTATTGACTATATCTGTTTGTTGCAGAGCACCGTCTTTGAAATGCCTACACATTGAACATTACAATCATTATCGATCCAGGGAAAAATTAGTGGAGGCACTCATGAAACTCACTCTCCTCGAGGAGCTTGAAATTCATTTCAAATATAATTTTGTTTATGATTGGAATGATAACATATTCCAATGTGTTTGCCAAGCTGTCCCTCATCTCAAAAAAACTTGTTCTGATGTATGCTTCGACCTTTTACCTTGGATGCCACGAGGCTAAATATTAGAAGGAGACAATTGGTGGAGAAATTCCTGGGATGCCCAAGTTACACACCCTAAAACTGTATGATTGTGAGCTCAGCAGTGAGGGGTTAAAAGCCATCCTCAACAGCTGTCCAGTAAAAGAAACTCTTTACATAGATCGATGGCTTATATGACTTTTACTGGATGAGGAGCTAGGATGAGGATGAAGGAGCTGCATATGAAATATGCTAGGATGAAGAATCTGACTCTTCCTATTTTCTAGTTACATCAATCTAGTGGATGAATATTATTATTTTGATACATATTCAGAGGATGATGAATTACTGGAGTAATACTAAGGGATACACATAATCTCAGTTACGAAGAAACCTATTGTCATTATATCAATGAGATTTGTTTTTGATGTACTATCGTCTCTTGTGATCTTGGGAGCAAAACTAATGACCTCAGTTGTGTGATTTCCTATCAGACTGTGGAGCAATGATGCCATACTCATTTCATTTGACTTTTCACAGTCTTTAGATTGCCAAAACGATTTATAATTTAGAACAGAGGATGTAATAGGAGATATCCAATCAGGCAATTGCGTGGGGGGATGGAGATTTTGGTGGTGCGGTTTCATGGTTGGACGCATGAAAATCGTCACTCTGGGAGGGTGGGCAAGGGGTGATGCCAGACGAATGTGCAGGAGGACGGACAAGCACGTGTGGGAGGCAGCAGGGCCTGATGTGGAGAGGAAGGGACATTTTGGCGGCCGCTTCAGGAGTGAAGACACATATTTTTTTTTAAGAAGAATTGTTTTACTCCTTTTTCATTCTTTAAATAAACTATTTGAATTTCCCAGAGTTGTTGTGCAACTTATGAAACAAATATATAAGAAATAGCTATTTAGTACAATAATGGATTTGTTTCGTGATGCCAGATGAAAAAGGAACCGATCGCTATGCTGCTGCTAGTAACTTTTAAATTATGCAGTTTCAACAGAACCAAAAAAAAAAAAGAACTACACTGTCAGCTGATGATCGTGATTATATATGTAGCCAACTTTGGTCAAAATTAAGAAACTCTCAACTGAAAAGGTAAATAAAATAATAGGATATTCCACAACTCTTCATCGTCTCAATGAACAAAACACTTAATACGTAAATTCTTTGATGTTGCCCTCAGAATGCAATGCGTCAGAATAAATAAGCAATGGAGAAAAAAAATACAAAGAGTAATCTTAACGGTGAGGAGATCGATCTGCATCCGCCAATCTTGACAGCTGTGAACGTGTTGTACTCCGCCAATCTTGACAGCGTGAGATGGATGAGGAGCTGCATTCATCCGCCAATCTTGACATAGAAAACCTTCAGTAATTGCAGCCAGCAGCAACACGTATTCAATTTCAGTGATGACACATGGATGATGTTGCGGTAGCAAGGCCAGTCTCAATGGCATGTTTCATCACACAGTTTCCAAAACGTGAAACTTTGATATGAAATAGGCCTCCTCCACAGTGCAAAGTTTCATGAGGGGTTTCATAGTATATTTTACTATTTTATGGGTCCCATGTTCCTTTCCCCTCTCTTTCCCCCTGCTTCCATGGTCGCATGGAGACCAAGCACACCTAGCGACGGCCCTGGCCTCACCCACGCCTAGCTAGCTCGGCTCCCGGTGGAGAACTCGCCGTGCCCTAACCACGGCGGAGGCCTCGACCGCGTCCTACCTGCACCAGCGAGCTCGGCCGCGGTGGAGGCCTCGCCCGCGACGGCGGACTCGACTGCGCCCAGCCCGCGACGGCGGCATCAACTGCGCCCCTCCTGCGACGGCGGGCTTGGCTCGCAACGGAGGCCACGCCCGCGCTCGCGCCTGGCGGGTTCGGCTCGCAGCAGAGGCGCCCCACCCACGCACGGCAGCCTAGCCGGCACCCGCCGACCTCGTCTTGCGAGCCGAACATGGAGGCCGCTCACCCGCTCATGCGACGGCCTCGCGCGGGGATCGACTCATGGAGACGCGGCGGCCTCGCGGCGTGGCGGACGGTGGGTGTAGCGGCCTCACGGTGACGGACTCGCAGCGCGGTGGCCTCGCGACGGACTCGCGATGCAGTGGCCTCGTGCTGGGTTGCTGCGGAGGTCCTTGACGGCGGACTAGGCAGGCACGGGCGGCGGCCAAGGGCCTCGACGGTGGACGGTAGGCACGGGCGGCCGTGGGCGGGGGGAGCCCGCGCGCGACGGCGCGGAGGTGGAGCTCGCGCGGTGGGCTCGGTTCACGGTGGAAGCGCCCCGCCACGCCTGGCGGCCTTGCTCGCGGCAGAGGCGGCCCCGCCCACGCCCGGCGGCTTCGGTTCGCGGCGGCGGCGTACCGGCCGCGCCCGACGGCCTTGCCTCATGGTGGAGGCACACATCCCGTGCCCAGGGCCTGCTCACGGTAGTGGAGACCCGCACCGCGTCATGCTTTCTCGCCGATGAAACGCAATCCGCCCTCACTGCAGATTTCATCTGGTTTCACGGCCTTGGAAACGTCGCTGAGGTCGTGTCATAGGGATGAAACGAATTCCTTCTCTCTCTTCTTCGTTTCATGCAAAAACGTAAGATCTGCTGATGTGACATCCTATTAAATGTGCATAAAATGCCCATAAAACCTGCATTGAGACTGACATAAGGCCAGTCTCAATGGAGGATTTCACCTCCCTGCTTCCAAGAGAATGAAACTTAACATGAAATTGATGTCTCTCTCAATGCCATGTTTTATTGCACAATTGCATATGCTTAATTACTCTGTCATGGGTCCCACTGCCTGTCTATTCCCATTCTTCCCCACGCTCTTTTCTCACTCGCACTGCCACAATTTCTCCATTGCCGTTCACAGTTCATGTAAACAACCCAAAATTGAACATCGACAAGATTGAAATCCACCAAAATTCATTCTTGCTTGATCCGTGCTGCAACAGCTTCCGCACACGGGGACCGAAGGGGGATCCGAACGGAAGGATGCAGCAGTTCACGCGGCCTCCGCTCTGAGCACATCTCAAGCGGCGGCGCACATCTCAAGCTGCTCGCGGTCGGCGCGTGTTGCGCTCCAGGAACGGCAGCTGAGTACTCGCGGAGCCCCCGGCGAAGGAGCTGTGCGTGGCGGCAGAAATCACTCCCGCGGTGGCGTCTGCGCCCAAGACTGGCGGATCGGCGCTCGCGGCCAGCGGCGTCCGCGCTCGTGATTGGTCGGAGGCGGCGTCTGCGTGGCGGAGCCGTGCACGCGCGCCAGAGCCGCGCCCGTGCGGCGGAGTGGCGCTCCCGGCCAGCGGCGCCCGTCGCCGCCGCCCGCGACGGCTCAAGCACACGAGACGAAGCCACGGCCCGCGACAGCGCGAGCGATGCGACGCGGAGGAGAGGCTCGCGACGGAGACGGCGCCAGGAACAGCCGATGAAACGCCTTGGCTTCTCAGTGGGAGTTTCGCTACCGTTTCGTGGTGTTGGAAATGCCGCCCAGGCAGTGTCGTGGAGATGAAACGATTTCCTTCTCTCGTCTTCTGGTTTCATGCAAAAACATGTGACATCTCATTTAATGTGTATGGCATCCTTATGAAACCCCACTGAAACTAGCCTAAGAGCACGAACATTAACCAGGACTGAACTGCGCTAACAATGGTGATTGACTAATTTGGTGGTACTAAACCCTGTGCGTGCAGAATTGCGAGGTAGGTGAGATTGATAATATAAAGCATCTATCTAGAGGCTGACTGTTCGATTGCCATACCTATCATCAATGCACGATGGAGCAAATCAACAAATGAACATTAAAGAGGACCATTAGCATCTAGCAAATTGGCAAATAAAGAGATGGCCTCTTTGGCAATAGTGGGTGGAAGGAATGGCTGTTCAGCTGGTTAATGTGCAAGCCAGGGTGATAAGATGCTTGGGATTCAGCTGCGTGATTTTGTGGCTTAGTGACTTATGGGACACTCGGTTGACATGGCGCAAGGATAGGCTGGAGAAGTAGGCTAGTGGGCTTTAGCTTTATAGAAGGTTACTATCGCATTAGCAAATCACTTACTCGGTAAAATATAATAAAATACACAAGTTTGTGCACTGGGAGTATCATGAGAGAAGGTTATCATGCAACGTGCAAGATTACCATGTCTAGACTCAATGTTAACCTGTTATCTCTGTTATCTTATCACTATATATTTAGCAAATAAAAAGTTAATTCAATCAACTCTAATAAGTTACCATTAAGGGCGCCGCCGTAACCGAGAGGTGCCCAGGAATTGTTGACAGAGTGCAAAGTAGTAGTACCACAAGAGAGGTAGCCAGGCCGGAGCCGAAACCCTCGTCTTCTACGATGGAAAACGCATTCCCAACCTTAGCTGGCCAGAAAACGCGTGCATTCGGCCGTCCTCCTCCTGTATTGGTAGTTCAAACCGCTATGGGACGCGCAGCTTTAATCTTCACCGGATACGAGGAATCCATTAATTAAGAGATGGCCTCCCTGACCTCTATAAATCGCACACTAGGACTAGCAGCCCTATACACGGGTAATGAGGAAGAAAGGGCGTTTTCACCAAACAAATCTCTCCATCTTGGTGGACCGGAGGTGGAAGAGATGACCTCGCCGTTGCCGGTGAGCCACCCAAGTTATGTGTATGCGTCGCGGATTAGTCTGTCATATATATATAGACACGGTTGTTATCCTATCTCACTTCCCCTCTATACAATGTGTAGCTGCTGATGAATGCGAGATGTGCTCGTTGTTGTTTCAGGCGTGGCATGGAGAAGAAGGTGGGGATGACGGACGTTGGCGAGACGTTGTCAACCAGGGACTGGTCGGAGCTGCTGCTGGACGCCCTCGCGTCCATCTTCGGCAAGCTCGGCGCCATCGAGATCTTGATGGGCGCAGGCCTTTGTGTGCAGCACCTGGCTCCAGGCGGCTAAGCTGGCCGAACTGTGGCGATCCGTACGTGGACTTGGTGCATCACAAGCTGGTGGACGTGGTGGACGACGAAGATGATGCCTGGCCAATGGTAGATATAAACTGTGATGTCTTGTGCGCCATGGCAAGGGTAGCCGTCCATCGATCTGGTGGCCAGCTTGTGGTTTTTCTCGGGAAGGTTTTTGTTACTGATGAACTATTGAAGTATATCGCGGACAGGTATTTGTGGTCTTCCCCTTCCTAAAAGTTGAGTTGTCTTATTGATGATTGATTTCCTTTTCACCATTAACACATCAATTTTGTCGTTTTGACAATATATGTCATTTGGCAAGGTCGCCAGCTCTGAAGGCCGTGAGCCTCGTATCATGCCACGAGGCCTCCAACAAAGGATTCACTGAAATGATCACCATGTTCCCTATGCTAGAGGAAATCAATCTTCTGTACTGTCACAAAGTCGCCGACCGTGATATTTACCAAGCTATCGGCAAGGCATGCGCGCTGCTCAAGCGCCTCACGCTGCGCATTTCTCCATACATCATGTCAAGTGGGGAAGAAGTTGTTGGAGTTGCGGCGATGCACGAGCTGCGAAGCCTCACCCTTGCCTGCAATGTCAGCAACGACCACCTCGCGGCTATCCTTGACGGATGCCCTCACCTGGAGCTTCTCGACCTGCGTGGCTGCTTTAACATCGTCGTCGATGATGCCCTCAAAGCTAGGTGTGCTGCGATCATGATGCTAATTCTCCCCTTCAAACATGTGGTACTACAAGAGGACATGGAAAATTACGAATGTGATGAGGATTGGGAGTCCGACTGAGATGTGATCCTTGTGGATGCACCATACTCTATGCGCAGTAGCTAGCGTAGCATTCTATGCACTGCATACATGCACTGTCCATCGTGCGTTGATGAAATTGAATTTGCTAATGTACCAGTAGTCAAGCCCTAGCCTCTGCACATTTGTGCAGGGATGGCTGCTGGCTATTTTCTCTTCCCTAGACCCTGCAGTGCGGGAGTCTACGGCACTAGGTACGCCGACCAGTAGTTAAGGAGAACGTTGCATGAACGGCCTATTTCTCTGTTGTGTGTCGTCTCTGCCTCTGCTCTGTGCTGTCATTTGAATGTCCAGAACTGCAACACCATGCAAGGCCTGTTTATTTACGGTTTATACTATTTGTGATTATTTTAGAGAAAGGCCAATAATACTTGGCCTTAAGACTAATAGTTCAGCAATACAATAGCCACTCCCTACAATATATAGTGACTGCTTGCTAGCCTATGGAGGCATTTTTTTATCCTTCTACTAAGCCCACAATATACTGATCCAGGTGTCACGCCAGCACTGTATAGTTTGTGGTCACCACAGTCGCACAATATTATATGTAAGCTTCTTGAGCTGAGAGCTGAAACTAGCAACAAGCAACCCTCTTGCTTATGATCAGTTCGACGTTTTGCCAAATTGCTGAGCTGGTTTATAGAGACCGCCTTACCTTTCTTTTAACTTTATAGAGACCGCCTTATTGGGTTGGCTTAGTTAGCACTACTACACAAATGATTTTACGAGACCATGCCCTTTTATTAACCAGGGCGGTCACAAAATTCAACCGCCTCGAAAAATGTTGGGCGATTAACAGAGGTGGTCTTTTTTTATTTATGGAGAGGCGGTTAGAAATGTCTGTCTCCAAAAATCGATTTATGGAGGTGGACACCTTAATTCAACCACCTCCTAAAATGGAAGGCCTAGCCGAGATCCCATATCCAATTCTCCTTTATCGGATACATGAGGTTATGGACTCCCTCGCTGCACCTCTCTCTCCACCACTCCACCCACCGCATGCACGGCCCCTCCTTCTCCGACACGTTGTGTGGCCCCTAACCCTCATCCTCCTAGCTTTAGCGGGGCCTAGCTCCGACCTCCTAGCGGTGCTAGGGTGGCACATCAATGACAGTGGCATGAGGCCAAAATCTATGCCCCTGCAGCCCAGATCAAGACCCATGTGGGCTCTTGATTTTTTGTTTATTTTCAGATAATAAGGACCCAAAGTTAAAGGATATGTTTCAGAACAGAGACATATACTATGGCTATCAAATCTAT
Source organism: Bothriochloa decipiens (assembly GCA_023333625.1). Lineage (NCBI taxonomy): Eukaryota > Viridiplantae > Streptophyta > Magnoliopsida > Poales > Poaceae > Bothriochloa > Bothriochloa decipiens. Next base: position 15,451,546 of record CM041643.1, read on the forward strand.
CGGCGATTGACCGTGACGATGAGGCACGCTCTATGCACTGATTGTAATGGAATAGTAAAAGAAATAAGGTAAAATTAATTCGAAAGTTTAAAGTATTAGATGAAATCAATGGAGAGAACGTTAGGATTGATTTTGCCCGACTTGATCCAATGATGCAGTCAGACCCTTTGACCACGTCCTGATTGAGGACGCTTAATCGACTTCTAGTCGAGGGGCCCCCTATCGTGCAACCTACAAAGATGAGCTAGGCCAGGGGGCGCATAGCACGAGGTTGAGTTAGCGGCCACAATGCCCACCTTAGAACCCTATCAGGTCAAGGATGGGCCGTGAGCGACGGGATGCACCCACCACTCGTCTTCATCGCCGCCACCACGACGTCACTGGTGTCCATCACCACTTGTGTTCCTTGCCAGACATCGACATAATGTCAATGTCGAGTTCCTCCAACAAGCCGTACGGTTTACATCCCTACCTATCTCCAGTGACGGAACCAAGGGGGCCAGCAAGGGCCGTGCCCCCCCCCTGCACGGTAGAATCTGTAGAATAGGTATATATTTATAGTATAAAAATATTAACTTGTACTTATTTTTCATTAAAAAATCATGATTTTGTTATAAGTAGTGTTAATTTTTTTTAAAAAAAATCTGTTGAAATATATTATTAGTATATCTTATCATATAAAAAATTACGATCATAATTATACGGCCCCCTTAATAAAGTCGCTGGTTCCGTCACTGCCTATCTCCTGTCTCTCTCTTTCTAGCACCTCTCTGTTCTTCATGTTTCAAGGTTGTTAACTCAAATGCCAACAATACTCTCACTGATCTACACCTAGTCGTTCCAAGAGATATTACATCCACTATATATATTTAGTGAATACAGTTATAAGTTAATTCTACCTACAACGTAACCGAGCGTCCGAGCCCGAGGTGATGAATTGTTGATGGAACGCGAAGTACCACAACAGAGGTAGCCAGGCAGCAGCCGAAACTCCTTGCCTTATCTGAAGGAAAACATACCCCTAAGGGCACTTACATTGCAGACTCTAGTCCATAGTATTTATTATCTCTCTATTTATTGATTTTTGCTGATGTGATATTGTATTTATTGAAAAAAAAAGGGAAAACACAAGAAATCGAGTGTAATCTTGACGTCTACGCATGGGCGCACGGCACGAGGAGGAAGGGACGACCGGCCTCGTTTCCATCTTTCCCCTGCCGATCCCGTGCGGCAAAGCCTCGTGAAGATTCGCTAGTTCGCGCTGTGCCTGCGCAGTGCTCACCGATCCATCGCCGTGCCGGCTCGCCGGTCCCCCGCAGGCTGCCCTACCAGTCTTGCCGTGTCCGCGCAGGGTCGCTCACGGTCCGCCGGTGCCACCGCCCGGCGCCTGCGCTGCCATGGACATGTCCGTAGAGGGATGACACGGCATCGTCCAGATTGCTCACGTGCGGCCGTCCGGCGCTCGCTGCCTTACAGATTGCTCGTGTGAGACGAACGCATTGTCCACATCCGTGCCGGCGTCTGCGAACTCAGCCTCCTTCCGAGATAGCTAGCCGTGTACGTCCATCATCCTGAGCTCGCGCGCGGCCGCTGCCTACAGAGCTCGCCGCGCACGCCCGAAGGCTGGAGGCAGCGCCACCATGCTCGCCCGCAGCCGCCGCTGGCGTCCCACTCTCCGTCTCCACCATGGCCTCTCCACCGGTGCTGCCGAAGTCAAGGCGAGCGCGAGCCCCAGCCTCATTCGCGTCCGTCCACAAGCCTACCACATCCATGCTTCGTCGGAGCAGCAATGCAGCATCTTCAATACGTGCACATCTGCAACTGGAGCTCGAGCTCTCGGCGGCCAAGGGAACAGAACAGGCTGGTGTGCTCGTTGTGATCCGTCGAATTGTGACATGCTAATGATTTTGCCAACCGGCCAAAGCTACTTCTGGATCCGTGGCGAGGAAGGACAGAGCACAGGCTCGTCCACATGAGGCACAGAAGATCCCAATATGGTAGAGATTTAACGTGGTAAATCGTTGCCCATAAATTTTTTTAGACTCTAGATAGGAAAGTTGCATTGGATGGATAGTTTCTTTGGTACACAATCCTAGATCATAGAAACTAGTCATAGAGTCTGCACTGTGAGTGTCTTAACCTTAGCTGGCCAGAAAAACGCGTGCATTCGATCGTCCAGTATCGGTAGATCAAACGAGATGGCACGCGCAGTTTTAATTTTCACAGGATACGAGGAGTTCATCAGTAATTAAGACTTCAAGGAAAAACCTCCTTGACCTCTATAAATCGCACACTAGGACTGGCAGCCGCACCCGGGCGAAGTGTCACTAGTATCCGGAGGAAGAAAAGAGCGTCTTCACCAAACAAATATCCCCATCTTCTTGACTGGATCGGAGATGGAAGATGACCTCGCCGTCGCCGGCCGGCCACCCAAGGTACGTGTGCGTTGCGGATTAGTCTGTCACTTGGAAACGGTCACGCGGGTGCTATATCCTATCTCACTTCTGTTGGCTTTGCCTAGGAACACACACACGCACACGAACACGAGGTGGAACAAGAACACAGTAGATTTTCCGGCGACGAACGCCGCGGCGACAAACTCGCCTGTATCTTGGCTCTTTTCTTTATTCACTGGACTTGGCAATTTTGTAGAGAGGAACACTGGGGCTACATATAGGCCGGACTCACCAGGACCTTCATGCCATGATCCGCATGACACGCTCGGTGATGTCGAGAGCCTCGAGCGCTCGTTCGGACATCACGGCTTCTCCATGCGAAGCGCGGCAACCACGCACACCACTCACTCTCTCAAAATAGCACCTAGCTCACGACACAACTTAGTCTCCACCTTTGCATGCAACCACAGACCTCTAAATGCCAATGAATGGAACAGCCATGGGAAATAATCCCGGCAACCTCCTCCATGCACAGCGACTAGTCTTCGTGCGCAGCAACTAACTCCAACTCACTATGGCGTGCCTGACCACAATGCAACGCAACATGGACACAACACATGAGATACCACCACGGTGCGTCACGCACACACAATGACACCGTGTAGTGGTTTATTCTAACAATTTCCACTCGATACATTGTGTAGCTTCTGAAGAATGCGAGATCATCCTTAGCTGCCTCTGCCTGCTCGTTGTTGTTTCTGTTAGAAGATATGCTTCGGTTTACATAGATAGGTCACGGTTGCATGTATCTTGTAGATTGTTGTACAAGCTAAGTAGTTAGATCTCAACAACCTGTATTGTTACCTTGATGTACAAGCCACGGTGGGGGCTATTCCCACTATATATAACACGCAACCGTGAACCCCAAAGGGTATCACGTTAACCCATTCTTTACATGGTATCACGTTAACCCATTCTTTACATTTTCATGGCATTCGCTTCTTCCTTCTCCGCGCAGCCTGCTGTCGCCTTTCCCTTCACCTTCCTACCCACCAACGAGAAGCTCAGCAGCACCAACTTCCCATCGTGGAAGGCTCAAGTCATCTCCGCGCTCAAGGGTGCCCAGATGGGCAGCTTCATTGAGCCCTCAGCGCTTCCGCCAGATGCCTTTGTCACGCCAGATGGAACCAAGGCTGACGGCTCGAAAAAGGATCCTGAGCCAAACCCTGACTATGCGTCTTGGGTGGCGAAGGATCAAACGGTTCTCAACTACCTGCTCGCCAACATGTCCAAGGAGATCTTGGGGCATGTCAACACCTGCGTCACGGCTTCGTCGGCGTGGGCGGCTATCGAAGGCCTCTTCGCATCTCAGTCGAGGGCGAAGATCATCAGCACCAGGATGGCTCTGGCCATCGCCTCCGAGGGTACGTCCACCATCGGTGAATACTTTGCCAAGATGAAAAGTTTGGCAGATGAGATGGCAGCAGCAGGATGCAGGATTGAAGATGAGGAGCTCATCTCCTACATCTGGACTAGATTGCATCTGGAGTATGACTCCATTGTGTCGATGGTGGCCAGGAGCGTCAAGCCCATCTCCGTCACCGAGCTCTTCACCCAGCTCGTCGCCCATGAGCAGCGCATGGAGATGCGCAATGGCGGGTCACATCAGTCTTCTGCAAACATGGCTTCCAAGGGAGGTCGTGGGGGCAGCCAGCCCTCATGTGGTCGTGGTGGTGGCGGCAGCAATGCTGGCAGATGTGGTGGCAACAACAACGGTCGCGATGGCTTCGGCCATGGCGGTGAGGGTCGTCCCACCTTCCAAGCTAGCATCTTCTGACAGCTCTGTGACAAGGAGGGGCACAGCGTCGTCCGGTGCTTCAAGCGCTTCAATGCCAACTTCTCGGGCCCGTCACAGAACCAGCAGAAGTCAGTCTCGTCTGCATCAACCAACTACAGTGCGGACACCAACTGGTATATGGATACCGGTGCCACAGATCACATCACAGGTGAGCTAGAAAAGCTCAGTGTCCGTGATAGGTAGCATGGCGGTGATCATATGCAGACAGCCAGCGGTGCAGGTATGGAAATCAATCACATTGGTCATAGTGTTTTGTGTTCCCCTTCCAATAAACAACTTCATCTTCGCAATATTCTTCTTGTTCTAGAGGCTAACAAAAGCTTAGTTTCTGTAAATCGCATTACCAGATGTAACAATCTTTTTCTCGAATTTTATTCCGATCGCTTTCTTGTCAAGGAACAGGGCAGGAAGAAAACCCTTCTGCAGGTAGATGTGAGCACGGCCTCAATCCAATAAAGTCATCATCCAATAAAAGTTGTGCTTGGTGCTGTCAAGGCGTCTACCACCTTGTGGCACCATCGCCTCGGCCATGCATCTCTTCCAATCGTCCAGTGTGTCCTCGATCATCATCAACTTCCTTTTGTCCAAGAGTCGAATAAAGACAGTATCTGTGATGCTTGTCAATAGGGTAAAAGCCATCAGCTTCCATACCCTAGGTCTACTAGTGTGTCATGTAGTCCTCTTGAGTTAGTCTTTTCTGATGTATGGGGTCCTTCACCCAATTCAGTTGGTCAAAACACATATTATTTGAGTTTTATTGATGATTTCAGCATGTATTCCTGGATCTACTTGCTTCTTCATAAATCTGAGGTGTTCTCTTACTTTTTTGATTTTCAACATCTTGTTGGGCGACAATTTGACACTAAGATCAAAACCGTACAAACCAATTGGGGAGGAAAGTTTCAATCTCTCAGCTCGTTTTTCTAGCGCATGGGAATTACCCATCACGTTTCTTGCCCGCATGCTCACCAGCAGAATGGTGCTGTCGAGAGAAAACATAGACACATTGTTGAAGTAGGGCTTACTTTGCTCGCTCACGCCTCCATGCCCCTAAAATTTTGGGATGAAGCCTTCTCTACCACGGTTTTTCTCATCAATCGGCTTCCTTCCAAAGTTATTCATCATGAAACTCCTTTTGAATGCCTTCATAACAAAACTCATGATTACTCCTTCCTTTGTACTTTTGGGTGTGCCTGTTGGCCGAATCTTAGGCCATACAATTCCAGGGAGCTTGAGTTTAGATCCAAACAGTGTGTTTTCCTTGGCTATAGTAGCCATCACAAGGGGTTTAAGTGTTTAAAACCAGCTACTGGTCGTGTTTACATCTCTAGGGATGTTGTTTTTGATGAACACGTGTTCCCTTTTTCAAAGTTGTATCCCAATACCGGTGCCCAACGTCAGGCCGAGCTTCAACTTCTACTTGACATACTCCTTAATTCGTCATCTAATTCTCTTGGGGACTGACATACACATGATCATTGTGGTGATGTTCCAGTGTCTACAATGAGTTGTCCAATGGTACAGGAGATGTGTTGCAGGATGGTGAAAATTCAATGCAAATCAGTGGTGCAACTCCAGTGCAACCTGGTGGAGCTTTGGGTGACGGATGCCCATATTTCATGTGTCCTCCGATGGGGAGCAGCATAGCTCCCAATGCTGATTCGCCTGCACCAACAGCGACGGCGGATCTAGCATCGTCCTTGGGATCAGACCAGGATTCGGGTGCAGGCACTGCTGTCGGGCAGACAACGGTGTTACCTCCCCATGTCACGAGATCCTCTGTGCAGCCACACCAACAATCTCCGTCCGCTTCGGCTCATGTGGCTACACAAGGTGATCCACGCTCTGGGCCTTCACCTACTGCTACGGGATCTGTTGTGCCAAACGGTGGATCCGGTGCTCCATCCGACTCTATGACTTCTTCTGTTGCTTCGTCTGGTGCTCCGACTTTTGCCCCTATTGCTCCTGTGGTTCCAGTGCCTTCTCATCTATCGACTCGGTGGCAGCATGGCATTGTTACTGATGGCACTATTCATTGGGGACATCTTGTTACCAATGATGAACTGGCAAGTGTTACTGATGCTCTTCGTGATAAACATTGGCACCGTGCTATGGATGAAGAACACCGTGCCTTGATTGATAATGGCACTTGGAAGCTTGTACCAACACCTCGTGGCAAGAATATTATTGATTATAAGTGGGTTTATAAGCTCAAGCGGAAAGCTAATTGTGATATTGAGTGCTACAAGCTCGGTTGGTAGCCAAGGGTTTTCAGCAACGTTATGGTGTGGATTATGAAAACACCTTTAGTCCTGTTGTGAAAGCTGCCACTGTTCGACTCATTCTCTCTATTTGCCATCACCAGAGGTTGGTCCCTTCATCAATTGGATGTCAAAAATGTGTTTCTTCATGGTGTTCTCCAACAAGAAGTTTATATGAAGCAACCTCTAGGCTATGTTCATCCGTGTCATCCAGATTATGTGTGCAAGCTTGATAAAGCTATCTATGGTCTCAAACAAGCACCTCGGGCGTGGCATGCTCGGCTCTATGAGAAATTTGAGACCCTAGGTTTTGTTCCATCTAAATCTGATGCATCTTTGTTCTACTACAACAAGGGACGGTACACTGTGTTTGTTCTTGTCTTTGTTGATGATATTATTGTTGCAAGTTCGTCCCCTAAAGCCATTGCAGCTCTTCTTCGTGATTTACAGGGTGACTTTTCTCTTAAAGATTTGGGTGATCTTCATTATTTCTTGGGCATCGAAGTCACCGGGGGATCAGATGGTGGTATGCTTCTCACCTAGGAAAGATATGATCGGGATATTCTCAAGCAATCAGGCATGGACAAATGTAAGCCAATTGATACTCCACTTTCAAGCACTGAGAAGCTGAGCATAGAGGACGGTGATAAACTTGGAGCAGAAGATGCTACAAACTATTGTAGTGTGGTAGGGGCATTGTAATACTTGACGTTGAACAGGCTAGACATTTCCTTTTCTGTGAACAAGGTGTGTCAATTTCTGCATTCTCCCACTTTGGTTCATTGGAGTGCCATCAAACAAATCCTGAGGTACATTCAAGGAACTATGAAGCTAGGTCTTAGTGGGTTCTCAGATGCAGATTGGGCTGGCTGCGTTGATGACAGAAGGTCTACTAGAGGTTTTTCTATTTTCCTAGGTGGCAATTTGATTTCTTGGACAGCTAGGAAACAACCGACAGTATCACGTTCTATACCGAGCTGAGATGATGTGGATTTAGAAATTTTTAACTGAAATTAGAGTTCAACACCCATCGAAGGCTAGGTTGTGGTGTGACAACCTTGGAGCAACGTATCTATCTGCAAATCTAGTATTTCATGCAAGGACTAAGCACATAGAAATAGATTTTTATTTTGTTCGAGAACGTGTTGCTTAGAAACTTTTGGAAGTTCGGTTTATTTCAACAGGCGACCAATTAGCTGATGGTTTCACCAAGGCATTGTTTGTTGTCAAATTGTAGAAATTTAGGAACAATCTCAACCTTCAAAGTGGTTGAGATTGAGGGAGGATGTTAGAAGATATGCTTCGGTTCAGATAGATAGGTCACGGATGCATGTGCCTTCCAGATTGTTGTACAAGAAAAGTAGTTAGATCTCAACAACCTGTATTGTTACCTTGATGTACAAGCCACGGTGGGGGCTATTCCCACTATATATAACACGCAACTGTGAACCCCAAAGGGTATCATGTTAACCCATTCTTTACAGTTTCAGGCACAGCATGGAGAAGGTAGGGATGACGGACGTCCACGAGACGTTGTCCGCCATGAGGGACTGGTCGTAGATGTCGCTGGACGCCCTGGCGTTGATCTTCGGTAAGCTCAGCGCCATTGAGATCATGATGGGCGCAGTCCTCGTCTGCCGCTCCTGGCATTAGGCAGCAAAGCTACCCGATCTGGGGCGGTCCATGGACATGTTACAGCATGAGCTGGTGGATGTGGCGGAGCACCAACGTGATATCTGGCCAGCGGTACTGACAAACTGTCATGTCTTGTGGCTTGTGCGCCATGGCAGCCGTCGACCGATCCGGCGGCCACCTTGAGGTGTTTTGCGGGAAGAACATATGAAGTATATCGCGAACAGGTATTCTTGGTCTTTGTCTTCCTGATTTCATTTTTGTCATGAACAGTTTTGACAATGTCATTGGTCACAGGTCTCCAGGTCTGAAGGCAGTGAGCTCACTGAACTGATCCCCAAATGCCGTATGCTGGAGGACATATCAACCTTGTGTATTGTCACAATGTCAAAGGCCATGATATTTACCAAGCTGTGGGCAAGGCTTACACGCTGCTCAAGCACTTCAGTCTGCGTAATGTTCCCTTCTTCTTCCACATCCCCTGTACGTCAATTGAGGAAGAAGCAATTAGAGTTGCAACGATGCACGAGCTAGGAAGCCTCACCCTTATCAATCAACTCCCATGTCACCAACAACGGTCTCGCAGCCATCCTTGACGGGTGCCCTCACTAGAGTTTCTCGACGTGGGTGGATGCTTTAACATCGTCATCGGCAATCAGATAGATATAACTTAATCTCACAAAAACGTCTGAAAAACATGTTCGCTGTTGGATGTAGAGTACTAGAAAATATCTCAGTGAGGTCAAAGAATTTTTTCAAGAAAGAAATCAAAACCCGTGCCTTCTCCCATTCCTGACTTGAAGGAGCAATACACTCATACCTGCGGCGATCGATGGAAGTGAGCCTCTCAAATGCAAGGTTATAATAAAGAGCATCCCTCAACATGAGATATGTAGAATTCCATCTCATAGAAACATCAAGTGAGAGAGAAGTCTTTGTATCTAGTCCACATTCATTAGCACATTTCAAGAATGCCTCCCATTGAATCGTAGATCCCTTAACAGCAACTACAAAGGATCTAATCTTTTCAGTTGCAGAGCCAATCACACGCATACCATCTTTGACAACCAAATTAAGGATGTGATTGGCACATCTCACAAGAAAAAACAGCCCATCACATACTAAAGGATAATGCCTCTTCAGTTCTGCAATGACATCCTTAACTGCTACTTCATTTGCCATTGCATTATCAAAACTTAGAGAGAACATCTTTTTCTCCACACACCACTTCAAAAGAGAAGAACAAAGTGTATAAGACAACCTCTCACCGGTATGTCGCCCTTCAACATGGAAGAAATTGACAATCCTCTTCTAAATTTTCCAATCATCATCAATCCAATGAAGAGTAATACACATATAACCCTTGTTTTGGTTGGATGTCCACATATCCATGGTTGCACTAAAGCGACTTTAAACAATTTTGAAGTATGCATACAACTTATCCTTTTTAGCCAAATAATAATCCATTATATCCTTTCTAACTGTGACACAAGACTTTAGATGATAATGTGGACGCATTGATTTGACCCACTCTTGGAAATATTCATGCTCAACCATATTAAAAGGGTATTAATGAACTATCATAGCTTCATAGAACTTTCTCACACTAGCTTCTTGATCATACTTGTAAGGTTGGACAACTGCGATGTTGATATCTTTATCAGTATTTGTTGTAAGCTGTTGTTGTCCTTTCTTGATGCTGTGATAATTAGCAAGATGGGTCCATAAACCAGTTGTTCCAAATCTGCTCTCAGCTCTGTGTTTGCTGGTATTGTTTACACAACCTTTGAAATTGCACTTAGCCCAAAGCTGATTTTCCTCCTTGTCATTCACCTTCACTGTTACTGTGTACTTGGTGAAGTATTGCCACACATCAGATGTGCTCTTCTTGACCCTTTTACTGGCAGTTTCATTTCCATCCTCGCCATCGCTGCCTACATCCACATCGATTGGATCAACACCATCTGCTTTAGTGCCACCAGTACCAGTATCACCACTGCGCACTAAAATTCTCTCAGATGAAGGTGCTGATGCAGGTGTTACAGAAGAAGCAGACATGCCAAGATTCTGGCTTGCATTTTCACTTGCAGCTGACGTTGCACGTTTACGAGATCCTATCAGAAATGAAGTGCAAACGTTCTCATATATAGTCATATATTAATATAAAGATATAAATGTACACAGTGAAATAGTGCATCGGTAATATATCCAATAAACTAAGCCTAGTATCCTACGGTCCTACACTTACACACGTATATTGCTATAAAGTTCACAGAAAAAAATGAATCAGTGAATAACTGATATGGCATAACAAGACATGACGATGAGCTTACCAGACGAAGCTGTGTCCGCTGCAGCGGTTTGAGAGGCGGCGAGGCCGATAGGGAGTGGTGACTCGATCACTCGCCCTCGGGGGCCTCGGCGTGTTGCATCTACATCTCCAGCCGGTGCCATCTTCGTCTTAGATGTCGCCGCCGACCGCCTGAAAATGGAGAATGACGATCAGAGTTTTATCTAACAACAACATATATGAATGGGCGGAGATCTAACTAGGCGCCCAGCAGGCCAGTACAGCACCAGTACTCTGGTAGCGTGGCTCACACGACGTCGTGGCGAGGTGTGGTGGACAGTGGACTAATGGAGTCCTGCCATGCGCCGTCTACTGTACCGGCGCCGTCGGAGATTGGAGATGGTCAGATGGAAACCAGAGGCGGCTAGGGCTATGTTTATGTGCTGTGCCTGTGCATTGCGCTGGATACCCGGAGTGATTTGCGACTCGTTAGGCGGCAGTGCGGCACGAGGTGAAGACGTGAGATATGGCATGCATGCTAGCTGGGGCGCCCAGTGGGCTTGGCGGCTTGGCCAATGGGCCTTTGGACTGGGGTCTGGGGTGTTTCAGCGGAGATGGCTGCTTATAGTCTCGGTAATAATTCTCGACAGTAATCATTTTCGTTTCCATTGTCGTATTTTTTTTGCCGTTCTCATTTTCGTTATATCGGTAACCGTTTCTGCTTCCGTTTAGGAGGAAAACTCGGAAATTTCTCAAAAAAATTGCCGGTAACCGAAAATTACCGTTTTCGTTTTCAGCCCTAGTTATTTAAACGGTATTGCAAAGTTTAGGAGGTTAAATGCCTGTTTTTATATATAGATTGGGTGGTAAAATAGTTTAACAGAAATAGGTTGGGGGCTTATGCAGACCTTCTCCTCAAATTATGCGAGTGATGCAATTACAATGGAGGACTGTGGAAGTACTCCTTATTAGTTACAGGATGTGTGACTGTAACTGAAGAGATGTCTGCCGTAGCATAACATGTAGTAGTACAACAAGGATAAACCCATAGAACCATGGAAGTAGAAGCTTATTATCGATGACGACGGGACAGAGATACGTAGCGTTGAACGGATATGTATGCATGCTTGCATGCCACGTCCGAATATAATCCGACGGCGTATTATTCTTGTAAGCACAAGCAAGCGGCGGGTGGCTCATGGGTTGACGAAAATCTCAAGGTCGATAATCTCGGGTGTGACCGTCTTCCAGAGCACATAGCCACGCGCCATCCTGAACTGCCCGGTGCCGCCGACAACCGAGAGCTCCTGCACCGGCGCGTTGATGTCGTCGCGGCCCACCACCGTGATGGAGCTACCGGCATACGGGCCGCCCGAGAGCACCACGTTCATGGTGACCAGCAGCTCCAGGTTGGACACCGATGCGCACATGTAATACCCCTGCGCACGCCCCACCCTGCTCGACGACGACGAGGTGCCCTCTGTCAGCACGTCGTCGATGACGAACATGTTGCCGAAGTAGCCACGGGGGGCGTTCACCACCCGCACCGCCGTCGGGGACGGGCCACCAGTCACGTCGTGCATGTAGAAGTGCAGGTGCTCAGCGTCCACTCCTGGCACCAGGACCGCGCCCCCAGCGACGAGCGCCAGGACAGCAAGCAACACAGGGAGCGCTTGCAGGAAGCCATGGAAACAGGAGTGAGAGCTCTTGAATATGGTTATGCGTGCGCGCTGATGTTCTAGCTAGTGCCGCGCTTGCATGTTTATATAGAATCGAGGCCCGGTACGTAGCTGTGGGCTGTGGCAGCAGGTAGGACGATGGTAGGTGGAGCGTCAAAATATATATTGAGTGAATTTGGATTTGTCTCAATTGAGCAATGCATTTGTTTCATTTATATTTTATTAGTCTGTTTATATTAGGTATATTTTATCTTTCCTATGCACGAATGCACAACATCACCAAGTCGATCTCGATCGGAACCGCATCTACATCATCCATGTGCAATAGCATTACAGTTAGTTCGGTTAGTGAAAAATTTTCACATTCAATTTTTCTGGTTTCGATTAGTTCGGTTAGTGAAAAATTTTCACATTCAATTTTTCTGGTTTCGATTACCCTTTTAGGGCCGTCGTTACGTCGTCGTTTTCAATATATTATCTATAACGGTGTATTCAGTGGTCCATGCCGGCCATTGCTATGCATCGCTGTGACACTGTTTACAGACAGGTCACCCGTCATGCCAACAAGATATGGGCCTATTCAGTGTGTAGACAGACCAAAGGTTGATATGTCGACTTCGTTCCACAGAATGGATCTGTCGTGTATCAGTGATGATTGTGTATATATGTCGGGTCTCGATGTGCCGGTGCACAACTGCCAATGCAGCAAGTATCTCCGGAGTGATGCAGAACGATTTGTATATATGTTACCACGCTAGCTGCAACTATCGAGAAAGGTTAATATATGTATGTAAATGTTTGTAAAGCGGTTTCCCGGCAATTAGCTCAAGAAAAACATCTGTAGAAACCGGTGACATGGCCAGGAGAATAATGCGGTTCCAAAGGGGGAGCGTAGGCTGGGTCGGTGCTATAGGGTACCTACGTTAGTTGATACTAAGGCTTGTTTGGAAGGTCGGCTGTCAGCTCAAAAACCACCGTAAATTCAAGCTATATATATTTTTTGGCCAGGGCTGAAACTTGCTGCTGTGATGACTGGTTACAAGGTTTTTATATACTAGGTGAATACCCTGTGTGTGTTGTTGCGAGATTTTTTTTGGAAATAAATCTGTATATATAGCATTACTATTTGGTTCCCTAGTAGCTACTATGTTTGTATTAGCTTGGTTTACTTGTTATTTTATTATCTCAAATCTGTAAAAATCGGGAGAGTAATAGAAGAAAAGCTAATAAAATATATAACATTTACTATTTGAATATACCTTATGCGTTGACATGGAAAGGAGATGCTATAGAAAAAAAGTTTACATAGAGCATGACGAGTTTGTAGCTAAGGGCTCGATCTTTAGAATGTAGGGATGACAAAAAGGAGCAACATGGGAAAACACAGAATTATGATAGGAATATTAGGTAGAAAACACATGAATTTCATAGTGGCGGGTGTTTGAGTGATCATAGAAAAATATAGGAACAAAAACTAAATCTAAAGATGATCGGAGAAATAATTTTATGACCTTATCTCTTAACAACAATATCATTTAATTAAAAAACAAAGAACAATATTATTCCTTATCTCCCCTAATGGTTGCTCGTCACACATAAGCAATATCATTGTCCCGCCATTGGTGTCTCCTGACTCATTGAACATGATTGAGGTGGAGTTGCACCGGCATATAGCAGCTGTGTGCGTGAGCCACATGGGGTCTACGGAGGCATGGACTCTAGTTGACGCTGCCGGAGGCGTAGCCGCATGGGGATGACGGAGGTAGATTCGAGTTGCCACTGCCAGAGGAGACGGGGTCGCCTGGCGCTGACCGTGGTAACCTATAGGGACTAAAGAAACATCAGAAGAGTATGTACATAGCTTTTGGGAGAGGATGAGGAACTGGCCACGGTCTTACCTTGCCAACAAACATCATTTGGAAAAACGCTGCAGTATGATCGTGGTTGCCACAACAGAGAACCAATTAAAAATGTCAAAATCTGAAGAATGCTCCAATGTCCCGCATATGTATATAATGTGAAGAACTGTATATCAGTACCATAGAGTCCACGGTTGTGGTCCTGAATGTTGGAGGGGAAGGAAGAGTGGTCAGTCGGATCTAGGACTCGTCCTTGCCCCTTGGGTTATATATACACGTTTAGTTGGGAGATCAACAGTTTATCGTAGCGGTAGAGGCACGAACTAGAGACATCATGATATGATGTGTGTAGCATGCATTAAGCGGGTGAAATAAATTGCGCTATATCATTATGGGAGAGAGGTTGCCCGGTGTCAAGAAAGTGAAGAGGTACATCATTCAAAACTCTTGTCCACTAACCCATAAATGGTTGCATGGATTAAGTAGATGAACCCGCATAGAAGATGGATAGATATGGCACTCGAAGCACGGAGTCAACAAAAAAAAAATGCAATGAGGGACTGCCAGGGCCGGTGTAACACCCCGTTCCAGGACATAATAGAGTTAATAGAATACTCATATCAATAAATTATAACTTCTTTTCTAAAAGCTCATCTTCTAAAAACTCCAAAGTTAAGCGTGCTTTGACTGGAGCAATTTAGGGATGGATGACCGACCGGGAAGTCTTTTCGGGTGTGCACGAATGAGGACAAAGTGCGCAGAAAAGATTAGTGTTGGTCTGTGAGGGCAGTCTATGTCCTAGATAAGAGGTCGGATGTAAGTCACGTTACAGCCAGGGAACGTCGGCTCAAAATAAACTACAAATCTTGTATGCATGCGGCCAGAGTGGAAGATGATGGATGACGAGTGGGGTGTGGATGATGTGGCTATGTTAGAGAAATAAGTTAGTAGGTATTAGCTTTATAGGAGTTAAGATTCCACATGAATCAGTTGGTTTTCAAAAGATTTTTCCTTTATACCAAAAGGGCCATAAAAATGCAGCTTCAACAGTTTAAAAATATATATATAGAGGATTTTATAGTCTTCTGGTTTGCTCAACAATAGTAAGAACATGCTTAAAAATTGTGCCGCACTGAACAAAAACGCAGGAGATTTGCTGACATCAGGTCTACCAAAAAAGCTTTCTTGTTGTGTCAAGTAACTCATTGGTTCAAAGGAACAGTTCGATCAAAAAAGCCAAAAAGCATGGACTTTATCTTAGAAAGATTTCTTGTTCTGCTACAGTATTGTGGTTACCTGCCTTTTATTTTATATGTAGACATGCCTACATATAGGTGCATAGCAAAAAATAGTGTACCTTAGAAAAAAGCCAGAAGCTAGCTGACATGTTTAAAGTCTGAACAAAAAGGACACTAATCTACTCATGCCTGATGGCAGGACCTTTCAGTTTCTGCTTTCCGACTTTCATTTTCGCCTCAGAGTGTGACCAAGCCTCATCCTCAACATGGCCAGAGTCCTCGATGTAGACGGTCTTTAACTATCAATTTTGACCGTCATTATTGCATCAAAATGAGGACAACCAATAATACAAGTAACGATTTATGTTTATAATTCACCTAGTTCCATTTGTATTTAGAAATTTTAATTGTATGTAGAAAAATATCAAAAATGGATGAAAATGGAACAATGAAGGCAATGGAATGTGGCAGGGCTAGCAACCTAGCTAGGGCCAGGGCGCCCACCCTGGCCAGGGCGCCCACCCTGGCCAGGGCGGCCACCGTGATCGTGCCAACAAACCGACCCAGCCATGTCACCGATCCGCGACAACATCTTCCCACATTTTCCAACCGTCGAAACCAATCGTTTTGATCCAAGGGCGCTCGATAGATGTCACTTGGATTCATGGGCCCATTGTCATACCCTTGGAGTACCAAAGTCAGTTGGAACCGACTCCAAACCTACTTACCATGCATGCAACTGACTTGGGGGTGTGATCCATCGCTGTTGGATGCAAAGGCGGTGCGAATGGACGGTATGGCCAAGGCACCCACCTTGGCCAGGGCGCCCACCATGGACCCAGGGCGCCCGCCCCCGAGGTCACAGCTACCGACCTGTAGAGCTTATAAATAGGTCCCCTATCCTTCATTTATAACACACACACCAAGAGAATCTCTCTCTCTACTCTTCAATATGTAGCTCTATTAGTAGTCTTAGTGGGGGCTCTGCTCGGAGTCTGGAGAAGTCTTCAGGAGTCTGATATAGCTTTGTACCTCTCTTGTAATACTTTGCTTATTTCAATAAAGAATTACTTTTTCTGTAAGTACTTTTTCTAAGTCTTTACTTCAAGTAATAGTCTTATCCTTTAGCTATGCTCCAATATCCATGTTGGCCTTACTTAGTGTGGTTTATCCTGTGCGGGTTCTACACTGCTAGTCAGTGCTCTAGTCTTGGCCAGATTAGAGTAGTAGCTTGTAGTGTAAGCAAGGTGCTTAGACTATATGTTGCCTTAGAATGGTGGCTAGTCCTCCGGAGGTGGTAGCAACAGGTGGTGACATCCCTGTTTGCCTGTGTAGTCCACCACGCTTGGATTAGTTTATTAAAACACTAGGGCTCCAGGTGCGTTGTGTCCGGTTAAATCCGGAGCGCGTGCGCTCCAAAATGCATGATAAATCCCTCTATTTCTTGGTGCATCTACATAATCCATAGCTATAGTTGTGCTTGTTTAGAAGTAATGTGAGACTCCCTCTTAACTACTCGATCATTTACTTATCTATGAGTAGACCCATTTTAGTCTAGCTGGTATACTAGATAGTAGATATAGGATGGTTCACAATCATTATCTTTAACCATTGCTTCCCTGTGGATAAAGACGATGCCCTAGAATACTCTTGGGTGAAGTGCTATAATGATATTCTATGCGCTTGCGGAATCTTCTACATGAGCATAAGAAATATCAACAGGCATTTCTGGCATCGTTGCCAGGAACTAACAAACCTGGTAGCGACGATAACAAATGACAACAGTGGCCAGCTGGCGTGCTATGACCGCACACCCCCGTCTCTACGCCGGCGCTCCTCCGTTCCAGCCGTGCGCATCCACCTCGCGCCGTCACTGCTCCTCGTCCCGAGCCCTCGGTGAGCACCCAGCAAGTCCACGCCGTTGTTTTTCTTTCACCAGTCCTTTGCTTGCCTGCTCGGCCTAGCTTCGTGCTGCCGCATTGTTCTGGCTATGCCATTCTTGCCATGGTCATAGAGCGCGATGATGAGTTTTGGTCGCCCCATGCGCGCATTGCAGGCCGGCGTCGTGCTCGTTTTAGTTTAGTGTTGTGATTTATCTTCTTGATTTGTTTGTTGTACAAGTTTCTCTAGTATAGTATGTGAATATGGTGTATATTATAATTAAATTTGATCCGTTTTTGGGAAGTGAAGAATTAAGTGATTAAAGAATCGTCTTCACGACGACGTCAAGGTCCTATCATACTCTACTGTCATGTGTTGTGTTAAACTACAGTGTTGCTGTTTCGTTCTCATCTTTCATTGATGGCTTTAGATACTTTTGTCTAATTTCTGTATTAAACCTATGCAGGTACTATATGTTAGTTGATCAGAATGAATGTGAAACCCCTGCCATTCAGTCCCAAAAAGTATGGCTTCGCAATCCAAGTGTGGATCATTTTCTATATTTTTTATGACAAGCACAGATAATTAATATTTTGTAATGTTCCAATTGTTGTATAAACTATACTCATGTGTGTATATTAATTAATATATAGTAAATACGGCTATTGGTATGTATTTATGGAATTAATTTTAATCATTTGTATTTCTTTGATAATTTCAAAATATGGTGGCAATTTAAAAAAAATTATTATAAATAAGGTAATTTTAAATCCTTTCTAGATTAATTACAAACCACTTTTTCTAATAAAATCACCTCTGAAAAGCTTTCATCAGAGGCGATTCTGCTAATAAAAGTGTGTCTAAAAAGCCTTATCAGAGGCGGTTGCCTTAACACAAGCGTCTCTCAAAATGCTTACGTGTAGTCATTCACCTAATAAAAAGCGTCTCTGAAATCCTTATCAGGGACAGTCCCCGTAATGCAACCGCCCCTGAAATACAGGCATAACAGAGGCGGCTCTCCTAATTTAACCGTCCCTGAATATTCTATTTTCAGAGGCGGTTAGAAAACCGACTCAGACTATCTTTATAGTCGCTGGCGTAGAGTCGGTTTGTTTATCCGCCCCTAAAAATGTGATTTAGCCGCCTCTATAGTAAAATTCTGTACTAGTGGACTAATGGGTGCAGTGGTAGAGAAGAAGACGTGCGAAAGGGAGGTCACAGGTTCTCGAATCCTACAAACCATGAAGCGCGTGATTTTCTCGCAAAAAATGCCGCGGCTTTCTAGAGGCGACCGCTAGCTAGAGGCGGTTTTCCCATATTTGAAAAATTTTGTTTCCTATTTTTCAGATTTTTTTCGGAACCCCACATCAGTGCCGGTGTGGCAGTGCTGGTTCCACTAGCTAAAGGTGGTCTTCCCATATTTGAAAAATTTTGTTTCCAATTTTTCAGCTTTTTTTCGAGATTTAAGAAAACCCACATCAGTTGTGCATCAAAACATCCGGCACTGATGCCAACCCTACATCATTGCCGGTGTGGCAGTGCCTGTTCAAATCTGACAATAATGTGGCCTCTAGAACCAGCACTGATATAGGAATCTGTAGTAGTGTATGATCGCGTAGACGGAGGTATGGCGAACTTTGATGTTGGACTTACATGCAATATGCAGAGGATGCGTGGCCTCCTCTCGCTCCCACCAGCGACCCTTCCTCTCCCTCCGTCGGACACGGCGCGCAGGCAGCGAGGCCACTCCTCCGTACGATCCCTATCTAGTCCCCTCCATCCGGCGGACATGGTGGCACACTCCTCCGGGCAGCCCTCCCTTCCCTCAGGCAGACAGATTCCTCTCATCTTGATCCCAGAGCGGCAGCAAGCTCTGTAGGGTGGCGATGCAATTTGCTTCTTCCCCGCATGGCCAGATCAGGAAGCTACAATGGGCTTGTTGGCATCGAACGGATCCACGATGGCTCTCTCCCAAGGTCGGCTCCATCCCCCGGCGAGAGCATGAGGAAGAAGATGAGCAAGAGCGCAAATGAAAGATGGAACTGGCGAGCCCATGAGAGGGCTCAATCACATGTTGGACTCATCTGTAAGTGGTTGTCATCGCAATTTTACGGGCTTTGTCTAAGGGTTTATATGCTGTAGTAGATGTAAAATAAGGGCCAACAAATGTAGGGGAGAGCACCTAAATCATAAGTAGGGCCCTAATTTTGGTGCTCCTGTTGGAGTTTCTTTTAAAATATCTCCAATAGTTCTTATAAAATTACTGGTCAATCAATGACTTTTAGAAGAGGCAAAAAAATCGGAAGTATTTTTGTTGACTTCTTCCAACAGTTTCTGAAACCTCAGCTCCTAGAATATAAAGATAATTTTGCATCAAGATTCCTAAACTATATCTAAATAACTACAACCACAATTTTATATTTTTTCTTTTGTACATTTGCACTAAGAACAAGTCTTATCGTTTATTGTTTCCCTATCCTTCCACTTTTCAGAATAGGACATCGATAGGCGCGCTATATTTTCTGTCATTCTATTATCCCAAGTGCAAAAAGATTAGGTGTTTATATAGGGAGTTGTCGGAGAGTTCCAATCTTGCTACTAGATTGCAAATGAGTTTTGGAAACTATTTTCTCTTAGTAACACATCAATTGGAGTATATATTTTTTATCAAATAAAATCCATCGCAAGCACACGCCCGCACAGCACGCCCAGATCAAATACGCAGCATGTTGTGGTCATTATTTTGTTCAGTGGGGGGGAGGGGGCGACGCGGTTGGGAGGCAGGAAGTTGTGGCCATGGGCGCCGACGAGGTCGGCCCCGAGTCGCTCGTTGGGGGGAGCAGAGAGCAACATGACAGTTTATAGGACGGTGATGGTAAGTAAATTACTGGTAATTTTGTTGTACCAAAGATATACTGTATACAGAATACAAAGGATCTATTTTCGCACGACCTTTTTCTAGTATCATGAATCATGATATATTGGTGAGTTAATATACGTAGTTACTGCTTGTTGTAAAACATTCGGACTTTGGATATATATATAGAAAATAAGAGAAATCCTAATTCTAGTCACATGGATGAGTCTACTAGTCCAGTATATATTTGGAACATATATCTCATTGTGAACACATAATTGTTTTGGAGTACATATATTTTCCTCTGTCTATATATATCAAATCAAAATCCGTCCAGCAGTGTCCCACAACGCGTGGCAATAGAAACGCCGCAGTCCACTTTGCCGTTCGTCGTGCTGTATGTATAAGCGATTTTGTCGATCGTCTCCCTCCAGCCGCTGCCACGGCGGTCGGCAGCAGGGAACTTCCACCTTCCCCGCCGGCTCCGGGATCCCTGCAGGCTGCGGAGAGGCGAGAGACTGGGCTTCGCTGCCCCGGGACATCGTTCTGGACATTTTCCTCAGGCTGGGGCCACGCGAGGTCATGCTGGGCGCAGAGTTCGCCTGCAAGCCGTGGCGCACCGTCGCGCTTGAGGAACTCTCTCTTTATCGCCGCGTCGGCATGGAGCAAAACTTCGACTGGCTATTGCGTCCCCGCGGCAGCGATGCGCTGGACATGAAGCTCGTCGCCGTGGATCACGCCGCGGGACAGTGCGAAGGGTTCGAAGGATACTGCGACGACGAATATCTGCTCGATCTTGTGAAAAGGTACTACGACTACTGATCTGCTCAACTACTCGGATCTTTTCTGCTTTACCATCCATCAAAGGGACACAGTTTATTTTATTACCAATTAGATATGCCTGGATTATCCTGATAGACATGAAGATTGAAAATTTTTGTAGATCTCTAATGTAGTGGTTCATATGTCTGGTTTATCTACATAACTTTTTTTAAAAAAGGCGGCAAAAATTTTGCTGCATTTTTAATAGATGAGAAAAAAATAAAGTGGTTACAAAACAAAACGGGAGAATTTTCTCTCCGTCTCTACCACCCACTCACTAAACGCACAAAAAATACAACTCCTCTGAGTCAAGAAAAAGGACCAATAAAGAAAAGAGAAACTACTAAGACCACTGCTGAGATACCACATCTCGTAGCCCACTGGTATTGATCAATATCTTCCTAGCATTACTGATTATTTCTGTTTCTCGCAGAGCACCCTCTTCCAAATGCCTCTACATTGTTAGTAATCGTTATAGGGATTATCAATCAGCTGAAGATTTAACTGAAGCATTCAAGAAACTCCCCCTCCTTGAGGAGTTAGAAGTTTATTTCAAGTATATTATTGATATTGGAGATGGGGACGAGAACATGCTCCAATCGGTTTGCCAAGCTTGCCCTGGTCTCAAGAGACTTGTTTTGATGTATGCTGCGTCCAATGACCTTGTTGAGTGCAATGAGGATGAATATTCCATGGAGACAATTGACGAAGAACTTCCATTGATGCTGAAGTTACACACCTTAGAACTCTATTGGTGTCAACTCAATTGCGCGGGGCCGAAAGCCATCCTTGACACTGTTCATCAATAGTAACGGGTGTATTGTTCCTTAATGGGTTGACACTGTTCCAAAACGCGTACACTGTTCCATAATGGGTTCTACACTTTTCCTTAACGGGTTTGACAATGTTTTCATACCGGGTTTGACACTGTTTCATACATGGTATACTGTTTCTTAACGGGTCATTTACCGTTCCGTATCGGATTTAATGTTTCCTAACCGGTATGGTTACTGTTTCAACGGGTCCTCTTTTTTATTTTTTTTATTACTCCTCTTGCCCGCGCGCAACACGCGGAGCCCGAAAAGAGTACTTCTCTGTCCCCAAATAAAAGTCGTCCAAGCATTCATCCCAGTGCAGTGAATATCATCTGAATGTGGACGTCCGTGTGTCTACATGCATTCACTAGCCAATGAACCTGGACGATCGACAGCAGTCCCAAAACATTATTTAAACTGGGACAGAGGGAGTACGTGATGGTGTAGACTTCGCTAGCATTTAGGCAAGGACGCTAACAAGCACGTACAAGCACAAACCACCTCCTGGGGCTCATGATATTAGTGACCGCTAATGGACGGCACCAGTCAGCCCAAATAATCATGGGGGCTCTTGAGGTCCGATCGATCGGATCAGATACACACACCGGTGCTTTCCAGCCGCTTTTCATGCGCGCTGTCCCACCAGGTGCATGACGACGTGAAACATTGGTTTACAACTGATAGAACGTCGGTGGAACATCGGTTTAGAACTGACAGAATATCGCTACAGGGTTTCACAACATCGGTCGATGTTCTAGAACATCAGTCGATGTTGTAGAACATCCATTTAAAACTTTCTGGACAAAAACAAATATAATAGATAATTTTTTTCTATAGAAGGACAATAGAGAAAATTTTCTTTCTAAAATGACATAAGAACAAATATAATAGATAATTCTTTTCTATAGATGGACAATAGATAAAACTTTCTCTCTAGAACGACAAAAAATAAATACAATGAATAATTCTTTTCTATGAAAAAATAATAGACAAAACTTGTAATATATGAAAAAGAAAAGAAAAAGAAAGGAGAAAAAAAGAAACAAAGGTAAGAAAAAAAGAAAAAAACGAAATGAAGCCGCTCCCTGCAGTGATGTTCCAGAACATCGTTCCCAGTAGCGATGTTCTAGAACATCGTTCCCTATAATGATGTTCTGTCAAGTTGTAAATCGATGTTCTGTCGTCATACACGTACTCCCGCGCTCCTGCGCGCTGCTCAGACGAAGGTTAGGGTCCGAGTGTTCGCACCCCAAGATTCCCGAATAATCATCACGTCTTTAGCTTTGCATGCTGAGAAGAGTGCATGGTGCTCTCCCGGGCCGGGGTAATCCTGATACCAGAGGCTCTTTCGTCAACGAGGGCCTTAATCATTTTTGGTGATAAATGGATATAGGCCACATTACATAAATATCGTGTCATTATTGTATTATCGTGTCATAATCGTGATAAATGGATATAGGCCACATTACATAAATAGGCTAAGTGTACTGTTACATCATGCCAAAAATCCGTCATACAAATGCACCCCATCAAGTTGAGTTCATGCTACGAAGAGCAGGAATTGGACTTGGTGCAACTAGTCTTATTAGCTCTGGTTAACTCAAACGCCTTACCAGCCCAGATTCATCCCAACAAACTGTTTTTTTTAAGCTATATCTCCGGCAAAGTCGTATTTTACCGGTAGATGTTTTGCCGTTGTTCAGCTGATTACTTCACGGGAGATATCTAACAAATCTCAACTAACAGAAGGCCTGGAGCAAAAAGGTTCCACCGAATATTTTTGTTGGTGCATACTTATCTCCGTTGGGCTCTTATCTCCTTTGGCCTATAAATACTTGCCCAGAGTACGTACACCGGGTACTTCCATTACGCTGCTGGTACTTTGCCATCTGATCAAGAAGACCCCTTCATCTGCTCAGGGCATTCTTGCTAGCTTTTGCGAAGGTATTTTATGTTGCCCATCCGTACGCCTATTCTCTCAATTGCCTGCTCTGCTTTTATTTCTGATTGGAAGGTAGAAAAAAACATATGATAACTTTTCTTCCTTAATCTGCTTATTATGTTTGTTTTTCATTCTTATTAGATGCATACTACTCTCGTCATGACAATGAGCAGCCTTGTATCTTTGTTTGTTCTTTCAGTAGATGGGATCTGTCATTTTCCTAACAACCTAATGACACAGCCGCGAGGGTGATCATCGCTTTCGCGGCCACCACACCCGTGGAACCGGCAGCGGGGAACTCCCCCTCGAAACTACAACTACTACATACCATCGGGCTAATGACCATGAGGAGTGTGGCCGAAGGGTCGTGTCACCTGGCGCCTGTTGTCGTAGTCGATGACCTGTTCGTTACGATTGTGCTCGTCGCCAACCCGAGTAGCGAGGTAATTACCGCCATAGTCGTTCACCAGGCCAATACGAAGGGAGCCCACGTGGTCCTGGAGAACAGAAGAGTGCAAAACGAGCCTGCTCGTCGTGATCGCCGCCGCTATGATCGGCGCGGGCAGCATGAAGATTCAAGTCACCCTGCAGAGGATCGCAGTCCACGTGAAGATTTGAGTCGCCCTGCGGAGGATCGTCGCGGGCAGCATGAAGATCAAGATCGTCCTGCCTGGGATCGCCGCGGCCAGCATGAGGATCGCATTCGACGTGAAGATTTAAGTCGCCCCGCGGAGGATCATCGCGGGCAAAAAAAAAGTTTGGGTCGCCTACGTGACCAATCTAAACAGAAGCAGACCATTAAGATTCCAGATAAATCTTTTGTTGGCGCCGAGAGCCCTGGTTCTCACGAGGGCCATGCATCAGACGTGGACCTTGAGATGGAGGTGAGCATGCATATGTCTCGTTTTTAGCTAACGCTATTTCTCCCCTTTTTAGCTGCATACTAGTGCTATAAAAGTCTTTATAACTAATGAATAATAACAAATTTTGTAACCAGCTATTATAATTACAAGATCATAATGCAATACTTAAATTATTGTTAGACATAGGGCGTAACCATAAATCCTGATTTTTCTAATGAATAATAGAAATTGTCTCAAACTCGGATACATGGGTAGTTTAGTATGTAACATTGATCATAAGGTAATCTTATTAATGCAAGGGAGTACATTAGATGGATGCAATTTTCATCTTCACATTGCTTCTTGAGCACACTAATACCAAGATAAGTGAAATTTGCATCTAACTTACTGATAATATCTGCAAAAAAATAGAAAACAATCTGCATCAGCATTAAGAAGACAAGAATAAACAATGCAAATATATATCTCATTTAGCCAATAGATTGCCCCAGATTATTGCATTTACCACATGAGTTTGAAAGGTGCTAGCTGTTCTATTTTTCCAACCAATATCCGCCTCTCTGTTGTTCTATTGATCTAAATGATCTGAATGTATCTAGAACACAAACTTTGTATGCACTAAACTTTATAATTGTTCACTTGTGATTACTGAGAAACTTTGTCATGGTAAATGCTTGGTTGTTATGCTAATCGAATGATCGTAGAACACACAAGAGAAAATGTGCATAAACCACCTATTTTGCAAAATAATTAATCTCCTATCTAAAGTAGATTTTATGATTTAATTTTTATCCTAATTATTTCCTACAATATTTTTCTAGTGAAAGCATCAATTTTCCCCATGTATAACAATTCCAAATTTTAGTGTGTTGTTGCATTTATCAAATGAGTTTGAAAGGTGCTAGCTGTTCTATTTTTGCAACCAATATCAGTCTCTCTTTGTTCTATTGATCTAAATGATTTGAATGTATCTAGAATACAAACTTTTATGCACTAAACTTTATAATTGCTCACTTGTGATTAGTGAGAAACCTTGTCATGGTAAATGCTTGGTTGTTATGCTAATCGAATGATCTTAGAACACATAAGAGAAAATGTGCATAAACCACCAATTTTCCAAAATAATTAATCTCCTATCTAATGCAGATTGTATGATTTATTTTTTATCCTAATTATTTCCTACAATATTTTCTAGTGAAAGTATCAATTTTCCACATGTGAGTTAAAACCTAACAATTCCAAATTTTGGTGTGTTGTTGCATTTATCAAATGAGTTTGAAAGGTGCTAGCTGTTCTATTTTTGCAAACAATATCTACCTCTCTGTTGTTCTATTGATCTAAATGATCTGAATGTATCTATAATACAAACTTTTATGCACTAACTTTATAATTGTTCACTTGTGATTAGTGAGAAACCTTGTCATGTAAATTCTTGGCTGTTATGCTAATCGAGTGATCTTTAGAACACACAAGAGAAAATGTGCATAAACCACCTATTTTCCAAAATAATTAATCTCCTATCTAAAGCAGATGTAATGATTTATTTTTTTATCCTAATTATTTCCTACAATGTTTTTCTAGTGAAAGTATCGATTTTCCACACGTGAGTTAAAACCTAACAATTCCAAATGGTGTGTTCAGTTGCATATATATTACCTTTGGGAAGCATTGAAAGCCACCACCTGAAGCAATGCCAGCAACACAGCCTGTGAGATGTCATTGTAGTTAGCTTACAAGAGATCATGTAACATGATCTCACAGGTATATGACTTAATATCACACATTTGTAAAAAGGATTCAGATCCCAAAATTGAAAGGCACAGCAAAAAAAACCATTGAATCTGAAAGGAACTGAGTGGGCAACGTATGTACATTCTTGGATGTATGCTTAATGCAGTGATCATAGAGGTTGCAGGAATCTTCTCATCACATCATCATTTATGTTAACGTTGTTAACATGTCAAAATAATCAAAACATATTTTATTGTATGGAAGGAATAGAGAGGTAAATAAAACATTTCAATCGAAGATCTGCGGTTGTTACATTGATGTTTCGTAATATAACCTGTTTGTGGGCTTGGAAATTTTTTCTCTAAAATATTTATGAATTTTCTGCTATGGATGGATTAAATAAACACGTATACATACTTATGAATTTCTTTTTGCTATGGATGAATTAAACAAATACAATTTTAATACCTGTACGAGGAATATGACAATTTCATTAATGAACTCCCTAGGGCTAGCAGTGGGAAACAGAGCACCCAAATCCCACCGCAGTCAAGAGAATGCGGAGGCAACGACGCCGGGACGGTGACCACCATGCATGGATTTTGTCGATCTAAATCGCCCATGTCCCCGGGGCCCAAAAGCTGGCTTTCAAGCTCTACAAAAAAAAGCAACCCGGGGGTGGGGGGACTTCCAACCGGTATTTCGTTAAGAAGAGGATCTTCTCGCCAGATCGAAGAAAGCTCCCGAAACCAGCCCCACCCATACAGCAGCATCGCATCCTATGACATAGGACAGCCACAGAGCTATACTTTCGGCGTGCAACTGGTAAGGGGATTTTATTACCCTGAGCCCCTGAAATTCGCCCCAATATAGCTAGCAAATGCGCATGGCTTGGGGATCGAACTCAGGCCCCCAGGGGTGCCTCGGCAGCACTCAACCAACTGGTCTAGCGTCCGTTGGCTCTATGAGCTCTACGAGTGGCGAAGTAGCAAACTACAGCAGAAAAGAATGGAGAGGCCAAATGAAAGCAAACCGTGCCAAGTTACAGGTACTCCTTGTGCTTGACGATGATAGCAATCGCGGTTCTTACATGAACGGCATCAAGAGAATCCTAGCAGTTGAGCAGAGCAGACGCAGTTCAATAAAGAAGACCACAAGTACTCTCTCAATCATCTCAAGAGATCATCATTCTTTTGGTGTAAATTCTATCTAATGCAATGTGGCCATCCTGGCATTATGTCATCTAAACTACGACACCAGATTGAACTGAATGCAACTAACCAATTTCTGCACAAGTAATACTTACAAGTTTTCTTACATAGTTTCAAGCAACAATCACCAATCTCATCACGGTTCTGTCTCTAGAGTCCATCCGACTTCAAATCACATCTGAAATTCATATGAGGAAACAATGAACCGTCAACACATATTTGCTTAATAGTTAATACGATGCTGACCATTTTTTTAATCACCAACTGTATGGATCATCCAACACGTCATGAATACTTTTTATCTTTGCCTGAACGGAGTTAGCTGCGTCATTCTCCTCTTCTTCTACTTCATCACCAAAAGAACATGTTAAGTTGCCTGAAAGATGATCCGTTTGGATAAAAATAAAACTAAAACAAAGAAGACATTAATTAACCTTGTCGCTCAAATAATTACCTTGACTTACCAGGAGAGAGATTTGGAGAGTTCCGTAATCTACCAGGGAGGACGGCCGCAGCCAGTCTCAGTTAAGCAGATCCACAAAAATAGCAATACATATTGTATTGTTTTCTACGGCTGTATGGTTGATCAGATTAAATAAATTGAACGGCTGTATAGTTGATCTTATTAAAAAATTGTACTCCCTGATCATCGGTTGTTAGTGCATGAATCATCAATCAGAGTGTGGAATTGAGATACCATCAACCATCTACGGAGATCAGGAATATAGACAGAACCAACGCGGATTGCCTAGGCACAAGTCACCTGAGTGGGGAGGATCAGAACGTGGCGGGCAGCCTGTGAGGCGAGGTGATGTAATGCTGAGACGTCGATGAGGGATTAGTCGGGGCTTCTTGAAGCCGAGTTGTAGATTCCACGGAGGTCGTCCTCGACCCCTAGAGAGGTCTCGAAAAAAAAAGGTTTTCGTCGTCCAGACCACACGGTCAGGCCTACCGCCGTCGCCCACCTACCCCCTCGACGTGGACGATGACGCGAAGGATTCACCGCCGCTGGCATCTGGCCCAACAGGTACGTGCTGGACCTGCTGGTTCGCTGCGTAGGATGCAGAGCTCACCCTCACGCTAGGGCTTCAGCGTAGTCGGCAGCCCGGCATAAAGGACACGTGAGGAGTTTTAGTCCAGGCAAGATTAAGTTGGCGTGATTATTGTATTGGTGAGGAGTTTTGGCCAGGCCCATGATGCATGTCGCAGG
>CM041643.1:15483092-15539857 GCA_023333625.1 Bothriochloa decipiens
GTATTCTTTACTCAGAATAGGAGCTATCATTTTTATAGCTTGTTGAATAATATGGATCTGTACTGAGCGTCAAGTGCCTTTTGGATATGGTTGACACGTGAAATTGTGATGAAATATAAACTCCTCATGATAGTTTAGTCTTGAATTTGTTGTCTAATGTGACTTGAGTGGATAAAAACATTATATGGATAATATAATTCTGGGCATTATAAAAAAATTCTGTTACATATTAAATCCTGTCGGCCAGGTTGATTATCCTGTCGGTTTCAATATCAGGAGAAAATGATGTAATCCTGTTGGGGAGTTATTCCTGACGGGAATTCCTGAGGGCTGTACGGTCAAGAATTTGTTATGCCCGGTCAAACCTATGCCGTCAGGAGTTGCCGTCAGGAATATTTTCCTGTCAGCCGGCCGTTAGAAGAAATCACTCTTTCATGTCACGTCGTTGCTGACGGCAGATTCCTAACGGCTGCCTGTCAGGAATATAAATCCTGTATTTTTTGGATTTTCCTAACGGTTTTTAGCCGTCAGCAAAAACCTATTGTCTGGTAGTGAACGCTTGCTGCGTTTCCCACTAATGAGGGGGTGCCACGTCTAGTGGTTTCAACGGCTGCCCAGAAATTTTTGAAGTCTCCATCGAAGGCATGGTGGCACAACGTTGAGCCTCACTTATGCACCGATGTTCCATTAAGCCCGAAGTTTTTGCAATGGGCTCGAGCCATGTTGAGAGACGCCGCCTTGACCAAGCCAGGATTTTGAAAGGTTTGCTAACTTGTTTGTACAAGGTCAACTTGTCGTGGCCTTTCATACAAGCAATTATATCATTCTGGAGTTCTGATAGTCGTACCCTTGCGATTGCCTAAGGTGAGATGGGTTATGCTCTATTGGTCATTCAGGAGGCAATGGGCATCCCCTTATCTGGGCGCGTATATGACGAATATGTTCTCGAGGACAATGTAAATGACAAAGTGGCCAGCGAATTATTCAAGGCTTACGCTGAATTGAGCAAGTGCAATGGCGGGAAAAGTTGAAATGTTGTTCGCCGGCCCGTTCATCTGACTGATTGGGCAGGCTACTTTCTCGAGGATTGAGAACACTCGGAGGGCCGGCAGCACATTCTTCTCCCATCCTCTTATTACACCTCACATGAGGATCCGCTACTAAAGGAGCTGAATTTTCGTGTTGGAGGTAACGGGGAACCATGCCTTTCTACATCTACTTTTCCGATAAACTGATGCAATTCAGTGTTCAGCTCTTGGCCGCGTTTATTTCTGTATGGCTATGCTTGTTGACATCGTTTTTTGACACGTGTCAATATGGGCTGAAAACTGCGCCGATCGGCAAGGGAGTGGTTCTTCTCCAGCATTGCTTCTGAGTTGCCGATGGATGATTGCCGATAAAGGACATGTTGATCTCGTACATTGCCGATGAAGCCAGAGGGCTGTTGCCAATGGAGAGAGAGGCATGGTTGCCGATGGAAAGCAGAGCTGAAGGACGTGGAAAGCAGGTCTGAGTCATTATCGATGGGTTGCCGATGGAATCTACAGCAATGAGGAGCGTGCCGATAGAGGTTTCATCGTAGAGCAATGGATAAGGAAACTGGCAATATTTATGCCATTATTTTAATAGTCTATTTTTGAGTCCGACCTTGGTACGAGTCGTTATTTTTTTTATTCCTTAGAGATAAGACTTGTTTTTGTCGTGTCTGTTTAGGACTCATAGTACCAGGGTATAAATATGTACCGAGAGACAATGTAAAATACACACAATCAAATACAACAAATCTATTACTTTTATTTACTTTTCAAGCAATCTACTTTTCGACGACTTCGTCACCAGTATCTTTTTCTTTTCAACGAGTTCTTTCAAGAATCGGCGGGCTGCATCAACTTGATCTCCGGCGACCTTGCAGGTTCCGCGTCTACTGAGCACGATTCAGGCTTTGACGTCCGGGCGTATCGCTGTCGTCTCGTCTGATCTGTTCAACAGTTATCGAATATCGTCTGAGCTTTGACGTCCGGGCGTATCGCTGTCGTCTCGTTCGGATCTTATTCAAATTTATCATCCTTGTCGATTAATAGGTCAAATCGACTGGCACGCCTTGATATCGAACCAGGGTATTAGCCCGGTGTGTTTGTAGATCTAACGCCTTTTTGCATCAACACATCTTTTGGCACACCTGGTGGGATAAAATCAACAGATTTATCATGAAGAATACTACCGATATCACTCCAGAAAACATCATCGAGATATCAGAATCAGATCTCAAGGAGGATCAGAGGCAAGCCATGGAAAAGGCTATGGAAAATTACAGGCAGCTGTACCTAAAATCCTACAGCAAGAATAGGAGCGGAGAAGTGGTACAGAAGCAAGACCCGCCGTTGCCTCGGCAGGTTACCTTTGACTCCAATCCTGGTAAATTACAATCAATGGTTAACTCTGCATTAAGTCATGCATTGATTAATCACTCTAGCGTACTGTCCAATACTGTTTATAATGCTGTTATTCAATCGTTAAAAGAAGGACAAGTACAAGTACCAGCTTATGTTGGCCTAGTATATCATCAGCTTGGGATGTTATCTTCTACAGCTCCATCGGCTACTACAGCCGTTTTGGCTCCAGGGGTTTCTGCTCCTCATACAGATCTGCCTGCTGCTGAATCTCCACCGCCAATGTCAAGTTTAGCAAAAAGTACTCAATTAAGCACAGATCTATCGGCATCAGCAATGTCGGGTCCTTCAGTTCAAAATCGACGAGTTCCTGCCGATCGACGGGGATATGGGATGTCTCTAGAGCTACCTGCTTTTAACTCTGGATTAAATCAGACGCATGATACCGCGGGTAAAACCCCCATAACGTCAGCCATTCTGGTTCGACTGATGGCTCAAGTGACGCACTATACTACAACGCCACCTACCGCACAGTTGCCATCAGGAAGACTCCACATGTCGCTTTATCAGGCATCATACACAAGTCCATCGGCAAACCCTCTGCCGATGCAACAAGGGTTCTCAACTGCAAACCAATCGGTGGCATCAATGGTTCCTCTAGCTGGAGTTCCTGCAAATCAAGGGAATTATGCTGTCTATCATCCAAAGATGCAAGAGCAACAGGTGGCTACAGTTTATCAACCATCGGCAAGTCATGTGCCGATGAGGCCTAATCCAAGTGGGACGGGTCCATTGTTAGCTCAACAGCACTTTGCTCAGCCTGAGTATCAAATGGCAGGGGTTCAACAGCAATATATGCAAGCAGATATTCAGAATCCTACATCGGCACCATGGCCGATGAGCCCTGTACAACAAATTAGTGGACCAGCAATAATAAATGTGCCGATTGTTCCGGCTCATTTGTCACAAGGATACATTGAAGCCTATCAGCCAGCACCTCCAGCAGAAGTTCAGCCCGTGCCTCGGCAAGATCAAGATGCATACTGGACTGACGAAATTGCGGAAGGATTGAAAAAGATTAGGTACTGCAAAGGGCACATTGCTACCTCGCACAGTACCAATGATTGCAAGGTGTTTGGGCAACAGTCGCAGTCGGCTATCGAATCCGGGAAGATCACATTTGATAATTCAAGGTCTCAGGAGCCGATGAAAACTGATCAACATCCGTTCCCTGCAAACATGGTGGAGGCTAAAGGCAAAACCAAAGTATTAACATCGGAAGCTGCTAGAAGAAATGCATCGGTAGACCCTAAAAATCAAATAACTGTTGATGACATGAAGGGAAAGGAATCTGTCGATAGCACTGAAGGGAGAAGAATTGTTAATAAAGGTAGTAGCTTCAGAAGACCACTAGGGCCTCCATACGGTGTTCGATATCGGCAACAATGTAAGGATCAGTATCGGCAGCAACAGAAAGAGTTACGTCGGCATAAAGATCACTGGAATTGCCCGTTTTTCGTTCATTGTTGGGAAAGAGGCATTAAATTGCCCACCGCCGATACCTATCCTGAATGTAATGGTTATTATTTAAATGATCGGGCAGAGAGACAACATCACTCTAGTGATCGAGGGGTACGCATCAATGAGCCGATCAAAGAAAAGGTGTCAGCACTTGATCGGCTGGGGGGCAGAGTTAGTGTGCATAGCAGGCTTGGCGGGCATATTGATTGTTTTCCAAGGAGTCAGGCAGAGCTTGAAAAGATGGCTAACGAAAGGGTTCCTGATGAAGGGATGTTTTGCAGATATCCAAACATAGGCTTCCATGAGGAGAACACAAAGCGTTATCAGCCTGTTTGGAAAACAAAGCTTCCCCAATGGTGCCCTGAAGGATTAACGAAAACTCAAAGAAGAAGGGTACAGCGTATGCGTCAAGAGGACTTACAGTGCCCAAAAGAAAGCATCTCAAAGGTAACAACTCAAGTATGGCAACCAAAACGTAAGGGTGAAAGTCCATCGGCAGATGTTAACATGGTCTTCATGTTGCCGATGGAGTTCTTGGCGCCAGATGACAAGGAACAAGCAGTTTTTGCCGATGAAGCAGCTCAACTAACTCTGGATCCAATGATGGCTGTGTTTGAAAAGCCTGCCGATGATGAAAGGCAACATCTCAAAGCTTTGTTTGTTAAAGGCAGGGTTGATGGACAGCCAGTGTCAAAAATACTCATAGATGGAGGAGCGGCAATTAATATTATGCCGTATGTCATGTTCCGAAGACTTGGAAAAGGAGACCAGGATTTAACCAATACGGATATGATGCTTAAAGATTTTGAAGGCAATGTGTCTCCAGCTAAAGGGGCATTATGTGTTGAGTTGACTATCGGCAGCAAGACTTTGCCGACCACCTTCTTTATCGTTAACGGCAAAGGTAACTATAATTTGCTCCTAGGAAGGGATTGGATCCATGCCAACTGTTGTGTTCCTTCTACGATGCATCAGTGCCTTGTACAGTGGGTTGGAGACAAGATTGAAGTTATCCCTGGTGATTATTCTTATATAATCGCATCGGCTGATTCTGAGACCTATGAACGGACCAAATGCATATCGGGAGAAGCATGGGATACGGAATTTCTTAGGGTTGCCGATTATGAGCTCACACCGATCCAAGCAGTCGGTTCTGAAGATGAGTTTTAATGGATCGGTTTGCCGATGGCGGAAAACTTGGTCATGGATTCACATCGGCTGATGACTTAGTAGAAATAGATATTGGTAACAGTGATAGGCCGAAGCCAACTTTTATTAGTGCCAAGTTAGATTCTCAATGTAAACAGCAAATGATTGACATTTTGAGGGAATATAAAGACTGTTTTGCTTGGGATTATACAGAGATGCCTGGACTAGATCGGTCAATAGTTGAACATCGGTTACCTATTAAGCCAGGATTTCAGCCTCATCAGCAGCCCGCACGCCGATGTAATCCTAAAGTGTTACCTGACATTAAAGCCGAAATCACAAAGTTAATTGAAGCTGGCTTTATTCGGCAATGTCGATATGCCGAATGGATTTCTAATGTGGTTCCTGTTTATAAGAAAAATGGAAAACTTCGTGTGTGTATTGATTTCAGAAATCTTAATAAGGCTACGCCGATGGATGGCTATCCAATGCCTGTTGCCGATTTATTGATTGATGCTGCAGCTGGACATCAGATCATCAGCTTCATGGATGGTAATGCCGGTTATAACCAAATTTTCATGGCTGAAGAGGATATTTCCAAGACTGCTTTTAGGTGTCCAGGTCATGTGGGTTTATTCGAATGGATTGTCATGACCTTCGGCTTGAAAAATGCCGGTGCTACCTATCAGAGGGCTATGAATTTTATTTTCCATAAATACATCGGCACATTGGTTGAAATCTACATAGATGATGTGGTAGTCAAATCTGAAGGTTTTGAGAGTCATCTTGCTGATCTGCGAAAAATCTTGGAGTGTACCAGAAAGCATGGTTTAAAGATGAATCCTACTAAGTGTGCATTTGGTGTATCGGCAGGTCAATTCTTAGGCTTCATGATACATCAAAGAGGTGTTGAAATCAGTAGGAAATCTATTGATGCAATTAATAAGGTTGTTGCTCCTGCCGATAAGACTGAGTTGCAATCCTTGATCGGCAAGATTAATTTTATTCGGAGGTTCATATCCAATCTGTCGGGAAAAATCAAAGCCTTCAGTCCTTTATTAAAATTAAAAGCCGATCAAGAATTTGTATGGGGAACAGAGCAGCAATTAGCCTTAGAAGAAATTAAAAAATATTTGGTAAACCCTCCAGTATTGGTTCCACCTCAACACGGGAAACCTTTCAAGTTGTACTTGTCTGCCGATGATAATATTATCGGATCAGCATTGATTCAAGAATTTGAAGGGGAAGAACGTGTGATATATTATTTGAGCAGAAGACTGATAGACGCTGAGACCAGGTATTCGGCCATTGAGAAATTATGTTTGTGTTTATATTTCTCTTGCATGAAGTTAAGACATTATTTGTTATCGGCTGAATGCACTGTCATATGCAAAGACGATGTGGTTAAGCATATGTTGTCGATGCCAATTTTGAAAGGAAGGATTGGCAAGTGGATCTTAGCATTATCAGAATTTGATTTGCGTCATGAATCGGCTAAAGCGGTTAAAGGACAGGTAATGGCTGATTTTGTTACTCAACATTGCAGTATGGTAGATTATGCTGAGATTGCTCCATGGACACTTTTCTTTGATGGATCTACTTGTGGCAAAGGAGCAGGAATCGGCATTGTGTTAGTCTCACCTCAAGGAAAGAAATATGAATTTTCATTGCCGATTGCTGGCACTTCAACAAATAATCAGGCTGAATATCAAGCTTTACTGAAAGGGTTAGAGTTGCTCAGAGAAATACGTGCCGATACAGTTGAAGTCTTTGGGGATTCTATGCTAGTCATTAATCAATTGATTGGAACATATGAATGCCGAAGTGAAGTTTTGATTACTTATCACGAAAAGTGCTTGCAAATATTAAAGAGTTTAAGGATTTTCGCCTTGAACACATTCCCAGATTGCACAATGAAGAAGCTAATAGGCTAGCACAGCATGCTTCGGGATATCAATTGATCCGAGAAGTGCTGACATCGGTAATTGATGCTGATGACTGGAGAAGGGATATTGCCGATTATTTAAAAGATCCGTCTAAGAAGGTGGAGAGACGTATAAGGTTTCAAGCTACCAAGTATGTGCTCCTTGATACTGAATTATATTATCGCACTTTGGATGGGGTTTTACTCAAATGCCTTAGTGAAAAGGAATCGAAAAGTCTAATGGGTGAGATTCATGAAGGAGTGTGTGGGGCACATCAATCGGCATTTAAAATGAATGGATGATTAGGAGGAATGGATA
Source organism: Bothriochloa decipiens (assembly GCA_023333625.1). NCBI lineage: Eukaryota > Viridiplantae > Streptophyta > Magnoliopsida > Poales > Poaceae > Bothriochloa > Bothriochloa decipiens. The sequence continues at coordinate 15,490,396 of CM041643.1, forward strand.
TTATTGGCCGACAATTCTTGAGGATTGTTTTAAATATTTCAAAGGGTGCTAGTCATGTCAGAAATTCGGTAATGTTCAAAGAGCACCCGCATCGGTAATGAATCCTATAATCAAACCTTGGCCGTTTAGAGGATGGGCTATTGATCTCATCGGTCAGATTTACCCTCCGTCGAGTAAAGGACACAAATTCATACTCGTTGCTACTGATTATTTCACAAAGTGGGTTGAAGCGATTCCTTTAAAGAAAGTGTCATCGGCAAATATGATTGATTTTGTGAAAGAGCATATTGTTTACCGATTTGGTATTCCTCAAACTATTACTACCGATCAAGGAACTATGTTCACATCGGGAGAATTTGATGACTTTGCCTTCAGTATGGAGATTAAAATTCTAAATTCTTCCCCTTATTATGCTCAAGCTAACAGTCAGGCTGAGGCATCTAATAAAGGAATAATCAAGCTTATTAAACGGAAAATTGAGGAAAATCCTAGGAGATGGCATATTCTTTTAAATGAAGCCTTATGGTCATATCGGATGGCGTGTCATGGTGCCACTAAGGTTTCACCATATCAGTTGGTATATGGGCATGATGCGGTTTTGCCTTGGGAAATCAAGACTGGTTCTAGGCGTGTATTTTCTCAGGATCAGTTGACAGCCGATGAGTATGATACGCTTATGAAAGATAAATTAGAAGATTTAGCAGGTCATCAGTTAAAGGCTTTAATTAGCGTCGAAGAAAATAAAAAGAGGGTTGCCAGGTGGTATGATAAAAAGGTGAAAATAAAAGAATTTACGAATAGAGATTTAGTCTGGAAATTGGTTTTGCTGATTGGGGCTAAGAGTTCAAAATTCGGCAAGTGGTCCCCTAATTGGGAAGGTCCTTATCGGATAAATCAGTCTGCTCCTGGTAACGCATACATCTTAAAAACCCTCGAAGGAGTTATATTTCCCAGAGCATTAAATGGAAAATATTTAAAGAAATATTACCCCAGTATTTGGATGGATGCGTAAAATGCAGGAATAAAGGGGTATTTCAGACTTGCTCTTCATTACCAGTGGGTGAATCGAAGCGACCGGGATCAGTATGGTGCCTATGCGTGCAGCTCTCGAGGAGAAGTTCAAGCGGTTTGGGCAATTATGACCTGGAGGAAATTTCGGTGCATATAGTATTCTATACTCCGAAATTGGGGGCATGTGTTGACACCGTTTTTTGACACGTGTCAATATGGGCTGAAAACTGTGCCGATCGGCAAGGGAGTTGTTCTTCTCCAGCATTGCTTCTGAGTTGCCGATGGATGATTGCCGATAAAGGACATGTTGATCTCGTACATTGCCGATGAAGCCAGAGGGCTGTTGCCGATGAAGCCAGAGGGCTGTTGCCAATGGAGAGAGAGGCATGGTTGCCGATGGAAAGCAGAGCTGAAGGACGTGGAAAGCAGGTCTGAGTCATTATCGATGGGTTGCCGATGGAATCTACAGCAATGAGGAGCGTGCCGATAGAGGTTTCATCGTAGAGCAATGGATAAGAAAACTGGCAATATTTATGCCATTATTTTAATAGTCTATTTTTGAGTCCGACCTTGGTACGAGTCGTTATTTTTTTTATTCCTTAGAGATAAGACTTGTTTTTGTCGTGTCTGTTTAGGACTCATAGTACCAGGGTATAAATATGTACCGAGAGACAATGTAAAATACACACAATCAAATACAACAAATCTATTACTTTTATTTACTTTTCAAGCAATCTACTTTTCGACGACTTCGTCACCAGTATCTTTTCCTTTTCAACGAGTTCTTTCAAGAATCGGCGGGCTGCATCAACTTGATCTCCGGTGACCTTGCAGGTTCCGCGTCTACCGAGCACGATTCAGGCTTTGACGTCCGGGCGTATCGCTGTCGTCTCGTCTGATCTGTTCAACAGTTATCGAATATCGTCTGAGCTTTGATGTCCGGGCGTATCGCTGTCGTCTGATTCGGATCTTATTCAAATTTATCATCCTTGTCGATTAACAGGTCAAATCGACTGGCACGCCTTGATATCGAACCAGGGTATTAGCCCGGTGTGTTTGCAGATCTAACGCCTTTTTGCATCAACAATGCTCATACTGCATCCCGATAGGGTCAGGTGTATACATTTGGCCTGAAGTCTTTATGGTCATGGCTTCGCTAGCACAAGGAATCCAGAGGAGCATTGGGCTTGCTAGTGTAGCCCATTTATATAGGAGTCTTGATAAAATTTTCCACTCTGTTGTTACAAGTAATGGTTCAGCTAGCAAATGGGAGTTACCCCTGCCAGCACATTTCATAGTGGGGTGGTATGCTTGCTACTGGAAGGCCCTGCCACAACAGTCCATTTCTTTGACAAGCATCACAAATCCACTGCCATTTATTATGGATGACTCATATGATTCAAGAGTGGACGTTAGACTGCAAGATGCATATCACCTGTTTCTCAATATTGGTGAAGATGGCTGCTCACTGCAGGCCCTGGACTTTCTAGGGAGATTGCGAGTTTACTTCATTCCTAGAGGACCAACCAAGAATGATCTAGGACAGATGAGACAACATAAATGACAGGAGGCAACCCACACTTCTAGAAATTCACATGCTGATCAATGGCAACTTAGGTAGGGTTTCCTATCCCCATTGCCAAATATACAAGAATTTGGTGTATGGCCCTCAAAGATTTGCGCGCTTGTTTAAATGCGATCAAGACATTCTGGACTTCACCATGAATGGTATCTTTCCCTACCCTGTTGCCGATGAGGACGGAGCTCTTGGCGTACTAAGTCGTCGTCTATTAGCACATTGGCTGCCCCATGGGCACACTTTTGAGATGTGGCTGCAAAACACACCACTAAGTTGCTCATCGGGCTACACTACATGGGCAGCACACGCACTTGGCTTTTTGCAGGAAGCATCCAACTTCATCAGTGGCAATACGACTTCTGTGCCAAAAACTAGAGAATATGGGGTTTGATTGGGTGGGCGTTCGGACAGTGACACGATACACCCACAAGGCTTCATACAAGCGGTCATGCCAATCTCCCTTGTGTTTTATGATAGTTTTCTTCAAAATCCTGCCAAGTGTTTTGTTGAAGGCTTCTAATAAGCCATTTGCTTGAGGGTAATAACCATGAACAATTCCACTCAATCTTGTATTTGCTTGCAAAACTCGTAATTTTAGTAGTGTAAAGGCCTTTCCATTATCAGACGTTATACGACGAGGTATGCCAAAGCGATAAATGATGTGTCACTCGAGGAAGTTGATGACGTTTTCAGACTTAACCTCTCTTAGACGAATTACTTCAGCCCATCTTGAAAAATAATCAGTAGTCGAAAAGAATAAAGCGATGGCCTCACGAAGATGGTGGCTCAATCATGCCAATCAAGTCGATGCCCCAAGCATCCAATGGCCATGAAGGTATAGTGGGGTGAAGAGGAACTGGGGGTCATGTATTTGGCAGTCATGGCAAGACCGCACTATTTTGATAAAAATTAGCAATCATTCCAGGCCAATAGCATCCCCATGAGTTTGATGCTATGATACATCTTTGGCCCACTTTGATGTCCGCCACATGCTCCGGAATGCAGTTCTTTAAGGGCTTTATCAGCCTCTTCTCGAGAAAGGCATCGAATAGGCAGCTGATGGCCATAGGAACGCCTATACAAGGCACCCGCCTTAAATATGTATGATGGAACACATCGCTAGAATTGGTGATGTTCAACAGGGTCACTAGGAAGTGTCCCATGTTTGAAATAGTCAAGGAATGGATTGCGCCAGTCTTAATCATGGACATTGCTTGTGATGACAATGTTCACATCACCATTTTTGGGGATAGGGTCGAGTACCGTCGGGAGGAGCAATGCATCTTTCCTATACTTTCACCGTTGCTTCCCCATCAGGAAGGGCTAAGGAAGATGCAAGTTTGGCCAAAGCATCAGCGGATGCATTTCCACTCAGAGGAACATGATTAATTTGGATGTGCTCAAACTTGGTCATAAGTCTACAAGCGACCTCACGATATGGCTTTACTTTGGGCTTTCGAACCTCATATATGGCATTAATTTTTCTCACAATGAGTTGGGAATCCCCATATGCATGTAGGACACAAATGTCCATAGAGAGGGCTAGTAACAACCCAAAGACGAGAGCTTCATATGTTGCCTCGTTGTTTGAGCACTCTTCTTTAAGTAGAGAGAATGAGTGGTACATTGTATCTCCACGAGAAGTTTTGAATACTATCCTTGCACTTGCTCTTCTCTTTGGCCTCTTATCAGGGCAACATTCAGTGCAGACAGCTCCATCAAAGTATAGCTCCCAAGGGGCCTCAACATGACTTCAAACACTTCTTCATCTGGGAGATCCGTGACTAGTGGAGAGTCATGTGGGACTGGATGTGCAGCAAGGAAATCTGCCAATGCTTGGCCTTTGATGGCCTTTTGTGGTACGTAAGTTATATCGTACTCCATCATGATTAAAGCCCACTTGCCTATCCTTCCCATGAGGACTGGTTGGCTAAGGATGTACTTGACAGTGTCTGCTCGTGCAATGAGTTGGACCTCATGAGATATTAAATAATGCCACAATTTCTTCAGGGCAAATATAAGGGATAGGCATATTTTTTCAATTGGGGAGTAGTTACATTCATCCCTACCATTGTACGACAAAGGTAGTAACATGCCACCTCTTTCTCTTCATTGTTATTTCGTGCAAGCAAGGTGCCCACGGAAGGTTGTGCTGCTATGTATAAAATCAAAGGGCATCCTTTGATAGGTGCCATCAAAATAGAGGGGTTGAGCAAGTAATGCTTGATGCTATCAAAAGCATTTTGACATTCCTCATCAATTTGGAGAAGGGTTGAATACGCCCTGACAAATTTGAATGAAGTGACACATGTATGCTAGCAAGCCCTGCGAGGATCTTAGTTCAATTAAATCTTGTCGTGGGCGCATCTTAAGGATTGCCTTTATGCTTTTAAGCTAAATCTTTATACCTTGTTAGCGAACAATGAAGCCTGCAAAGACTCCCGATTGCACTGCAATTGCGTATTTTCATGGGTTCATCTTGAGTTGGTATTTTGTGTAACCTCTCGGACACCTTGCGCAAGTCTTCTTGATGATTTTTCCTATCTCTGGTCTTTACCACCAAGTGATCAATGTAACACTCCAAGATTTCATGAAACATGCCCTCGAATACGATTGCCATAGCTCTTTGATAGGTAGCACCAATATTTTTTAATCAAAAGGCATTACAGTGTAATAGTAATTCCCTCTTGGTGTCCTAAAGGCTGTGTCATAGGCATCATTCTCATCCATCTTGATCTGATTGTAGCCCGAGAATCTGTCCATAAAGGATAGGGCACCATATCCAGTAGTGGCATCTACCACCATTTCTGTAATTGGAGTTGGAAATTAATCTTTTGGGTAGGTGCGATTTAGATCGCGAAAGTCTACACATAACCTAGCTTGCCCGTTCTTTTTAAGACCGTTACTATGTTTGCTATCTTTTGGGCAAGTGCACATCTTGAGCTGGGAAAGGGTCTCTACAATGAACTCCTTTAGGGCAGGTAGGTCAGCCTTACCGATAACCTTATGGGTGATGCGGTTAAAGTACGACATCTGAGTGATCACCATCTTCACGAACTCAGGATAGATAGCCCTGATCACGATTGGAAGGAACACCGTCAGCATGACGTGGCAGTCGTGTGAGTTGTAGCCGGTCATTGTGAAGTCTTTCATGGAGACCAGGCTCTTGACGTTGGAAAAGAAACCAGTCGGCACCTCATCAACTTGAGCATGGCCATCCTCTCGTCATGCCTTAAGTTGCAGGCCGCACCTAGGAGATTGACTCACGCTTTCCGGGGTGAAGGTCTGGCCTGATGCCCATGTTGTCTTTATAGAGGTTAGTGTGCATACGTGTTGGACGTCTGCGTTGTACCGTGTAATCTAAAAAAAAATGTGCCACCAGTGAGCCCGGCCCGTTATTCTACCTCTTTTTAGAACAGCCTACACCCCTGGTTCAGGGCTGACCATGCTTAGGAATCGACAAAGCGCACAGCTACCGGCAGCCAGTCAGCAGGGGATCGGCGCCTTCTCCGATCCACGGGCATCCCCGTAACATACAGCTTCCGAGAAGACGCATGCATTCGGCCGTCCAGCTACCATATCATCGATCGTTCAAACGTGGTTTTAATTTTCATCGGATACGAAGAGTTCATCAACAATTATAAAGCCTCCCTGGGCTCTATATTAAATCACATACGGAGCCATCAGCCCGTCACCCGACCGGCAGTGTCCCAGGGAAAGGGGAGGCCGGGGCTTCACCGCGCACAAAACGCTCCATATTCTTGGCTGGATCGGAGGTGGAAGAGATGGCCTCGCCAGGCGGCCACCAAAGGTATGCGTTGCGGATTAGTGTGTCACATGATATCTCGCTGCCACACTGCTATACAACAAAATGTGTAATTGCTAATGGTTGCTAGAACTTCTGTTTACTGTTTCAGCCGTGTCATGGGAAAGAAGGTGCGGATCGAAGCGCCGGTTCCAGCGTCGTCCACCAGGGACTGGTCGGAGCTGCCGCTGGACGCCCTCGTGTCCATCTTGGGCAAGCTCGACGCCATCGAGATCCTGATGGGCGCAGGCCTCGTGAGCCGCTCCTGGCTCGCGGCTGCGAAGCTGCCCGATCTGTGGAGATCCGTGGACATGGCGTATCATAAGTTCGTATACGAGTATGCAAACCAAGCTGGTCCCTGTTCAGAATCAGCGGAAGCAAAGATAAAAGGTGATGTCCTGTGCGCCATGGCTAGGGTAGCCGTGGACCGATCCGGCGGGCAGATGGAGGAGTTCGTGGGCAGGCGGTTTGTAACTGATGAACTCTTAAACTACATTGGGGACAGGTACTCAAAGCCTTACTTAAATAGTTTGTTCAACATTTTATCATACTAATAATGTCCTTAGCTTACTTACCATTGAGCAAATATTAGAGCATTTTCACCAGACCACTTATATTAATTATTACCATCTCTCCTACAAGTTACTACATACTCTAAAATTAATTTAGTATGCAGGAGAGTACGTCTACAAACTGCCTCATCTCACGAATTCCCTTCAGCTACAAAATTAATTTAGGATAAAGGATGGTTCGCAAACAAAAAAAGATAAAGGATGGCAGGGTGGTTCTTTTTTCAGAGATATCTAAAATTTTAGATATACTAGGAAATGAAATGTGAGATTTGCTGCAGCACATCTATATTCTTAAATATTAGTATATTTTAGGTATATGAAATCGTTCATAAAATCATAATGCTCGTGATTTTTTTGACAATGTCACAGGTCGCCGGCTCTCAAGACCCTCGGCCTTCTGTCATGCTACTACGAAGTCACCAACCCAGGATTCACCCACTTTATCGCCAAGTGCCCTATGCTAGAGGACCTCACGCTTGTAGAATGTAACTACGTCGGCCTCCGTGGCATGTACGAGTCTATCGGCACGGCATGCACGCAGCTCAGGCGCTTCACGCTGCGCAAGGCGTCCTGCTTCACCATCATGGATTAGTCAACTGGGGAAGCGCTCGGATTTGTAGCGATGCACGAGCTGCGAAGCCTCACCCTTTTCAACAGCGATGTCACCAACGACGAGCTCATGATCATACTCCACGGCTGCCCTCACCTGGAGCTTCTGGACCTGACTGAATGCTTTTTCATCGGCGACAACAGTGAGCTGAGGGCAATGTGTGCTGCGATCAAGTCACTGACGCTTCCTTACAGTTATGCCATAATAGACCTTTCAGACTCTTTAGACGACGAGGACGATTGACGAAACGTTCGTGGCCACTCCACCGTGATTGTTGGGATTCGTTCTCCGATTGAGATGTCATCCTTTGTGGACTACCATACCGTACTCTTAATTTCTCAGTCAGTGGATCCGTCTGATCTAACTGGATTCTCTAATGTGTCAGTTTAGCATTTCGTTTTAAATGGTTACCAGTACTTAATCAGAGAGTTGCATGAATTACCTATATATATTAATGCACGGTTCCGCTGTTGGCATCTGATCTGAACATTTATGAAACTACATATTGCCACTGTTAGAGATGGAAATAGATGTTTGAAAATCAGAATTATTTGAATCCCTTTTCACTAAAATTGTAATATGGATATCCGTATTCAATATATTTATTTCTTTTTTGTGAACAAAATATATTTATTTCTAATATAGATACTAAATGGATATATCCTATTGCATTTTTATTTGTATTTCTCTATGCAATTCTATGTACATATACAAAAATATTGATAATCCTCTGTCCTATTAGTTATGACAAGTTTTGTCAAAACATGAAACCTCAATTGTGTGAAACAATAGATGTGGCAAACATTATATCATCATCAACCATGTTGTAATGACAAAAATAGCTCAACAAATGGACCAATAGCATTTATTTCAACCGCATGAATGACGACGACACGTGAATGGTTTGGCTTTCGACCAATAACTAGTGCCAACTGCTCCACTATTGGCGCGGGCGCAGAAGAAATCTTTTCTTGGTGTGTCCAGCAAATTCAAATAGTTTGGTCTGCAAAGCATGAAACAAGAAGCTAATTGAAAACCCGTATACTACATAGAAGGCAAAACGTTCATCCAATGAATAGTAAGTACGAGCATAAATTAGTTATAGGATAGTGTAACATGAATGTTCTCAGAGTTGCTATACTGAAAACAAATTATACTGACATGTTCATACCATTATTTCTTCACCCATTCGAATAGAACATGTTGTCCCATCAGCCTATTGATATGTAGCCCTCCAAACATGCATAGCAGTAGGCCAAATTAACCCTGAAATTATATACGAGGTGGTTATGTGAATACACCCGTAATAATTCATTGAACCCCTTTCGACCTCCTTTTTTTAAAGAAAAAACAGCTTCAGAGCCGGAACTGACTAGTGTTTGGGGCTGCTGCTCCATTATACCTATTTTTTAGTCAAAATGGTTTAAACTCTAGGTCTTTTTTTTTAAGCTGCTCTATGGTGGTGAACCGTAGAGCAGAGTTCGTGGAGACCTCACGAAACCGTGTTCTATAAAGAAAAACGATACAGGTGCCCAGGAATCAGGATTCAAGAAAGCGCACAGCTACCAAGCACGCAGATAGTCAGCAGCTGGAAAACCCCTCCCTCGTCTTCTGTAATGAACAACGACTCGATCGCATCCCCATGACATATAGGACCGAGAAGACGCATGCATTCGGCCATCCAGCTTTCATATCGGTCGTTCAAACGGTGGTTTAATTTTCGCAGGATACGAAGAGTTCGTCCTAATTAAGACGGTAATGAAAAACCTCTATAAATGGCACCTAGGACTAGGAGCCGTGCCGTCACAGTAGCGAATGAAGTTTCTCTGTCCCGAGACCCGAGGAAGGAGTAGTGGCATCACCGAACAAAACTCTCCATCTAGCTTCTTGGCTGGATCGGAGGTGGAAGATGACCTCGCCGTCGCCGGTCGGCCACCCAAGGTATGCGTGGTGGGGACACGGTTGTTATCGTAACTCACTTCCACTCTATACAATGTGCAGCCTGCTAGCTGATGTTTGCGAGGTCACCCTTCTCACTAGTTGTTGTAGCAGGCGTGGCATGGTTGGGACGACCGACGTCGACGCGACGTTGTCCGCCACCAGGGACTGGTCAGAGATAGATGCCGCGCTGGACGCCCTGGCGTCGATCTTCGGCAAGCTCGGCGCCTTCGAGATCCTGATGGGCGCAGGGCTCGTGTGCCACACCAGCTGGCTCGCGGCTGCGAAGCTGCCCGATCTGTGGCGGTACGTGGACATGGCACGCCATAAGGTTCTGGTAGAGATCGAGGAAGCTCGTTCATTCTGGTCAATGGAGCCAAAGATAAACGGTGATGTGCTGTGCGCCATGGCTAGGGTAGCCGTGGACCGATCCGACGGCCAGATGGAGGTGTTCGTGGGGAAGCTGTTTGTTACTGACGAACTCTTAAAGTATATCGGGGACAGGTATACTCATCGTTCATAAACATTTTCTTTCTGTCTTGATACAATAGTTGAGCCATGCATATTATGCATCTTAATTTCCTTTTCTAGATCATATCTATAGGGGCCTGTCTACTCTGTGCGCGTGTGTTTTTTGTTGATCCAGCATGCGCGTGTTTTATGGCATGAAAACACACAGATTTCAGGAAGACATAAATCTGTGTGTTTTTTACTAATGTAGCACACGAATTTTGTATAGCTGGCAACAATAAAAATTCGTGTGCTATTTCTGCAAATAGCACACAAAAACCAATAAAGTGGAAATCCGTGTGTTTTCTAAATAAGTAGCACTCGAATTTGTATTTGTATATGAATTTATACTTGTCCTAGTTGTATTTGTACTTGTATAAGTTGTATTGTGTTGTAGTCTGTTACAACCAAGTTTTCAAACAAGGGTCAGGCCCGTCTGTCCTAATTCCTTCTTTTGCAAACAAGGCCTAGAATACAAGGCCCGTCTATCCTATTATGTCTTGTATCATTGTTGCAGCCCAGGAACCTGACGAGAATAAAAGGACCATATCAACAATTATAAAACCCTAAATAGCCTAGCAACTATACTAGTGACCTTATATATCACCACCTTGGCAAAGAAGAAAGCCTAAACAGATCGACCAGATCTGTTGTGAGGAAAAGCTCTGCTCTCCTCACGCAGAGAGAGGAAAAGGGGACAAAACCCCCGATCACAAAGAGGGGGAAACCAAGGAATCACTAGAAATAAGCAGGAGCAACTGACCTCAGAATAATCACAGGTCAGCAAACAACATTTCTATCAAATTCTTCTCGTTGTTCCCTTCTGTTTATGACCAGAAAAAACCAATCTGATTCTGTAGCCATCACCTCTTCAATTCTTGATCTGAAACAAGTTGTATAGAGTTATTGTAAGTGATTAGACCAACATATGCCTATTGCAGTGTCTAGTATAATTTGCATATCCTGAGATATACAATCGTATTCCTAATTTGATGCAAATTATATGGTAACCCAATGCAATTTTGCTACTCTGAATAATTTTATTTGTCTAGGTTTCAGATCAGGAACAAGAAGAAAAACAAGAATTCACAAGATCCAGGGAGCAACAACTGACCTGAGCAGAATCAAAGGTGAGCAAACACCATTTGCATCCAATTCTTCTCCTAGATCCACAAACTAGTTGATCTGACTCAATCCTTGATGCCTAGATCCCTTAAATCTTTAGTTCTTCATCTCAAACAATGTGTAGAGAGAACAAACTTTATTACATTAGTTTTGAACAAAATCTGCTATAGCTATATGTGGTTGCTAACTACTGTATTGGTTGCTAACTGCTAGAGAATGAATATATATGCACAATTACCAAAAAGTAGCTGCTTAATCTCTAGGAAAATAGTGTTGTCTAACCAAAAGCACAAGTTCATATTGACCACAAGTAAAATTTCATATCCTGAGAACTAGATTTGTAGTTTCAAGTAAATGCAATTCATAGTATAATCATTTAAAAGTGTGTATCTGATAGTTGAATCATGTATAGCATGTTACTGGGTTAATATATTGCTTGCTAGTTCTTGTTTCTTGCACTAAGTGTCAATATTTCACATCAGAAACTTCTACATCAATGGGTTTACACTTAGGTTTTTTGCTGAATTGTTTCAAAGTTAAAAAATTTCATTAATCTAACATTGCATTTCTTATGTTTTTAGCAAGCAATTCTCAATATGGATGGACACTCAGGACCATATTATGATTTCAGCACAGTAGAAGGGATGCAAAAGTGGCAACAAGACATGCTAAACATGTTTGCTAACCCTATGATGGCATTCAATCAGGCACAGAGGGGTTCAAGCCAAGCAAATGCAGGCAGTAGCAATAGCAGTTATCCTACATCATTTGCTAACCCTATGATGGCATTCAATCAGGCTATGATGGCATTCAATCAGGCACAGATGGGTTCAAGCCATGCAAATGCAGCCAGTAGCAGCAGCAGTTATCCTACATCAATTGGTAACTATTTGATGCCATTCAATTAGGCAAAGATGACTTTAAGTCAAGCAAATGCATGCAGTAGAAACATTAGTTATCCTGCATCAATTGGTAACCATATGATGCCATTCATCCAGCCACAAATGCCATTCAAGATGGTAAGCAAATCAAAACATGAATTATCATTTCAATCTTTATCCTTGTGAATTCTATATGCATTAAATAAAATGATAGAGGTCTAAGCTATTTTCAAATTCATTACAGGGAGGATACACTAACCTGATTTATGAACAAAACATAAGGCCACAAGAAGATAATGATGCGACACAGAGAATTCCAGCACAGGTACCCATTTGCATCCTCAACTCTAGCAAACCAAAAAAGCAAAAGAACTATGATTGGAGCTTAGTACAAGTCTAATTTAAAAATATTATTACAGACAGTGCAGGTACAGCAAGAAATAACAGGACCCCTGACACAGATGTTACTTTCAAACAACACAAACGCTCTTGATGAAGCATTTGAAGCACAAAATGATTTCACAGAATCAACACAAGCATACCAGGTATAGAAACAACCTCAACCTTTTAGCATAATTTGTGACATATTTCAAAAAAAAGTACTGCGTTACTGTCTTGAAAGAAAATAATAAACTTACCTTTACACATGACAAGATTATGGTGGAGACAACAATACACAACTGCTAAGCATGAACGAGGATGAGATATCCGATGAAGAATATATGCACTAGCAAAAAATTTGTTCAACAACATCAGTTAGGATCAAGTAATATAGAAATGTTAAATAACCATTCGCAGATATGTAATCATGTCATACTTTAATAGCAAAAACCATTCCTGACACAAACTAGTAATCTATTTACAGGAACAGACGACTGCATCAGAACATGGCTTGAGCACATTGAATGGAGAAGCATCAACACGCAGAGAGGTTGCTTCGGGTGTTACGGATCAAACTGCAAATGGCGATGGTGATGCCAATGAGACTGGAAATGGTGATGGGAATGAAATGCTAACAGAGAAAGAAATAGATGAATTCATCATGATAGAGCAGGTGGCTACATTAGAAGGAAATAATGCCACCGTTGATAGCATTTACACACCACAGATGAATCAGAAGTTTGAAAGCTAGGATGATGCTCAGTATTTCTTCTGCTTGTATGCATACCTTGCTGGTTTTAAGGTTGCAATCAAACACAGCCTAAGGACCAGTAGCAAGAAGAGAAACAATGAGTATATCAAGTGTGAAATGAAGTGCACAAGAGCAGGAAAACCAAAGGGTCCTAAATCCATTGAGCAAGAAGAGGCCGATGTAGAGAAGGAAATTGGAAAGAAGCCTATAGAAAAAAGAAATACCAGTGTGCAGAAGAAAACAGGTTGTCCTTGTATCATGTTGGTCAAAGAAGAATATCAAGGAGGAAAGTGGGTGGTTATAAATCTTGATCTTAACCACAACCACGAATTGAGGCCAGGTGACAGAGATATGCTCTTCTCAGGTCGTAAGTACATGATAGATATGGAGAAGAAACTGATAAGGACACTCAATGCAAACAACATCCCCACCAGACAGATGGTGAGCATCCTCTCATACCTAAGAGGAAGTGTTGCAGCACTGCCAATGAAGAAGGACATTGGCAATTACAGGAATAAGATCAATATGGAGTTGAAGAAATCAGATATGGCCCAGGTTATGAACTATTTTAGAAGGAGGCAGAAAGAGGATGTGACTTTCTTCTACAAGTTCTAGTTCGATGATGACAAAAGGATTACCAACCTGTTCTGGGCAGATGCTTGCTCCATCAAGTACTATCAGGAGTTCGGTGATTGTGTGAGCTTTGACACCACCTTCATAACAAACCGGTACAACTTGCCATTTGCTCCTTTTGTTGGAATCACAGGACATGCGCAGAGCTGTATGTTTGGCTGCGCATTCCTGCATGATCAAACAACAGAGACATTTCAGTGGGTATTTGAGACTTTCCTAGAGGCAATGGGTGGAAAGCACCTGCAGACAATAATAACAGATCAGGACAAAGCTATGAGAGCTGCTATTGAGCTTGTTTTTCTGGGCACAAGGCATAGAAACTGCCTCTTTCATATCAAAAACAAGTGCTACAACAAGAACATCAAAGTGTTTGCAGCCAAGGAAAACAAGGGACTATTTGAGGATTTTGAGGACATTATCAACAAGAGCTTGACAATTGAAGACTTTAAAAGAGACTGGGTTCATTTAATCAGAGATAAGAAGGTTGAGAGAAACAATTACATCTCCAAGATGTGGGAGATGAGGCATAGGTTCATACCTGTGTACTACAAGAATGATTTCTTCCCATTCATCCAAACTACAAGCAGAAGTGAGTCCCTCAACTCTAGGATGGTCCTACATGCACAATTAACAAGTTCATAACAGAGTATGATCGATTGATTAAGACAATCAACACAAATGAGTAGCAAGAAGACTTCTACAGCCATGACAAAACACCAAAGGAATTCATTTTTGGATACACAATAGAGATGCAGGCAGCAGAGCTATACAATAGAACAATTTTTAAGAAGTTCCAGATTCAGCTGAAGGCAACAGCTAGGCTCAGCTACCAGGAGATAGAACAAGGAACAAGATTTAAGGTGTGGCAAATGAGCATTCAGATTCAAAAGGTGCATAGAGTAAGAAGGTACACAATAAAAACAGACCTCACAGAAGGTAATGAAGAGTTTGCCTGCATTTGTGCAAAGTTCAGCAAGGATGGCATCCATTGCTCCCACATCCTGAAGATAATCACTGAGAAGGATATTAGCAGAATTCCTAACAAGTACATTATACGGAGATGGAGAAAGAAGAGTGCAAATAGAATTATCAGAAGTGATCAACAAGAAATCCTTGCAACTAGCTCGTTGCTGAGGTACAATCTACTATCTAGGAAATCAACAATCATCAATGATAAAGGATCTAAAAGTCAAAGTGCTATGGAGTATGTACTGGTCCATTTAGATAAGGTGGATAAGAATCTTGATATAATTCTAGCCAATGAGCAAGAAGCTCGAGAGGGAAATCAGGATGAAGCTACTGAGGATGGACAGAGCTCTGCACCACCAGCAATACATCAGCCTACTGAGGATGGACAGAGCTCTGCACCAACAGCAGTACAGATAGGAGGACAGTCGGACCAAGATACAGATAAAGAAATTAAGGCACCACAAGTGGTCAAGAAACATGGAAGGCCATCTAAAGCGAAGAGATGGCTAACATACGTAGAGGACATGAGGAAAAAAGAGGAAGAGAAAGAGAAGAAGAAAATAGCAGCATTAGAAAAGAAGAAAGCTACTGAAGAGAGGAAGAAAGTTACTCAAGAGAGGAAGAAAGCAGCAGTTGAAAGGAAGAAAAATAAGAAACCTAATGACAATGACAGTACAGGTAACAGTACATGTAGAACCACTGATTTCTAAAAATCAATAAAATATGCATATAAGTTGAGTACAAAACCCTTATATTATAACACCTAATTATTATTTGTACAGGAGGATCCATCGTCAAACCTCAAAGGAAGAAAAGGAAGGAAACTATAAAAGCTACAAAATAGACCAAAGGAACTGCAGAGACTTCTGCATGAAGGCAAGAGGCTGGAGCAAAAAGTTGGAGTAGAATCAAAATATGTATGACATTTATGTAATGAGAATGCCTATGCAAACCTATTTTACATTCCTATGCAGAACTATGATTGCACTTGATGAGAACAACAATTGCAATATGAAGTTTGGGCAATTAATATTATCAGGATTTGCAATTAATCATGCTAAATGCAATATTTTTTGTGAACGTGTAACATACCTTATTGACTCAAAGCATGTCAAAGTGTTGACAAACTTTCCCAAAAACGCATGAAAGAGGTCATTCCATGTTTCTGTTCAGCAAAGCATTAAAAATTGAACAAATTCAGAACTAGTGTAATGTGCAATCCTCTGCAATTAAAAGAACTTTGACACAAATAGGTGAAAAAAAGACAATAGAGGAACACAACCTAAAAATTTTCCATTCAACCTCCAATCATTCATCTCTGACATCACCTAAAATAAATGAAATAAACAAGAACCAATTTAAACCCTCCTCCTTTACCAGGGCTTGGGACCTGCTGTGATGGGGGAACCACAGGTAACCCCCAGCATAGACGGAGTTACAAACTGGTAAAAAAATATTATCGTTAACAAAATAGTATTATCGCATACACAAACACAAACTTATTACAACTACCATTAGTTCAGAAACATAAAGGACAAATTCAAAACAGAATAGTCTTAGTTCAGAAACATAAAGGAAACAAAAATATCCTAAGGTTCAACCTGACAACAATAAGCATGGTGATAGAAATCCATATTCTTGGAAAAATAAACCATCCTCATAACACGGTGGAAGGAGACAATGTTATTATCAACTTGAGCTTGAAGACCAGTCAACTTGGCAACATCAGCATCATTATCCAGCAACAAGTAAATAGCATCACTTAAAAAATCATGAGCAATCTTGCACTTTAGCAAAAATGGAGCTTGGAAGAAATCAGTAACAACCCTTGAAACAAGAAAGACCTTATCATCACAATTGAGATCCTTCATAGCAACAACATAGGACTGGTCACCAGGAACTAACTTGAAGTGCCTAAAAATGAACTTAGAAATAGTTTCACATTCAAGAAAAGGGAAGGCAATCCAATTCTAAAAAAAAACATAAATATTGAAACATAAAAACAAAATTCTACCATGAAAAAATTGTGGAGAGACAATGTACTTACACGAGCATGAACTTCTAAACCCATGTAGGAAGCAAATGAACCTTCCCTCAGATCAACTCGCAGAACTCTTCTAAAGACAATGTGAGCTGATCCAACATTCATAACATAGCCACGAATGTCATCACAAAACTCTTCATTGTCCGTAAGATAGTAGACAGTACTATCAGCAACATCATAGCACATTTTGAAATTTCTGACACACTGATTACCCTTAGCTTTCCTCAAACCAAGAGCACATCTCATTACATGTTTGTCATCATCCTTCCAACCATTAAGACTATTAGCAGCAATCAAATGAGACCGGGAGCCATATTGAAGCCCGAGATAATCAATGACAAACGTTGAGACAGGCCTATCATGATAGACATATTCAATTGGATTTTCAACAACATCAACAGGTGAAGACTAAGAAAAAAAGGATTTCAAGATTAAAGAAAAAATAGCAATATATTACATCATAACACATAGACAACAATAATGGAGTTACCTTAACATCAGAACCTTATTCACAGCTCTCATTTACATACGATAGGTCTGAATTGAAACTTCCAAATTCACCTAAGGAACTCTTAGTGGCAGGCATTTTAGGATCAGAACCCACATTATCAGACATGGTTACAAAGAAGAGATGAACCAATCTACAAAAAGGTCAAACTGCAGTGAGAAATAAGTAGTAAGAATGAATGAAAGGAATTAGAACTAATCAAAAGAGGGACAAAAAACAGAGGGAGACATCCCAATGCAAGGAAATGAGAAAAGCCACAAATAGATGAGAAGGAAGGGTTCTAGTTATATAGCCCAAAGCTCCTCGGGACAAAGCTAAATCTAATGCATGGAGGAAATAAATCAATGGTGGGGAATGAATGGTGGGCAATAACTAGACATGAACAGTCTATAATGTGGGCAGTTACAGTCAATAGTGGACATGCAAACAGTTACAATTTTAGCCACAAAATTGACTTTATATGAGTAACAACATGGCATTTTTAATAAAGTAACATTAATCAAGGAGTTTGAAAAAATAAACACTACTGAACAAGCAAAAAGTCAGAAACTGATCCAATAATGGCTTCAAGACAATTATCATGCAAGATAACTATTCATGAAAGGACTAAACTATCATGGACTAGTAAATTTTAAAAATGTGTCACTAAAAGAAGATTGACATTTCTATACATAATTAACAAGCATAGATACAGTCAGTAAGTAACCAAAGATCAAAACCAAAAGCAAAAACTAAAAAGGGAGAGATACCTTGACAAACTTTAATGGAGTTCAAGCAAAGAAATGAATAGAATCAGATCCAAGGCCTACAAGATATTCTTCAAACTCCTGTGTGCTTCTTCAAACTCTTGTGTGCTTCTGCAAGGGGTGGGGGCGTGGTCAGGGTTACACACGCCTTTGGCAGCCAACGTCGCCCTCCCTACGCTCACGCCTTTTGCTCCTTGCGGACCTAGCAGTCCGAAGGCACATCGCTTCTTCCCTGCACGTGTGGGATTCCTCGGAGGTGCTACATCTGGAGCACTGGGATGAACCATGTGAGGGGATTGAGGTGATGGACGACCACACAACTGCACTACCTACTGTGACACGTACGACTACATCGAGTCGTCTTCCACTGCACCTGCGCGTCTAGTGGTAATCCCGTAACCTGTAACTAGCAGTAGATCCTGGTTTATGAGGTTAAAAAGTTTTGTTTTCTAGCTACTGTAGCACCCTCATAACTTAACAGTGGTATCAGAGTCGTTACTGCCTCGTTATAGGTTTGGTTTTGTGCATATGGTGATATGCGTGGTTGTAGATGAGTCTCTAAACTTGGTTCGTCATCTTGCCGTGTTGGTCTTGAAATGATCTACTCGTAACGATCGGAATTACGCCATCTGAGTTAAGTGATTCATGTAAATCTAGTCATGGTGAGTTAGAGATCAATCAGATTAATCGAATTGAACCCTAGATCAAGTGCTAAGCGCATATGATGCACGGCGGTGGTCGATGGAATTTACTGCCGGGCGTCGGTTTACCGAGAAAAGCGTTGTTCGGTAAAACAGCCGTAACTTTTGAATCATAACTCGGATTGAGATGAACTCTAAATGAAAATCATAGAGAACAAAATGTTACATTTGGTTCTCTACCTCTTTGCCACATTCAGTGAAATTAGAATTGCGAAATAAGGCTTGGAAAATAGAGTTTTCTGCGTTGCAAGATTAGACGTCGGATTCGGATAACTCTATTTTGCAAGTATTGATGACTAGTATAGCCCTTATGTGTATGTGATGCATGTATGTATTTAATTCATGGCTTGCATATCATGAGGACAATATGGGTAGGAGCCACATACATATTGTCAAAATTAATGTTATGGCCTATGTGCCAATCTGTGATGATCTATCCGCAACTATGTAATTTCATTTTACTTGCGCTAGTAGTAGCTAGTCTTGGTGGAATCATCACTGAAGGATGGCATACTCAAATCATGGAGATGGAGATCACCGTGATGCACAGATTGAAGGAGATGGAGATCCCTAAAGGAATAATGGGCTATACCAAGTCATGTCTATGTTATGCCGTTCTTACTATGTTCTACTTTCACATGCTATTATGTTTTTATCTACATGAGTGCGGTAGTGAAGTAGAATGATCCCTCAGCAATGTTTAAGTTGAATGCTTCCCCAAATCTTGCACTGTCATAAGTCTTATACAATTGGTGATGGGTCTACAAAATTAGGGTGCCACTGGTTTTCTTCGACTAGGCAGGTTCGTATCGGATACTTACTGCAAGAAGGTTTGGTTACTTAAACAAGGTCATCCTAACGGTTAGGGACCTTGGAGCATGGGTAGGTTGAGCGTAGCATAGAGATGCTACCCAACAACGAGATTCATATGTGATATGATTAGCAAGGTGTTGCTTACCGATCTACCGTGTCTTCTAGCGGTGATGCTAAAGCTCACTAGTTGACTTATTAGTTGTGGGTCTTGAATCACTAAATATCAATTGAGGGATATTGATTTTAGTGGGAGTAGATTTTATTTCGATATAATTTACTCTTTGATGGATACATTGTCTTAGTATTTTGTGTTACTTTTGTTGTAGATGGCAGCTCTCAATCAACCATTTTGTTTGCGTATAATTCTTGAGAAAGATAAGTTGAATGAAACAAATTACGCGGATTGGATCTGCAACCTAAGAATTGTTCTCAAGGCTGAGAAAAAAGAAGATATTCTAGACACCCCATTACCAGATGAGCCTGAGGAGAGTGCTCCTGTTGCTGAGAAAAACGCTTACAAGAAAGCATGTGATGCGGATCTCGAAGTGAGTTGCCTCATGCTTGCTTGTATGGAACCTGATCTGTAGAAAACAATCATTCAGCGAATGATATGATCGTGGCACTTGAAGATATGTTCCAAACTCAAGTGTAGACTGAAAGGTTTAATGTCTCTAAGGTGCTTGCAAAAACCAAGCTAGCAGAGGACGCAGCTGTTGGTCCACATGTAATCAAGATGGTTGGTTACACTCAGAGGTTGGAGAAGCTAGGCTTTCCGATTGGCGAGTTGGCAACTGATTTCATTCTTTCATCTCTTCCGCCCAGTTATGGAAACTTCATCTCGAATTACCATATGCATGGGGCGGAGAAGGGCTTGAATGAACTATGTGGCATGCTAAAAACAGCAGAGGCTGACATCAAGAAAGCAGGAGGTGGCAAAGTGTTGGCAGTTCAAAATAGGCCTAACTTTAAGAGAAGGAAGGGCAATTGGAAGAAGAAGGGCAAGGCTAAATATGAGATCTCTAAGCCAAACCAATTGTCTTCCAAGGATGAACCACCTGCAAAGAATGATGAATGCTTTCATTGTAAGGGGAAAGGTCACTGGAAGAGGAACTGCAAGGTGTACTTGGCGTCCTTAAAGAAGGATGGCAGTAGTAAAGGTACTCCCGCTCATACACTTGTTGTTCATGTTACAGACATTTTTCTCGCTAACTCTTATATCAATTCTTGGGTAATTGATACCAGATCGGTTGCTCATATTTGCAATACGATGTAGGGAATGATAAGAAGTAGAAGCGTGGAGAAAGGAGAAGTTGATTTCCGCGTGGGCAATAATGCAAGAGTTGCTGCATTGAACGTTGAGATGATGCAACTTCCCTTGCCGTCAGGATTTATTTTGGAATTGAATAATTGTTATTTTGTTCCTAGTTTAAGTCAAAACATTGTGTCACCTTCATGTTTGATGAAGGATGGTTATTCATTTGTGAGTAAAGACAATGGTTGTGTGATCTCAAAGAATGATGTCTTTGTGGCTTTTGCATCCATTGTGAATGGGTTATTTATTTTAAATCTTGATGATGCACCTGTCTGTAATGTTAGTGCTAAACGGCGTCGGCTTAATGAGTTAAGTCCTACCTATATGTGGCATTGTCGCTTGGGTCATATAAGTGAGAATCGCATGAAGAGGCTCTATGATGATGGTCTTCTAACTTCATTTGATTTTGAATCATACGAGACATGTGAGGCTTGCATGCTAGGCAAGATGACCAAGGCGCCATTCAAAGGAGTTCTTGAGAGGGCATCTGACTTGTTAGAACTTGTACATACTGATGTATGTGAACCAATGAGCACAACAGCTAGGGGCGGATTTCAATACTTCATAACTTTTACTGATGACTTTAGTAGATATGGATATGTCTACCTAATGAAGCATAAGTCTGAAACATTTGAAAAGTTCAAAGAATTTTACAATAAAGTAGAGAATCAACGTGGCAAGAAGATCAAGGCCCTGCGATCTGATCGTGGAGGCGAATATCTAAGTCACGAGTTTAGCAATCATCTTAAGAGTTGTGGAATTATTCCACAGCTTACGCCACCCAGAACGCCTCAGAGAAATGACGTGTCTGAGTGACGTAATCAGACCTTTTTGGACATGGTTTGGTCTATGATGAGCCAGTCGGACCTACCTTTATCGTTTTGGGGACACGCTCTAGAAACAGCCGCTTTCACATTGAATAGGGTACCATCTAAGTCCATAGTTAAGACACCGTATGAGATGTGGACTGGTAAGAGTCCCAGTTTGTCTTTTCTGAAAATTTGGGTTGTGAAGTTTATGTCAAATGACTTATATCAGATAAAGTAACACCCAAATTAGACAAGTGCTTTTTCGTAGGATATCCAAAGGAAACTTTAGGGTATTATGTCTATAACCGATCATAGGGAAAAGTGTTTGTTACTTGAAATGGTGTTTTCTTAGAGAAAGAGTTTCTCAAAAGAGAAAATAATGGACAAAAGGTGTATTTTGAAGAAGTTCAAGAAGAGCTAGTAGGGACTGACTCTACAAGTGATGCTAATGTAGAGACACCCATGGCAGTGGAGACACCACCACAACCACGAAGATCAGCAAGACTTCACGCATTGCATGGGGATTTGTTATTGTTAGACGATGACGAACCTACGGATTATGCAAAAGCTATGATGGATCCAGATTCTGAGAAATGGCAAAGTGCCATGAGATCTGAGATAGATTCCATGGGAGACAATCAAGTTTGGAACTTGGTTGACCCGCCTGATGGGGTTAGACCCATAGAGAGCAAATGGATCTTTAAGAAGAAGAAGGATATGGACGAAAATGTTCATGTCTATAAAGCTCGACTTGTCGCAAAAGGTTTTCGGCAAGTTCAAGGAATTGACTACGACGAGACATTCTCGCCAGTAGCGATGCTTAAATCTATTCGGATCATTCTAGCAATTGCTGCATATTTCGATTATGAGATATGGCAGATGGATGTTAAAATAGCCTTTCTAAATGGGTATTTAGAAGAGGACGTGTATATGATACAGCCCGAAGGTTTTGTTGATCCTAATAATGCTGGAAAGATATGCAAGCTTAAGAAATCTATTTATGGGTTAAAGCAAGCATCTCGGAGTTGGAATATTCGTTTTGATGAGGTAGCCAAAGGGTTTGGCTTCCGTCAGAATGAAGAAGAACCTTGTGTTTACCAGAAGGTAAGTGGGAGCGCTATTGTGTTTCTGATCTTGTATGTGGATGACATACTATTGATTGGGAATGATATTCCTATGTTGCAATCTATAAAGACTTCACTGAATAATAGTTTTTCTATGAAGGATTTAGGTGAAGCAGCATACATCTTGGGAATTAAGATCTATAGAGATAGGTCGAGAAGGCTAATAGGATTATGCCAAGACACGTACATTGACAAGGTGTTGAAACGGTACAACATGGAATAGTCCAAGAAAGGGTTCTTGCCTATGTCACATGGTATGCGCTTTAGTGTCAAGCACTATCCTTCATCAGATGAAGAGCGCAACCACATGAGTAACGTTCCTTATGCTTCGGCCGTTGGTTTCATCATGTATGCCATGATATGTACTCACCCAGATGTCTCATATGCTCTAAGTGTTGCGAGCAGGTACCAAGCTAATCCAGGTGAACCTCACTGGACGCTTGTTAAGAACATCCTAAAGTACTTACGAAGGACTAAGGTTGTGTTCCTAATCTATGGAGGTGAGGAAGAGCTCGTCGTAAATGGTTACACCGATGCTAGCTTCCAAACCGACGGGGATGACTCACTATCTCAATCAGGTTTTGTGTTCACAATAAATGGTGGTGTAGTTAGCTAGAAAAGTTCCAAGCAGGAGACGGTGTCCGATTCTACAGCAGAAGCCAAGTACATTATAGCTTCTAGCACTGCAAAGGAAGGTGTTTGGTTGAGGAGGTTCCTCATTGAGCTTGGTGTGTTTCCGAATGCGTCGGACCCATTGAATTTACATTGTGATAACAATGGGGCAATTGCATAGGCTAAGTAGCCTAAGGATCACTAGAAGAACAAACATGTATTCCGGAAGTTTCATCTCATTTGAGAGTTTGTGAAACGAGAAGCGATCAAATTGTGCAAAATACATACAGATTTAAATGTAGCAGATCCTTTGAAAGGCTCTTCCACAGCCTAAGCATGAGGTGCACATGAGGTCTATGGGGATTAGTCATCTAAGAGATTAACTCTAGTGCAAGTGGGAGACTGTTGGGAATATGCCCTAGAGCTAATCATGTAGATGATGATATTCCGATTGTATCCATGATTAATAAAGTGTTCATTGAATATCCATTATAGACAACTTGTATTGATTGGCGATTATGTGAATTGTTTGTGGAACTCAATTACTTGAATGGTTATTCTAAAGTTGTCCCTGGTCGGCGTTCTTGTGAGAACACACTTGAATATTAAACCAACACATGAATTAGTAGATGGCTATGTTTCACAAGTCATGGACATGGAGATGTCAAACTAATAATGTGGGCACATGTGAGACATGTAGGCTAAACTGACCCGACATGAGAAAGTCTCTATTCATGTCATGTACATTATGTCCTTAGACCTAAGGTTGTGGTATGTACTCAAGATGTGAAACGGCCTACTTAGGGACTATCAAATGCTACTCCGTAACTGGGTAGTTATAAAGGTGGTCTTCGGGTGGTCGCGAAGCATGCTATGAGACATAGACAATCAAGATGGAATTTACCCCTCTCTATGTGAGAGAGATATCACTGGATCACTCAAGTGATTGGATCAACAAATGCATGGCCGTGAAGTGTTAACCCATGAGTTGAACCATATATCGAGTGGTAAAGGGAATAACTTGTATGTGGTCATAGTCGTTCGTCTGATATGATCTTTGCGCATGCATAGGAGTTGTCACGCCTTGCTAGAGGCCACTGTCAACTATTGGGCGAGTAGGAGTACTCGGCCCATGTCAATGTGTGCGTGAACCCATAGGGTCGCACGCTTAAGGGGCTGGAAGCTAATTTGGGTTGGACCCGAATTAGACAAGGCTTATGGTTACTAATGGGCCTCCAACTCGTGAGCTCATTGGGGACGCCTATATAAGCAAGGGGCAGGGGCGCAGTCAGGGTTACACATGCCTTTGGCAGCCGCCGTCGCCCTCCCCACGCTCGTGCCTTCTGCTCCTCGCGGACCTAGCAGTCCGGAGGCGCATCGCTTTTTCCCTGCACATGTGGGATTCCTCGGAGGTGCTGCATCTAGAGCACTGGGACGAACCGCACGAGGGGATTGAGGTGACGGACGACCATGCAACTGCACTACTTGCTGCGACGCGTACGACTACATCTAGTTGTCTTCCACTGCACCTGCGTGTCTAGTGGTAATCCCGTAACCTGTAACTAGCAGTAGATCCTGGTTTATGAGGTTGAAAAGTTTTATTTTCTAGCTACTGTAGCACCTCATAACCCAACAGATATAACCACACTAAACAAGGCCAACATGATTATCACTAGAGCATGGCTAAAAGGGTAAGACTATTACTTGAAGTAAAGACTTGGAAAAGTACTTGCAGAGAAAGTAATATCTTTATTGCAGAGAAAGTAATGATTATCACTAGAGCGGTACAAGGCTATACCGACTTCTGAAGACTTCCTCCTGACTCTGAGCAGAGCTCCTGCTTAAACTACTATAGTTACATATTGAAGAGTGGAGAGAGAGCTCCTTCTTGGTGTGCGTGTTACAAATGAAGCATGGGGGACCTATTTATAAGCTCTGGAGGTCGGTAGCTGTGACCTCGGGGGTGGGCGCCCTGGGTCTAGGGTGGGCGCCCTGGCCAGGGTGGGCACCCTGGACATACCGTCCATTCGCACCGACCTTTAATCCAACGGCGATGGCTCACTCCCCCAAGTCGGTTGCATGCGAGATAAGTCAGTTTAGAGTCGGTTCCAACCGACTTAGCCTCCTTGGGTGTATGACAATGGGCCCATGAATCCAAGTGATCCATCGAGCACCCTTGGATCAAACCAACTTGGTTTTGACTGTTGGGAGATGTGGGATGTTGTTGTCGTGGATTGGTGACGTGGCTGGGTCGGTTTGGTGGCACGGCTAGGGTGGGCGCCCTGAGTCAGGGTGGGCACCCTAAGTCCAGGGTGGGCGCCCTGGCCCTGGCTGTGTTGCTGGCCCTACCATATTCCATTGCCTTCATTGTTCCATTTTCATCCATTTTTGGTATTTTTCCTACATACAAATAAAATTTCTAAGTACAAGTGGAACTAGGTGAATTATAAACAAAAATCACTACTTCTATTATTGATTGTTCCCATTTTGATGCAGTAATGATGGTCAAAATTAGTAATTAAGAACCATCAACAGTAATTAGCCAATTATGGCCTACAGCAATATCCTCCTCTTATAGGAACAAGGATATCATACTGACCCAGACAGATTGCCATGGACCTGAAGAACGAAAATAAGAAAGCAAGTAATATAAAAAAAGCAAAAAAGCATATAACAAAACTTGGAATGAGAAAATTACAAAAAAACAGTACTTCGAGGAGTTTAGATTTACCCTCGCGAGCAATATTCTTCTCAAACAGTACCATCTGACTGACCAGTTTGATGCGTAGGTTCGAAATATCAAATTCATTAAATTTGTTCATCATGTTAATACCAAAATCATAATGTTCTAAGAACTTCATAGCAAACACACCACTGTCACATACATTGCTGAAAGAAATGAGGAAATGACATCATATATTAATACCTATCATATCACAAATGATTTAAATTAAAAAAATTTAAAGCATTTGACATACTTCTCATATTGTTGAGGAACATTTCCAAACATAACCTTAAAATTAAGAATGCCATAGTCAAGTTTAACAACTACATTCCACACAGATAACAAGTTCTTCAGCTATAAAATAGCCAAAATAAACTTAATTATAACATTGAACTAATTATTTTTTTCACATCAAGGAACTAGTACAGGAATCTGGTACTTACAAATACTTTTTTCACAGCCTTATGAAAATCTGAATCTACTCCAAACTCCACCATGCATGAATCCAAGATTACGCACTGATGCCTATTAAGGTAAATCACAACAACATACCAATGCCCTTTGAACAGAATTAGGAAATACAATTGACATAAAAAAGAAAACTTAGAATTAACAAGGTTCAACATAATATCTACTTGAAACTACCAATTCAAAAAAGTGACTTATTGAGAAAGCAACAAAGTTACTTATAGTTTGGCTACATGCTATAGGCTTTGCACGACAAGCGCCCTAGAAACAAGTCACAGTAGTGTTATATAGTTCCTGATGCTTCTCACCATTACTTCTATGATTTCCAATGAGATAATCCTATAAACAACAACTAGCTCAAATTTGTGTATTGCATACTGTTCAGAAATATAGTATAAAAAATACTAACCCCAACACTGGAGAAGAAGAAATGCTTTCTAGATTGTAGAGGATGTTTTGTATGGAATATAAGTTTACAGAACACATTAATTACAAAATAATTCACCGTCCCTTGAGGCACGAGAGACAAGTAAAGTGCACTTAAATACACTTTAACAGAGCAATAATCCATAACAGGAAGACTTCAATAAACAAAGAAATATTTTTGCATGCTTCATATATAGAACTAAACTGCAGGAGTAGGGGAAAAAACAAATTAAGGCAGATTGAAGAAACTTTAAAACTAACCTATTGTATTTGCCACTTTCTCCCAAAGATAGCAAAGCTTCATAAGAAGAGCTTCATCAGAGGACACTCTGGTCTTGGATTTAGGGTCCACAAAAGGGCTCTGCTGGTACTGGCTAGGCTTCACAATTTTTCTAGGGTGATGTATGGCAATCGTATGACTCGAAGGCTCCCAAACAGATTCACTGCCAAACAGCTGCACTAGACAACCCACCAACCACTGACTTGTCAAAACTACTATGAATACATGTTCTAGAAGGTGCCTGCATCCAAGACATCAAAGATATGTTAAAAAATATATATGAACAAACAAAACCTCTTACATGACCATTGAAAATATCCATTATGTACTCCAAGTAGTCACACAAAAGGAAAAAAAGATAGCATATATTACAACATAAGTCCAGATAGCCAATGCTTCATGTCTTTCCAAGCTACATTATACCCCTTATATTACAAGCTCAACGAAATCAAAACAAAAGATAAGAAGCATCCAAGTAACATTGTCTTTCCAGCAAACAAAAACAAACAAGAATAAAACTAGAAAAGCCTATAATAAATATACAATAGTCGAAGGAGCATGAGGAAGGATTGCAGCCAGAGGAGCAGGAGCAGGTATATTTGGATCTTCAGTATTCTCAGAATAATAAGTGAATGGTAAATACTCCATACGAATGCAGTCATAGAAAAACAAAAATATTAGTTATACAAAAGTAAGAAGAAGAAATATATAAATATTTTGCCTTAATCCAATATAGATTACCTTTTCAACATTATCATTTGCTGCATTTCCAATACTAGTGCTCTCCTCATTGCTCACATGACCACCATGAGAAGGTGCATTACATGTCTTCTGATCAGGAAACTCATTTCTCACATGTCCATCAGACCAAGATTTGAAGTTGCCTTTGATATGCAAATTGATCTATCAAAACATTAATCTAAATCAGCTACCAAGACGTTACAAACATATATTAACACAACAAAACCAACTAGAAAAAGAAAAGAAACTTACAATTTGAGGAACACCTCCATGGGGTAGTCTAGTGCGAACACTCAGGTCTGAAGTAGACTTTTTATTCAGCTGCCCAGACTTAGTCATAAATCTATCAATAGGAGTAGATGTTCTAGAAGGTGGACAAATAGGGCGCCTCATTTCTGGATCTGCAATATAGTCTCCATTCTCATCAAATTCAGGACCAAGTCTAAAAGAAGGATAACTAGGGCTTTCATTGAATACAGACTACTTATTTAAACAAGATTCCTTCACAGCTAGATTTCCTACAAAAATATATCAAATATTACAATTGGCAAAATACAAAACACAAAAAGTTCAGTATTTCACAATCCCAATACCAAAATTATAGGATAACAAAGGCGCAAATTAGTACTAAAAATATTGCAATCTACAAGATGAAGCAACTAGTACACAAAATAGTATAGCATACATTTCATAATGATTTGGTTTTCTTCAATACAAACCTTCAGGCTTCTCACTTGTACCAACATGGGGGGCACAAGCAGCACCACTTGTTGCCTTGCCAAACTCAGCTGTAGAAACCAAGGGCGCACTGACAGATGCAATATTTGCGTCACCTTCCTGAAAAAAACTAAGAGCAAATGAAACAAGTCTAGTTAGTACCGACCATAATTATTACATATAGAAGGAAATAAAGACAAGAATAAAAGTCACTCACTTCCTGATGGACATTCTCACGTGAAGTTGCAGGAACAGCAGTACAAACACTTTGAGCAATGCCGCCAACATCAGCACCATCAACACGGCTAAGAGGAGATTTATCAAGATTGGTAGACAATCCACGTTTAGACTTGTGTTTTGTAATGGCAGGCATTGAAGATTGAGGAGTATTTTGTTTCCTCTTCCCACCAATACTTGTTTCAACAACTATAAAAGAAAAAAAATTAAAGGCTGATAAGACAAAAATCAAAAAGGAAAAACACAATGATACTAAAAAAATAATAATTGGCAGCAAAGAAATTCAAAAATAACCTGGTGAGGCATCTGAAGCAAGTTCTTCAACTGATGGTGAAGATGCACTGCCTTTGCGCTTCGCTTTCCTTCCAAGCTTACTAGTGTGTATAGCAGCTTCTTCAACATATAAAGGATTTTCAGCTGTTGCTCCAGCTCCAGAAATCGGACGCCATCCAGCAAGCCTTGTAGATGTCCTTAATCTCATCTTCCAGTCAGTATCAGGGACAGATTCAGAATTCTTCCTTTTCCTCTTCTTACAATTTGTACATGAACCTGCACATAAAAATTTATATTAAAACAAACGGATAACATAATGAAAAGAAAACTGAAATCCCCAAATAATTTACCTGGCGAGTCATTAGAAGAAGACATTTTAGCTGCCTGAGATGATGCAATTTCTTTTCTCTTCCCATTCCTTGCACCTGATCCTGCACATGACAAAATAGGCATTCAAAATATTTCCTACCAGGGATAAAAATTGTTAATTCAGTGATGATACAAAACATACAAAACTATCCATATATCTTGCGCAGATGAGTTACCACTAGCAAGAATTTTAGTTGTCTGAGAAGCATGACAAACTTCAGTAGCAGGAACATCATACAAACCATCATCTGATTCAATAATCTCAATCACAGAATGTTCTTCTTCATGAGTATTAGGTGCAGAGGGTTTCTTGGGTTCAACAACCTTGACATTGGCATCTTTAGCAGCTGTAACAGTCGGATAAGTACTAGCCGCAATGTCTTCCACTGTTTTACCATTTATAGCAACAGCATCATCAGCTCTTTGACTTGCACCAGGATGCATAGTTGAATCCAAGACATCTTCACCAGCAGTACCATGCACAGGAGATGGAACTGGGGCATCAAATTCAACTCCAGCAGCACCAACACCTCCATCAGAACCATATCCTGGTTTAGTACAAGGTACTCTGCCAGTAGAACTCCCACCAACTGCTTCACCACTGCCACCTCCAACTACATGTGTCTGATGCATAAAACTAAATATCTTTGCAACAAGTGAGCCGGGCGCCCTAAAACTTAGTCTTGTGTGGTGCCTAACAAAAATCTTACTCATCCTATCCCTGTCCTAAAATACCCAGACAATAGTAATATATGAATACAGGATGTAAATTTCAATATACAAGAATAATAATATAAAAAATTACTAAACATTGCACAAGGCGCCTACCTCAGCACTTATGAAATCACAACGTCTTTCCATGGTTGACCTAAAAAGATCACAAGCCTGTTCTAGGAGAAGCTCTTCAGCATAACAAGTATCATCAACAGATTTCACCTACACAATATTAACTTACAATCAACAAACAAGCTCTAGTTGTGCAGCACAAATCATAAGTATGATCAAAAGACAGATCTGGGTACATCAACACCCGAAAGAATGACAAATTTTTGCATCACTAGTCTCGTATATCATATCCAAACACAATTTGCAACATCTAGACTCACCGGCCGTTTTCCATAAACATTGCCAGACACACGATCATATGAAGCAAAATTCTTAATCATCAGGCCCGTCCAACATTTGATCCTTGGGATACCCGGGGGCAGCTTTTTAAATACTCCAAAGTCCAACCAATCAAGATAATAACCCTGCATATCAATCCAAAAAGGCGTCAATAATAACATGCTTCATAAGAAACAAGACAAAATAATAGAAAAATAAAGAAAACAAAGGAGAAACAAAATACAACTTATAGCTAGGAAGTATCTGCATCAGCCAATAGTATCCCGACCTTTTTCATTGTAGTTTCTTAAAGAAAACATCATCCAATTAAAGACATACTTCGACCAATACCAAGATTTCACTTGCACATTAGATATATCAATCAAGGGCTCTAAATACTGTGTGCTAGGATAAGTATTAGAATTGGCACAAAGAAAACTAGACAGAGCCACAACCATAAAGTAACGGAACACATCATCATCAGACAACGTCTCCCCAAGCAACTTATCCCCAAACCACTTGATAGTTGGTAGAGCATTTTAGCCAATAGCTTTCAGAAATCTAGACTTCGTAGTATCACTAAAGCTCTCCTTGACATCTGCACCACCTGTAGGAATACCCAAGAACAGATGCACTGACATGGATCCAGTGGAATCATTTTCCCTCCAACTAAAATCTCACTGCAATTCAGATCCACTTGATCAGCTATCCACTTCGCAAATCCTTTGGGAGCATGACAACCATTATAATCAAGTAGCATTCCAAAGCCATGATACAAAATAATCTTCTTCTTACAATCATCCAATTTTGCTATAATATTCAGTCCAAAGTGGGTGCTATTAAACCTACTTCCAGGTATAGCTGATGTACCTGCACCACTTTTTGACTTTGCTTTACCCCTAGCTCTCAAAGTCCGCTAACAAATGCAACAAAATCTAGTTAGGTCACTGCATTCAGTTAAAAAGCTAGGGGAAAAACAAACACAAGGTGCACCAATTCACCTTTGAAGGAAGCTTCTGCCCACCAGAACGGGTTGATTTCCCCTGCTTAGCAACAACCTTAGAGAACTAAAACAAAAAACAAAACATATTATTTAAATTCACAATTACTGCCAGATTTAAGATGTGTCACATGCAAAAAGATTTAATAAAAAATGGTAACATTTGACAAAACAACAACTAAAACATGTGAAAACTTAGTACAACTAGAAACAAATGCTCAATTCAGTAAAAGTATCAATTTCAAAACACCACAAGATATTCAGAAAGGTTGTACAACTTACTCTAGTAAAAGCTTGTTGTAGATGCTTCAATGCCTTTGCAATTTCATCAACATCAACATTATTATCATCTCTAGAGTTTTTCTGCTAACAAAGGCAACAATATTATACATCATACTAACAGACATTAAACAAAGTTCCTAAGAAAAAACACAAGCCAAATATAGACTGATTACCTCCATTTCATGCATAGAATCAAAGTTGTTATCCTCTCTTGCAGACTCATCAACACTCTCAGAATTAGAAGAAGCACCATCAGAGACATATTGTTCATCTTCAGAATCCATAGCTATAAACAAGAACAATCAACGCTGAAATGGAGGTAAAACCAGAACAAAAGGAAGACAAGGGGTCAAGGGCATACTTGCACGCGACTTGATGTGGATCCTGATGTCAGGGTCTACTGCTTTCGTCGAAACACGAGGAGAGTAGGGACAAAATTGGTAGAGTAGGCATGTGCACAAACAAACAGCAAGTAGAGTGAATAGGAGAACAAAGAGGCTATCAAATTCAGTCAAGCAGAGGCTACAAAATGCATGAATGAATTTATAGAACTATATATTGGCCACTGACTTACAATGACCAGAGTATATGCACTCACAAATGGCTTGAATATAGGCCTGAAAGCAGTCATCTCATAGCTGGACAATGGACAATATGACAGACACCCAATATTGAGAAGAAAAGAAAATGGATGTATATAGTCTTACTATGGGACCATATGGAATGTTAGTAAAAAGTTTAAGACACATGTAACATGGAGTTGCACAGCATATTACATGTGTCTGTCCTATTTAGGTAAAATGTGAAAAAATTAGCTGCTCTAAGTACACCATGGTTTAACCATCATAGTTAAATAAGGTGTCATATAAGCGGATAAGACATTTACATATCTCTAATTTAGAAAGGTGCCTTTCTACCAAAATAAAATGGTGAGGCACATTCAGATATCTCAAATAGTCCTGGCAATTCAATAACCGCTGTTGTCCAATGTGAATCTTAACACAACACTTATTGAATATCAACAAACCTCATTCATCATATAATTAACAAGTGATAAGTTTGGTACAGAACAAGCCTGTGGGAAACATGACCCCAATCTTTGATTTATATACCAAAACAAATACTATAACATCATCATACAAAACTAAAAATATAGAGCAGTAGCTAGCGGACTGTACATACTAAATTTTTTTGTGAACTAAACATACTAAAAATTACTTTGATTGTGAGGGAAAAAATGAAGCAAAAATTGTAATAAAGCAAACAAGAATAAAGTATGTATCAATGTATGTCCTAGTGAACTTTTATCTTTTAAAAAGGCTGGTGAACACAACAATGTGGCAACTTCCCATAGAACTAAGCACAATTGAAGTACAATAAGAAAACCAGAAATAGCATATGCAGTTGAATCATACTGTGTCACTCAAAACTAACAAAACTACAACGAACTGTATTTCAGATGTATTTAGGATGCACTACTAAATCATCATCCCCAAACATTCACATACCAAGTGCAGGCATTAGTTAAACTCTACAAGTTACTACTACGAAGTCTGAAATTATGCAAGTTACCAACCACACAAACAGCAACAGGTTCCACTGCAGACATAACAAGAACTCTTAAACCTAACATCAGTTTAATATAACTAGTAAACAATACATTTTATTGCTACATAACACATATTATCCACTACCAGTACCAGCGAGCAATTTACCTCAATCAGATAGGTTTAGAACTGAAGCAGCAAACAGAAAACAAAGCACACTTTCCCTCCTACAAAAATGAGACAAACCATTCAGAGATCTGCAGGCAACCTGAATCACAGTTCTCATGTAGCAATTCACACCATACAAGATTTAATTTTAGAAAATAGACATCAGTTCAATGATTGAGAAAAATAGACTCAACATGACTCAAATGGATGTGACAACCTAAATCAAATCAGTTCATATTGACACAATAATAGCATAGAGGCTCAGCAAATCAATGTATATCATAAAATAATGAATAATCTCATTGTGCTTGTACAAAATCACTAAACATATTTCAGAAAACCCTATTCAATCTGGATCACTAATGCTCCTAATATATCAGATCCTCCAACTTGCAAAAAAACTAGCAGATCAACTGGAAAACTCCTCTACCTGAGCACCATCTATCCAAACATTACAACCCACGCCTGACATTTCTAGAGTTTGTGAATGAAAATGCCCAGAGTCAAAACACCAATCAACCAGAGAAATCGACTGACATTTCTAGCGTTTCTGACCAGCAAGCCTACTATATCTTCCATGAACTGAACCAAATACCCAAAAATTGACAAAACCCGCCAAAATCCGCCCCCAAAAATCGACAAAACCCCCAAACCCTAATCCGCCACTGCTAAAACCACAAACCCCCCCAAAATCCGATCCTACTCCGACGAATCCTATATCAGAACACAAATCCCTTCACAGCACGCGGACGTAGACGCAGACGGAGTAGCGAAACCTAGATGAATACAAACTTACCTAAATCCGAGACGAAGAGGAAATCGCTGCCCGTCAATCTCCTCCTCCTCGTAAAGCCATCGAAGAAGAAGACGCGCCATCGAAGAAGAAGACGCGCTGCGACACAACCTACTGCCAGATCCGGGACAGAGAAACCGCCGTCGAAGACGTGCTACGACACAAACTATAGCCAGATCCACATCACCACCGTCATCTCCGACCGATGAAGGCAGCAGAACACCGGCGGGGACACAGAATCACCATCGTCGTCGCCGAGGAAGAGGGGGAGAAATCGAGAAGACGCGAGAGAGTGAGAGAGAGAGAAATGGGGAGCCTGGGGAAGGGGGGAAATGACCGCGTCAGATTGAAGACAAAGCGGCGCGACTCCCAAAATACAAACTGCGCATGCCAGAGATAGGACCCACATGTCAGTGGAATAAATAAAACAAAGCGGCGCGGGATGGAGGGAGACGACGGATGCAGATCGGACGGAGCAATCATCCGTGTGCTGAGACAAAAAAAACACGCGCGTGCTACATAGCATTTTTTATCTTCTATATGTATCAGCATGAACAGAATTGCGTTAAAAATAATAATGTCATAGGTCCCCAGCTCTCAAGGCTGTGGGCCTCACATCATGCGACGGCGTCTCCAACAAAGGATTCCCCCAACTAGTCGCCAAGTGCCCTATGCTAGAGGACCTCAAGCTTGTCGACTGTAAAAACGTCGGCGGACGTGAAATTTACCAGGAAACCGGCAAGGCATGCATGCCCATTGCTCAAGCTCTTCATGCTTCGCAATTCGCCCTATGCCTTCGTCCCCAGTATGCCAATTGGGGATGAAGCGGTCAGAGTTGCGGCGATGCACGAGCAGCGAAGCCTCAGCCTTCGCAACAGCGATGTCACCAACGACGGCGTCGTGGCCATCATTGACGGCTGCCCTCACCTGGAGTTTCTCCACCTGCGGGGCTGCTCTAACATGAGCTCATGGCTAGGTGTGCTGGGATCAAGTCACTCATGCTTCCCTGCGATTGCTGGCTACTAGTACATTGGACGGACATGGAAGATTATTACTATGTTGATGTGGATTAGGAGTCCGATTGAGATGTCATCCTTGTGGACGCTACCATACTCTACGGAGTAGCTAGCGTAGCGTTCAATACAGTGCATACATGCACTCTGTATCTTGTTTTCTCACTTCTCAGTCAGTGGGTCCGTGTGGTGACGCAATTGGATTTGCTAATGTACCAGTAGTTAATTAAGTACTAGTATAGTGCCCGTGCGTTGCCACGGTTTTATTTAAAGAATACACTTAAAAATAACCAAATAATAATATGTTTTTCATAGTTTTGTCTCAAGCAATTGCACATGACAATAAATATAATCTGGAATATATTCATGCATAACAAGGCATGATAAAGACATGTCTCGCATGCTATAAATGAGTTCTGCAGAACATCCACCAAAGAATTTTGTGCTAACACTACGGAAGCATTCTAATATGTTCAAATTAGAACAAAAATATATGTAAATTAAAACAAGATGTTTCCATGACTTGGCATTATAACCACATCACATGCAAACCAATTGTATGATTTTGGGAAATCGTTTTGGAACGACTGATACTCTCTCAAATTACTCCCATCATATATAATACCCCCCTAGCCATCAGCTCGTGGAAGTTTTGCATGTCGTGAGCTCAACAGCATGCACTCGGATCCACCTCGACCACTCAGGATCAATGCTAATATGAAAGAGAAGACTAGCTGCACCTTTTCCTGTCTCCAGGCGAAACAAAACAATCAATATTTTTTCCAACCCTGTCACCATACAAAAAAAGAAACATGGTAAACACCAAGCCAAATAATGCGCCATGTACAACGATGAAGAGTAACTCCAAGAAAGGAAACACTTTGTAGCTTGATGATACAGTTAGCACGGATAGTACCTCCAAGAATGGAAACACTGTAGCTTGATGATACAGTTAGCACGGATAGTACCTCCAAGAAAGGAAACACTTTGTAGCTTGATGATACAGTTAGCACGGGCAGTAAGCATAGAAAAGCGAAACCAACATATATTGGAAGAGAAGATGTCATGAAATATTCAGATCACAAGACAGTTTTAATTTATCTAAACAATTAACATGTTTGAACTTTAGACAGTCAACCACAATTTTTGGCAAGCAGTTCTTGCATAAATGTATAGTCATGAATCTGGCTGGAGCTTGACAAAAGAGTGATTACAGAACATAAAACATGTCATTCTTTAGGGTAAATTTAGAAGTGAAGGCTTGCTTGAGATTGATGATAGGTCTGCAAACCTATCTGCACCTGAAGGTGCATCATGCTATCCAGAGCTCCTCATGGAGGTCCACCTAAAAGTGGATGCCAAAGATCACCGACATGGCTGAGACACCCTCATAGGAAGGCACGTCATGGACATGAAAAATGGTGCTCTTAATTTTTTTACCATAGATGGAATTTGCATGCAGAGTCAGGAACCTAACTGAAACAAAGATGATTTTTTTAGTTTTAAAATGCTCATGCAATTCTGGAAAAAAATAAATATGACATTCAAACAACCACACTCAACCAGGCATTGTCCAGACAACTGGGAGTTGTCTAGGCACTGTCCTCGCTTTGCACAATGGTGCATCACAGCATTTTTTTGTGAATGGTGCCTGAGTGAATACCAAACAAGAACCTAGTCTATTCATTCAGAAATGAATTAACAGAAACACGGATGAATGCAGTTGAGGCAAAATCCACACAAGAACAGCTTCAGGCAGTCATTGATGGAAAAGGAGAGAAATACCATGTATCTAATATTTCCCCACTTCGATCATCACGATAGTTTTCACCTTTGTGAATTCTTCATGTTACCACAAACTGGCTGCATCAAGCTTCCTCATGCCCTTGCTACCAAAACAACTGAGGTCAAACGAGCAAGAAATAATTTTTCAACTGAATCCACAGAGAGCCCATGCCACAAATAACATTCAGATAATAAATATTCACATGTGCGATGAGTAATAACAATCTGCAGCATACCTCCACATGTGTTTCATCAATTTTACATTCTGGTGCCATGTCATCTTTAAGCTTGTTTCCTGGATAAATAAATATCAAAATATAAACATATTAAGCATTCATCTTGTAAAAGCGGAGTAAAATCTACAGACATCGCTTCACCAAAACGTTGGACAAACCATCGCTGCCATTGCTCCTATACACATACAGTTGACAGTGATAGCATGGCTTACAATTTTAACATTTCACTCAAGGAAAATTGATAGTATTTCTGATTTCTCATTCCTTAAAACATGAGCTAAAATCTGCAAGCACTACGAACCAGCCCTTGAATTATCCATGTGCAAACAGAAGATAATAGGTAGCAAAAACTTACCAATCCACGACCTCCTTGATCTTGGGCTTGAAGTCCTCAGTCTGGCATTCATGAACATAGTGAACACAAGCAAAGGAGGACGTCGACTGACCTCCTGCTGGGAGTGAGATTTTAGACAACCAAAACAATTAGACTTCTTAACTACACAATAAAATACCATCTACACAGAGAACACAACATTCATGCCAAAAGAATTTTGTTCCCGTACAATAATCTAATTGAATATACAATGCCATTTCAAGACCACGATTTCCAAACTAACTGACATCCTCCATCGAATCCATCCATGTGTCCATGAATTGAGATCAATTACGAAGGGGAAAGCAACTCACCACTGTAGGAAAAACACAAGGATACTCATGTAAGTGGATCAGATCTGAACACAAATAACCAAATGAGAAAGCAAAGCAAAGTTACTTACTGCTCAGGCGTTCGGTGACCTGCCCTGGCGGCGTGCGTCCTGCGGGCGACCTAGCAGCTTGCGTCCCGCCGACGGCCTGGCGGCTTGCGTCCTACCGGCGGCGGGTGCCCTGGACACGGTGACGCCGGAGCTCTCGGTGATGCGCACAGGAGGCGTAGTGCGTACGCGCTGTCGACGGTGCCCGGCGACCTGCCGCGAAGGAGGTGCATTGCGGGGCCATGGTGACGAACGCCCCCACCCCGCCTAGAGGCCGTGGGCCTGGCCGCACGCCCCCGGCTTGAGGCGGTGCCGCCGACCCCGCGAGCCTGGCCGCTCCTCCCGCTGGAAGCAGCGCCGCCGGCTAGGTTACGAGCTCGCGGGTGGGGTAAAGGATCATCGCGCGTAGGGCAGAGGAGGATCCATGCGCGTCGCGCGTAGTGGAGAGGGCGGTGTGGCGGTGGGCAGGCGCCCCTGGACGCCGGGTAGCTAAAGAGTTTGCGGCTTCAGGGAGAGGGAAGGGCTCCTCGCGCTGTGCGGGCTGGGAGAGGCGCTTCGCGTCTGGGTGTGGGTGTGGGTGTGGGATGGGAGAGGGATGGGTGAGGAGGTTTGGTCCAAGCAATTTGGTCCATTGGATACGAGTGAGTAAGAGAAAGTGGTGTTCAAATTTAATCTGGACCCTTTATTTTGAATGATTAGTTGGCTGTGGGTGTATTTATTTGGGTGTACTTAGAAAAGATTAGGAGAGATAATGACTGTGGGGGATAGATTGTTGTGTGGATTTAGGGGTGTTTTTTTTGTATTATATGTAGTAGAGATTAAAGAAAACGTTGCATGAAAGGCGTATGACTATATTATGTACGTGTTGTCTCTGGCTCTCTGCTCTGTGCTGTCATTCGAATGTCCAGAACTGCGACTCCGGGCTTGTTCATTTATAGTTTATACTGGTTTGTGGTGATTTTAGAGAAAGGCCCATAATATTCGGCAATATAAGATTAATAGGTCACAATACAATAGCCACGTACTGCCTACCATAGTGACAGCAGATTCTTTTTGGTTGTTTAATTCACATTTCTCCAAATACTCCCTCCGTCCCAGGATGGTAGGCGCGACTCGAAAAAACACGAAGACCAAGAAGCAAAGTAATTACCACTAGAAGAGCCGTCTTCTAATAACTGCAGCCCACGCTCTCAACCGTTTGTTTTCCTTCCTTTTTCCACTCACGCATGCATGCAGCCTATAGCTGCGCTCATTTTCCTTTCGTAAGGCGCGCTATTAACTCCTTCGACTTGCATGCATACAACCAACAGTAAATTCTACACCGGAGCAAGTCTCACATGCAGAGCCAAGGAGGCAAGCGCCTTCTATCCTGGGACAAACCAAGAATACAGTTGCTCCTAATATCCTGGGACGAGGGAGTATCGCCATAGTGGGGTGGCACGGCGGGTGGCACCGCGGCATGCTGCGGGGCGGCCTCCACTTAAGGATGGCAGCGGATCAGATTTGGAGCGGATATCCTTGGGTTTGGTTCTGGAGTTAGTTTTGCACTGACAATTTTCAGGTTTGGATATCTGAACGGCAGCGGGTTTGGGGGCGGATCCAAAACTCTCAGCCCACCGACCATCTCGAATCTCGCTCACCCAACACCCTTTCACGAATCCACCGTCCTTGTTCACAAAACAGGCAACGCCTCGGTCGCAATCCCTCTCTCTCAAGCTCTCTCTCATTCTCTCGTTCACCACACCCACCTGATTCCGCTACTATCAAATCGAGAAGCAGGACCGATGCTGGAGCCACCACCAAGCTGGATCTACCCATCGCCACCACCAGAGGAGTAGAGCCCGGGCGCCAGCGTCACCATTCCACCAGATCTGCATGTCGCCACCAGTAGAGCAGAGGAGTTGTCGGTGCAACACTTTAGCAAGGACTGGCTAGCGGGAGCTAAGCCAAGCAGGCCGCAGACAGCCGCGCAACACTACCAAGGCCTAGTCATGAACCCGCAAAGGCAGCGCGGCACCCTCTAGGCAGTGACGCATTACACAACCAACTCTTCCACACGGATTTTCGTCCCATGCTTTCGGGTTTCGGATAACCCATCGGGTTACCTGGATCCGCGGGCTTCGGTTTCGGGGACAAATTTTCACCTAGGGCAGATTCGTGTTTTCAGTTTGGGTTCCGGATTTGGGTGCCCAGAGACTCCACCTGATTCAAACCCACCCTGCCATCCTTATGTCCACTCCCTCCCTATCCTCTCCAACATGGGCTGTCATAGCGAGGCGGCCTCCACTCCCTCCCTCTCTCTTCTGGTTCGACACTGCAGGGCCCCATGGTATGGTGGTGTGGCAGGGTGGCTTAGCGGCGGGCGGCTGGACGGCCTCCACTCCTTCCCTTTTCCCCTCCGGTACAGAGCGGAGCAACCTCCACTCCCTCCATCTCCCCTATGGTGCAGCAAGACATGGGCCTGGAGGCGTGCGGCACAGCGGTGTGGCACGGATCCAAAGCTCCACGTGCCGGATCCAGGGCTCCATGGTATCCTCCACTTCACGGGATCCCAATGTGTCTAGGGCTGTGACGCCCCTCGGCAGCTGAATCAGGGAACCACTATCCTCCAGTGGTAGATCCAGGGCTGGTCACCCCACCCCCAACCCCCGGCAGCAGATCCAGGCAGAGGCGACAAGGATAGGGCGACAGCGAGCAACACTGACACATTGAGGTCTAGATCTAGGCCCGTTTAGGGCTGTTGGCACTTCTTAGCGTTAGCAAAAAAGTCCGCATACGCACGGAAGTACCGTTGTAGCCTTCACCCGGAAGTATTCAGGGTATCGTATTTCCACAGGGAACGGAGGTGTAAGAGATCTCTAAACTAGTTCTCCCAGAATGATAAGATGAAGAGTAGCTTAGATAGAGAGGTTCGTCTAAGGCAAGAAACGCTAAGCAAGGGCTCTACGAGGTTGAACCCTAGAGAGCCTAAAACTTATAATGATTGTATTTTTTTATTTACTTATTAACTATTTATTTTATTTTATTATAAAAGTTTTTTTTGTTCATCCAATTCACATAACTCAAACAAGGTCAAATGTAAGATGCAAAGTAAAACAGACCTTGGCTTGTCTCCAAAAGATTACCTCCATTATTTATGATAACAACTCATAGCTCATTAATCAAATTCCAACACCATGCCAGAATTTGAATAAAGAAGATCTTTTTAACCTAAGCATCATGCTTAAATTAAAAGACCCATGAATGTGCCACATAGGCCTATGTGACAACACTCAAGCTAGAGTGTATAACATAAACAAAAAAAGCATGACTTTGCATGATCAGGCTATGGGGACAAAAGTGAGTAAACGAATTGGTGAATATTACCTTTTCATACCTAGGAGTACTTACCAACAACAGATGTAGATGATTGCTCTTACCGATTGTTGTGTTGTTCGCATGATGGTTCTGCCCAAGGAAACTTTAAAGCTTGGCCACACACACATGATTAGTGTGTATAGACCATGGGCTTTGATAATTGTTGCAACGGCATGGAGGTGCGCCCTTCTTGCTTATGGGAGCAATTCAAGGCGAAGTTAGCTAGCACATCTTTCGAATATGTGAAGCCAGCATGCTCCTTTTTCTCTCCTCCAATATATATATAACTATTTTTATTTTTTTAACAATCTATTCTTTTCTTTTTTCTTTTCACTTTTTCCTTTTCTTTTTTTCACTTCCCTCTTTTTTTTCTCTTTCACTTCCTTTCCCTTTTTTAGCAAGGTAGAGCT
This sequence comes from Bothriochloa decipiens, assembly GCA_023333625.1. Lineage (NCBI taxonomy): Eukaryota > Viridiplantae > Streptophyta > Magnoliopsida > Poales > Poaceae > Bothriochloa > Bothriochloa decipiens. The sequence continues at coordinate 15,532,513 of CM041643.1, forward strand.
AACATCATTTTTTTGAACCAAGGTGATCTTGTGGTGAGACTCGCACCGTCCTCCCCCACGCTTGGACTTTGTGGAAAGTCAAGTGTGCAAGGTTAGGGTCTCCTCTTGAGTTCACTCCACCACCAAAGATCATCAAGGTGTGTTGTTGATGTTGCTCCCATGTTCTCAAGCTTCGTATGTCCTTGTTCTTCTCAATCTCTTCCTGAAATGGTTAGGGACCAAGAATACCCGAAGGTGCATACTAACTTGAACACATATTCTTGTTTTTGTTAAAATAATCTGGGGTATCTCCCGGTAGTGCTTTCTTTATGGTCATAAGCTTGATTGCCAAAGCTAGGGAGAAGTTTTGAAGCCAGGAGCTATGGTTGGCTTCGATGGTGGCTACAAGAACTTTCCTTAGGAGAAAATATTTTGCTTATGAATTTTGAAAGGGCATTATTGTAGAAAGAGAGAACAAGGATTAAAAAAACCTTTTTTAAATACTTTTCTAAAATAAGAGAAGATGATAAGAGAGTGCATAAAAATCTTTTTGTGCATGTGGAAAAGTTTGAACATGCAATTTAAAAATAATAATAGTGCCCATTTTTTTAAGATAGGCTTCACGAAGAAGGGTCATGAGCATAGAAGAAATAATTTTTTTCTTTTCAGATAAAACACAAGGACACACGGGTGAACTAGGTTTGGAGAAAAATACGACAACCGTTCCCCGGCAATGGCGCCAGAAATCTTGTTGGTGCTTCTTAGTGTTAGCAGAAAAGTCCGTAAGCGCACGGAAGTACTGTTGTAGCCTTCATCCGGAAGTATTTAGTGTATCGTATTTCCACAGGAAACGGAGGTGTAAGAGATCTCTAAACTAGTTCTCCCAGAATGATAAGATGAAGAGTAGCTTAGGTAGAGAGGTTCGTCTAAGGCAAGAAACCCTAAGCAAAGATAACTCTTCCACTACTTGCTTGCTTTAGGCCCACTGACGCACTTGGTCTGCCAAGCGATACCAGTATCAGCGCTACTCCGCGGCCAAACATGGGAGAATGCTAGTACTAGTGGACAGGGCTGTCACCACCTGCCACCTACCCCTCTGCCCGTGGGCGCACGCAGCATACGAAGGTAGACTCTAACCTAGATACCACGTCTATGAAGGCGACTACTACTCTAGCGGTGATCAGGAACATCCGTCTCTATCAAGAGTCCTCTTACTAGAGCATCCGTCCAAAGGACGAATGACGATCCCACAAACAAGTAGCTTTATGAAAGTAACATGCTTAATGAATCAAACCAAAGTTGAACACGAACTTCTTACTTTAAGTAGCAAGACGATCGTAGAGGTACAAGTTGGAGCGAGAGCCGACAAGCCCGGCACTTCGTCCACCCGAAGGTAGAACTGCTTCGACTCCACTCTTACTCCAGCTCTTTCCCTATCTCACTCCCTATACTAATTTAGCTAGAGGCTAATGGAATGGAGCTTGCTCTTCCTCTCTACATTGTGACCTCTTTGTGTTGATGAATGAATGATGTGTGAAGAGAGGAGGCCTCCTTTTATAGCTTGAGAAGAGGGGGCTCTATGCAAAGGGGCCATCCCCACATGGAAGGCACCAAACTGACCTCCAAAGGGTGGTTTGCCCTTTCCATTTACAATGATCATAGGTGGGACCGTCTGGAGGGAACCGTCCTACGAACCGCCGCAAAAGACTGGGTCCGGGAGGGACCACCAGGGTACCGGCCGCCCCTAGGGTCGGCCGCCCCCCTGGTGGAGACATATGGCCATCGCCTTCGTGTGGTCGGCTCTCCTCTGGGCCTGGACCTCCCCTAGGTTACGAGTGGACCTAGATTTGAAATAAAGGTGGGCTTCTTTGTTAAACTTGGTTGCGCATTCTCTGAATTCATAGTTCTCCTTTACGCTTTCCAATTGGTGTTGTGCACTTCCACTTGTTTCACCATAAATCCCGTAAAAACATAAACACTGGGGTACAAGTGGAGCTCTGTTAATAGCATATATCTATGTGTCAAGGCATGATAGTTTCTCTTCTTTTAGGCATAAGTTGGCAGTTAAAAATGATCCATAAGGACCGCCAACAAGGGCTAGATCTGGGATTTTTCTTTCTTTTCTGATTAATCATGACGGTTGGCCAACCGCCACTTTTAAGGCCACAATTGACCGTGACCTTAGGTCCATGATGGTTGTGAGAACCAACCGTCACGGTTAATAAAAATACCTGTTGTGATTAAAAATAGGGTACTAGTGGTAGAAAAATTGTTTCATACCCATCCCTTTATCAGGTAAACCAAGGGCGGATTCATGCCTGGGCTGGGGGTTACAAACCAAGGCGACGCCCAAAAATACAAGGAACAACTCTTCATAAATCAGCCCAAAATAGCATGTATTATTAGTATATGGATGTGTTAGATATGTGTCGAATATGTGTACAAGTTGGTTGCGTTGGACTTGAGTTGTATTAGGGGATTAGGATAGAGTTGTGGTCGGACTCTATGTCCTAGGGTGTCATAAATATGAGGTCACCCTTATTGTAACCGTGAGACGACTTAACAGCTGGTTTGGGTGGCGGCGAGGCCGCGAGATCGCCTGGATGCCGGTGTAGCTATTGTTTATGGGGAGGAGCGTCCGTAGTCATTGCCCCGAGAATTAAGCATATTGCGGAACCTCGTTAAAAAACATCATGCCTCAGTGTCATTCTCGTTTGCGTATTTTCTTCTATGGTGATAGACGTGCTATGTTTGATCGATTTGGAAATGGAGTTGAGGTGATGGTGCCGTACTGTGGACAGGAAGTGTTGCAATCAGGTCAGCGTACGGTTGGCAACAATACGTACCAAATCAGGAGTCCGACGACCGAACGTGGTTAGGATTATTTATATTCCTTTTTCGTTTGGGTCAAGATTTGTTGATTTGGTGTTTGTTGGAGAAACGGCCACCTGTGGGCCCACTTTGGCTACGCTGGAAAATTGTGTACGTATGTGCCACGGAGATCAGGAAAAGGAGCAGACGACTATATCTCTCAGATACGGAATAAAAAGGAAAGGACGGCAAGAGGAGTTCGACTTGGACATGTTGCCAATTTTTTTGTTCTCCATAAATACAGGGAGGGTCACAGAGTATTGCAGATCAAAACAATTGCAAGTTCGGTAGCTGGATTTGCAGAGTTGTGGTGTGATCTGCGGACGGCGCTCAAGCGGGTTAACTTCATCGTGTGCGAGCGGCGGGAATAGTTGACGGGGCTTGCAAGTGGCGTGGCTGTGCATAGGTGGTGTACGGCGGCGGCGACATACGGCAGATCACAGCATGTGCAGGAGGCGTGTGCTGCGGTGACGTGTGTGCTGCAGCAAGGAACAAGCGCGTGGGTGACGTGCTTGGTGCGCGTGGAGCGAGCACGCGAGCGTACATCTAGTACGTGGTTTTTTGGCGATGTGTGGCAACAGGCAAATGTCGTCGATGGCATCCAAATTTGAGGTGGTGAAGTTTGATGGCACCGGGAACTTCGGGCTATGGCAGACGAGAGTGAAGGATCTGTTGGCTCAATAGAGTATCACGAAGGTGCTCAGCGGGATTAAGCCGGAGAAGGTAGATGATGATAAGTGGGAGGAGATGGAGGCACAGGCGTGTGCAACCATCAGGTTGTGTCTCTCTGATCCAATCATGTACCATGTCATGGAAGAAACTTCAGCAAAGAAAATTTGGGACAAGTTGGCCAGTCAGTTCATGTCCAAGACGGTGACTCAGAAGCTATACCTGAAGCATAAGTTGTTTGGCTTGAAGATGCAGGAGGGGTCAGATCTTACCGAGCACATCAATGTCTTCATTCAATTGGTTGCTGATCTTGTAAAGGTCGACGTGAAGATTGATGATGAAGACAGGGTTGTTATTCTTCTTTGTTCATTGCCAAGGTCTTATGAACACTTGGTTACTACATTGACGTACGGGAAGGAGGACATCAAGGTGGAGGACATTGTTGCTGCATTGCTTGCTCATGATCAAAGGAGGAAGAATAATGCAAAGGATGAGTCTTCTGGTCATGCTCTCGTTGTCAAGGGTGATCATGGTGTGGAAGATAAGAGAGGCAACAAGAAGAAGGGTCCGCGGTGGTATAAGTGTGGCATTTTGGGACATGTGAAGAGAGACTGTCCAGGGCTGAAGAAGGATGGAGGAACCGTAAGTGTTGTGATTGCCAACAGGAAAGATGACTCGGATAGCGATGGTGATCTTCTCACAGTGTCAAGTGAACTGTCTTGTGAAGCGTGATTGTTGGATTCAGCTAGCTCGTTCCATGCAACATCGAAGAAGGAGTTTTTCTCATCATAAAGGATAATGGTTTTGCTTACTTGGGAGATGGTTCAGGCTATCTTGCTGTAGGAGTGGGCAATATCAAGTTCAAGTTGTGTGATGGTAAAGAGATGCTGCTTAAGGGTGTGAAGCATGTGCCGGGGCTGACAAGGAATCTGATTTCGCTTGGTTTATTGCATGAAGAAGGCTGGTTGTATCAGACGGTACCTGATAAGAAGACCTTGAGAGTCATGCATGGAGACAAGACGGTCATGATTGGTGAGAAGTCAAGTGCACACCAATACAAGCTAAAAGGAAGCGTTGTTAAAGGTGGAGTCATGGATGGCAATACAAATGTGGTGATGTTCTATCCTGACGGTGATGCGGCTGTGTGATCAGCCTCATCAGGTCATTCTATGTGAGTGACGAAGGAGATGGCTCAAGTCCGGGTACACGGAGGTTCGTGCATGGACGGCTTCAAGGTGGCGTGCATTTCGCCAAGGTGGAGTTTGTTAGATATGTGTCGAATATGTGTACAAGTTGGTTACGTTGGACTTGAGTTGTATTAGGGGATTTGGATAGAGTTGTGGTCGGACTCTATATCCTAGGATGTCATAAATATGAGGCTACCCCTGTTATAACCGTGAGACGACTTAGCGGCTGGTTTGGGTGGCGGCGAGGCCGCGGGATCGCCCGGATGCCGATGTAGCTGCTGTTTATGGGGAGGAGCACCCGTAGTCATTGCCCCGAGAATTAAGCATATTGCTGAACCTCGTTAAAAAACATCATACCTCAGTGTCGTTCTCTTTTGCGTATTTTCTTCTATGGTGATTATGTTTCCGCGTTCGTCGGTTAATAGATCCGTTCGGGTCTGAATTTAATCGTGTTTTGTAACAGGATGCATGATCTTTAGTCCCCAGCAATGAAGCCCCCTCGTGCCCTGGGTAAAAGCTGTCGGTTACTGGGGTTTTGTGTACCTATACCATCTTGAGGTGCTCCACAAGCTTCATGATTTTTCTATGAATCCGCTCCACGGTGAAGTTTGTGGTAGGACCCCACAAAACCGTGTTCATAAAAAAAACGTACCATACTGAGGTGCCCAGGAATCAAAAAAGCCTACCATGCAGCATCTTCTGCAGTGGACAACTCGACTGACATCCCCATGACTTATTAATCTATGGTTGTGTCCCATAATATTCGGCAATAAGAGTTATACCCACAAAAACTAAACAGGCAATCGGACCCACAAAAACTAAACATGCCCACGTGGAAGCTGTTGTTTGTGATGTGAGTTGTGAGACGACCCTAGCCTCCGTCTCTCACCCTAGCCGACACCCGCGCGCCAGCGATGCCGCCTTCCTACCCACGCCGTTGCCGCTCGAAACCCGCCGCGACGCCGAGGGAGTGGGCAGCGCTGCCCGGCGACATCCTGTCCACCATCTTCCTCAAACTGGGACCGTGCCGCGAGATCATTCGGGGCGCGGAGCTCGCGTGCGCGGCGTGGCGGCGCGCCGCTCTGGAGGAGCCCGGCCTGTGGCGTCGAATCGACATCGACGTGGGCGCCCTGGTGTCCACTGGCCTGCGCAAGGGATGGGGTGCCATGGTGCGCGCCGCCGTGTACCGTGGCTCGGGCCGCTGCGAGTCCTTCTCCGGACCCTGCGATGAGGAGTTGCTGCTGTATCTGGTCCAAAGGTACTGCTGATTTGCCAACCAAAACCGAACTATATTTTCATCGTGTCAATTGCATTAAGTACACATGATTTATGCAGTTCGATACAGAGCAAATTTTCAGTATATATGCCAATGGTCTGGTTTAGCTAATCTACTGCTGCATACCTAAGTTGTCGTTGGCAATTCCAATGTGTTTTGAGTCTCATGTTTCAACAACATTTTAGTCACTGAATGCTAGAAAACATTTATTTCTGAAGCATGTTCCAAGTAAACTGGCTGCTGCAAACTTCATAAATAGTTGATTAGATAAATGCATCTTTTTTTTTTTGAAACGGAATTAGATAAATGCATCCGAAAGTTCTTTTTCCACCCCGGATGAACCTAAAATTTCATTATAATTACAGCAATGCATCTGAAAGTTGGTGGTGCACAATCATTTAGTTTTTTTCATTTCCTTTAGAATGGTCATATAAGATCAGTGGCTGTTAGATTACCATCTAAGATGGATTGAAAATCACAAAAATATCCATATATGTCTGTGTACAAACCTGAACCATCTTCTCTATTTGAGGCCCCTCTGGCAACATAACTTCTTCTAATGAGTTTTGTGTCAGACGATGGAGTTTAAATCAAATCAGATGGGATAAACCTAGCTCTACAACCCAATTGTATCTTTTTTGTCTTACATTTTCCACAATTGGGTTATTGGTGTCATAAAAAAGCTTTTGTTTATCTTTATATTTGAATAACTAAGTACCATCAATTCCAATATCTCTTATTTGTATATCATTTTTTTATTTCTTTACCATTCTCACCAGAGCACAACACGGTAATATGTATCCAACTGCATAGATGATTTGTTACATACTACTAATATCATGCATTAGCTAATTTATGAACTCGTATTTGCACTCTAATTGACTTTAAAAAAAATTCTGCAGAGCAAACTCTTTGAAGAAGCTCCATCTGTTATGCCTAGATATACCCAATGAAGTATTGAATGTGGCAGTCAAGAAGCACCCTCTCCTTGAGGATCTTGAACTTGTCTATGTTAATACCCCCAGTGAGGATATGTTAAAGTTTGTTTGTCAAGCTTGTCCCCATCTCGTGAAACTCAAACTTAGTTTCAGCGCATCTAGTAATGATGACTTTCGTGTTGATGAGAAGTTGGTATTGGAGATTATTGATGGAGGAATTCCAATGATGTTAAATTTACAGTCAATAGAATTGTTTGAATGTGATCTGACTACAAAGGGACTGACGGCCATCCTTGACAACTGCCCTATACTACAGTATCTACACATTACTGGCTCTTTTGAGTACTACAACATGGATGACGTGCTACAGAAAAAATATGATAGAGTGAGGAACTTGAGTATTCCAAAATACTCAATCCATGGCT
>CM041643.1:15564622-15614515 GCA_023333625.1 Bothriochloa decipiens
ACCGACGTGATCGGCCTCAATGTCATACGTCACTAGCGTCATGCGAACTCAAAATACATGTACACCTGTGCCCCTCCTTCATCTATAAAAGGAGGCGCCAGGGCATTAGAGAGGAGAGAGAGCATAGGAACACTAAGGCCCTAGATCACTAAACGACACCGTGAGCCCGTGGAGGTCGAGAACAAGGCGCCCGCACGCCCCAACTCTGCCTTTCACTCCTCACACCAGCTTGTATTTTCGCCTGTACTAGCACTTCGGTGCAGAATAACACGAATCATCCTCCCCCCGCTGGACGTAGGGCCTTCTTTGCCCGAACCAAGATAAATCATTGTGTCATTCTTGCATCACCCACCGGATTAGGGAGCACGCGGATACGATATTACTCGTTGGTGTTAACCCCTCGAGGGTCAGAACACCGACACCCTTTCTCGTGTACTCGACAGCCATCGTCCTTACGCGTCGCAAGCCCAGCATTACTTTCTCAGCCACCGGGTTACCGTGGTGTCTTCTTTCCCCTTGGGGGAAATCATCCAAAATTGGGAGGCTGCTAGAAGGATTGCTAAGTGGTCGGTCGAGCTCATGGGCGAGACCATCACCTACGCACCATGGAAGGCCATCAAATCTTAGGTGCTGGCGGATTTCATCGCTGAGTGGACCGACACCCAGTTGTCGCTAGTTCAAATCCAAGCCGAGCTATGGACAATGTACTTCGATGGGTCGCTCATGAGGACAGGAGCAGGTGCGGTCTTGCTCTTCATCTCACCCCTCAGAGTTCACATGCGCTACATCATTCGCATCACTTTGCCACTTCTAATAACGTTGCGGAGTACGAGGCTCTTGTCAACGGGTTGCGTATTGCCCTCGAACTCGGGGTCCGATGCCTTAACGTTCGAGGTGACTCACAACTCATCGTCGACCAAGTGATGAAGGCCTCGTGCTGCCATGATGCCAAGATGGAAGCCTACTACAATGAAATGCGCAAGCTGGAAGACAAGTTCCATGGCCTTGAGCACAATCATATTGCTCGATGCTACAATGAAGCTGTGGACGAGCTCGCAAAGGTCGCATCAACTCGAGATACTGTCCCTCTAGATGTATTCTCGAGAGACCTCTTCGAGCCCTCCATCGACTTGGGCTCGGGGGCTGGCACCACACCCTTGAAACTCGACCCCGTGGCCTCGAACGAGGTCCCCTCGACCAAGGCCGAAGTCATGGAGATTGAGGGGACACCTCCTCCGTTGAGCCCACATCCGGATTGGCGAGTCCCTTTCCTCGACTGCCTCATTCGAGGGGAACTCCTGAAAGACAGGACCAAGGCTTGCCGGATCGCGCGACGGGCCAAGTCCTACGTCATCTACCGTGATGGTAAGGAACTCTACAGGCGAAGCCCATCAGGTATCCTTCAGCGCTGCATCACTATCGAAGAAGGCAGGAGGCTCCTCGAGGACATACACTCAGGGGCTTGCGGCCACCACGCAGCACCAAGGACCCTCGTCGATAATGCCTTCCAACAGGGTTTCTACTGGCCAACCGTTGTTTCCGACGCCATCAACATTGTCCGCTCGTGCAAGGGGTGTCAATTCTACGCCAAGCGGATGCACCTCCCAGCTCACGCCCTAAAGATGATCCCCATCACCTGGCCGTTCGCGGTCTGGGGGCTCGACATCATGGGGCCTCTCAAGAGGACAACCAAGGGGTACATGCACCTACTCATTGCTGTCGATAAGTTTACTAGGTGGATCGAGGCCCAGCCTATCGGCAACATCCACTCTGAGCGGGCGGTCGAGTTCTTCACTAACATCATCCATCGCTTCGGGGTCCCAAACGTCATCATCACTGACAATGGCACATAGATCACTGGCAAGAAGTTCTTGGATTTTTGCTCATCCACGAACTAACGGCCAGGTCGAGCGTGCCAATGGCATGATTTTGCAGGGCCTCAAGTCAAGAATCTAAAACCGCCTTAACAAGCATGGAAAGAAATGGGCCGCGGAGCTGCCTTCGGTCCTGTGGAGCTTAAGGACAACACCTAGTCGAGCCATGGGGTTCACACCATTCTTCTTGGTCTATGGGTCCGAGGCTGTCCTCCCCATTGATCTCGAGTATTGTTCCCCTTGACTAAAGGCCTACAACAGCAAACCAACGAAGAAGCCCTCACAAACGCCATCGACCAGCTCGAGGAGGCTCGGGACATGACGCTGATTCACTCCGCAAGGTATCAGCAGAACTTCGACACTACCACAACAAGCACATGCGCTCAAGGGACATCCAAGTTGGAGACCTCATCCTACGTCGACGACAGAGCAACAAGGGGCATCACAATCTGACTCCACCATGGGAAGGCCCATACACCATAGCTTAGGTGTCGAAGCCCAGAACGTACAAGCTAGCGAACAACAAGGGTGAAACCTTCACCAACGCATGGAACATCAAACAGCTACATTGTTTCTACCCCTAGGGCACCAATGCCCTTGTACATTCTCGCATGTTTCGTACATTTTCGCATGATGAATATAAGAAGTACTTTGATTATAAGTTCAAACTCATTATTGTACATGCAAGAGGTAGCCTTGACCCTGTCTCGCTAGAGTCAAGCCTCCCTCGGGGGCTAACGGGGGGAACCCCCTAAGTTCCTAAAAAACATGAACGATTTTTCAAAATTCCAGCGTCTCCTTTTGCTTCGCAACTAAGTAGAAAATGCCTCGAACTCCCTAAGGGTTGAGGGTTGTCGAGCCTGGGGCTCTCCTACGCCTCAGGGCTATGGTATCCCCACTCGCTCCCCCTCCCTCGAGGGATACGAGCATGTGTTGAACACTTAATCGAAAAACAAAAGTCAGGTGATCGAAACTTGAGCGTCTCTTCTTTCCTATGCCTCGATACGCTTCGCGACTAAGTAGAAAATGCCTTGAATTCCCTAAGGGTTGAGGGCTGTCAAGCCGGGAGCTCTCCTACGCCCTAGGGCTATGGTACCTACACTCGCTCCCCCCTCAAGGGATACGAGCACGCGTCGAACACTTAGTTAAAAAAGCAAAATCTAGGCAAAAGAAAACAGAGAAGGCTCGAACTTATTTAAAGGCCCTTGGATGCATAGATGTTTTAAAGGCCTGAAACACTTAGTCAAAAAAGCAAAATCTATCCAAATGCATTACGATAGATGCATAGATGTTTTAAAGGCCCTTGGAGCCACACTAAATGTAAGTTACAAAAACTAACTTATTTACACGGGCACCTTCGCCCAGTTTTGCCCTACAGGCCGGCTCCGCTGTCTCCATCGCCGCCCTCCTCGATGGTGTACCCTTCATCTTCGATGGGCAGGACTTCATCCTTGAATAGCTTCGCCAGCGCTTCCCCCGGCCTTTCTATGGCAGAACCTCCTAAATCATATGGCCCACACACATGATTATTGTCTAAATAGACTCCAAATAACCATGACTATGTTCCATATGACTTAAAAAGTATGTCGGGTAAATCCCAAATTATCCATGATTCTCCAAGCAGGATCAATCATTGTAGAGAGACATTGCAGTATTACAATAGTTGGATATAAATAATATATCAAGGAGTAAAACAGCGGAAGACTTACAATAACATAAGTTTACAAACCTTTGAGTTTCAAATATTTACAACCATAAGTTTAAATTGTACAAACCATAATAGTAGTGGAGTAGTAGTAGAAAACCTTATTACAAGGCCAAATGAAAAGCTCTGCCCATGAGCTAAACATCTTTACTCGTCGTCGCTTTCCTCGACGACTGTCATGCAGCAGGATGCAAAACACTCCTACCCATGAGGCTCACCTGCAACAAGGGTTCAACAAACCCTGAGTACAAAAGTACTCAACAAGACTGACCCAACGAAAAAGAGGGGTGGAGACTCAAGAGATGCAGGCTACAGGGACAAGGTAAGGTCTGTAGGAGATAAGAAATTTTGCAGAAAAGCTTTAACAGAAAGAAAAGGTTGCTTGGACTAGCTCTAATTAACAACCAACTTCATTAAGCCTTAATCTTTGTTTAAGTTGTTACTACAATGATGAACACCGATCGAGTCTTCTTCTCCGAGAAGCAACGGCGATTCGAATCCATTTTCATACCCAGCTGGGACCTAGGTCACTGGAATACCGGAGACTTTAACTCCGATGCACCCCAGATGAACCGATATACCGGGATAACAACCGCAGCCGTATATCATCACATGGCACCCGTGAGCTCTGCGGCCCAACGTACCGAGATACGTGGGAACTTAAACCCCACAGTAAAACACACTATGACACAGATGGGATCTCTGGCCCCACGCTAGGTCACTCCATGATATACACGGCTCCAACCATCCGTATATCACTTCATGCATGTGGATTTTCTAATTTCTTGATATCAACAGATCACCATCGATATAGGACCTAGGGCATCAACAGACGGAAACACTACAGAGGGACTCCATTCCCAATGCAAGTTAACCGTCCGGACTCGATTTATTAACTATCATCATGATTCCAACAAGAAAACCATTCTCATCTTTTTCATTCTTTGAACATTTAAATAAATAAGCAGGGCTAAGCATTACTTTATCTTCCAAGCAGGTAACAAGGTATAAGGAAATAAGACAGGTAATGCAATTGGGTGGGTTTTCACTCAATTCCTATTACCTAATGCAACATATCATAGCTGAAGCGATAAAACTTTTATAAATAGAATAGGGTTTGAATGCATCCGGGGCTTGCCTTGGTATTCGGGGTAGACGGTCTCAAACTCTGGATCAACTCCTGATTCCTGAATCTGCTCTTCCTTCGGATCTGGGCGACAACGTTAACTCTCCGTTAACGGAAGCTATTCGATAATTAATATGCTTCAACATGATGGAATAGTAAACATGATGCTCGATGGATGCATGATCAGATTAAGGAATCGAGTACAACTTTTCTTCACGATAAAGTTGCAAGCCAACAAAACTTCGCTTATAAAACTCATTAGGGTTAACTATGCCATTTAAGAAATGAATTAAACACATAAAATAACGTTAATTAAGACCTAATGACATGACTAAGGTAAGCGCAAACAATTAAGTAAAGTGCCAAAGGTCATTAGGGTTAATGACCCAAGGTCATCAATCAATCCCAAAGTCAAACAAATCCTATAATGATTAAACCTAATTAAAGGGGTTAATTAATTATTTAAAGGCATAAAATAAAGGCATAAAATTAAAGTTATCAAATTAAGCCCAAAATTTTATTTTAGAAAGCTCTTACCCTAATTAGATGGCAAACAAATTTTAGAATTACAAGCCAATTATTTTATTTATTAAAAATCATTGAAGGTCTAGTTTTCAATTAAAAGGGCTAATTTTAACATATTCTAAAATTACTCAAATTTGGCATTTCATATTTTTCCTAGGTAGATTACATCATAAAGAACACTCACAAAAAATTTTAGAATTTTTGGAGCTATATATAAATTACTACGATTTTTCCAAGAAAATGGCATTTTAATTATTTTCTAAAAATAGAAAAAGAAAATCGGCACAGTACTCCCGCGCTGACCGACAGTGCGCCGGCGGTTGACCGGCGATTCCTCGCCGACGGCGAGGTCTCCGGCGACACGGTTTGTCCCTACAGGCTCATTTCGACACAACGCGTCGATTGAGGTAGCTAACGGCGCGGGAGAGCGACGGCGGGACCCACGCCGGCGGCCATGGCGGCGCGGCGGAGCTCGGGCGCGGCGACGTCGCTCACCGGAGCGGTTTCCGGTGACGGAAAGGTCACAGGCATGTGTAGGGTACTCAAATGGACTGATGTGGCAACTAAATGACATCGCTTCCTGGTTCCTAGCCAAAGCAGCAATGCGCGCAGCGGAGCGGCATGGCTGTGCCGGCGGCGAGCCACGATGACCGGCGGCTACGACATGGGATTGATGAAATTGATGGCATAGATAGATGTAGGAGCTCACCACAGCGCTGATGCGCACGCTAATGGAGGCTCAGAGCGGCTGGGTTGAGCTGCGGACATCGGCAGTGATGGCGGCGGCGACGCTCCGATGGCAAGGTCGGTGTCACCGGCGTCCCTGTGGAGCATTAAGCCAGCCAAGGTGCGCATGAGGTGCAAGATGACATGGAGAACATGATTGCGGGGTTAAATGTAATATAGATTAAGCAACCTTTTCTTTCTGTTAAAGCTTTTCTGCAAAATTTCTTATCTCCTACAGACCTTACCTTGTCCCTCTAGCCTGCATTTCTGGAGTCTCCACCCCTCTTTTTCGTCAGGTCAATCTTGTTGAGTACTTTTGTACTCAGGGTTTGTTGAACCCTTGTTGCAGGTGAGCCTCATGGGCAGGAGTGCTTTGCATCCTGCTGCATGACAGTCGTCGAGGAAAGCGACGACGAGTAAGGTGTTTAGCTCGTGGGCAGAGCTTTTCATTTGGTTTTGTAATAAGGTTATATACTGCTACCACACTACTATTATGGTTTGTACAATTTAAACTTATGGTTGTAAATACTTGAAACTCGAAGTCACTATACAAATGTAGGAATGACATCACCTTATAATCAATGGTCATATCCGAAGGTGTCATGTCCTCATCATTCTCCCCTTCTTGACAACAAACCCTCCTCGGTTTGAGCTTAGTTGCTGGACAGGTTGTTTGTAGTAGCCAAAATTGCTCCCCTTCTTGAAATTGAACCTGTTTCTTTACACGAAAACTTGGGGAACATGACATAGTAGGATGATAGCAAGTGCAGCCCTCTAGTAGATCATAATTATGTACAACAAAAGGAGATTTCAGATTGGAACAAATATAAACTCGATGCACCATATAGTCTCCTTTACAATTATATTTGCCAATAAAGTGATAAGTATGACTAGAAAACCATGAAAATTCAGCACATAAAAATTTCTCCTTCAAATAGTTTAGTTCACATAGAGTATCAAACTCAATATAACCTAAAGTATCTAGAGAAGATAATAATTTCAGCTCATCCATTTCACTAACAATTGGCAATAAAACATTAGTTTCCGCACATATTTTTGGTAACTCTTCTTTATCACAATGAGCATAATGAAAGTCATTTTGGGACAAAAGTAAATCAGATTTGGTGTGCACTAAATGTTGCTCACACGAGGTTGTGAGCACCTCATTATCTATCACGTCGTCCTCTCTCTTTTGTATGTTGTCCTACAAAAGATTAGGCGTAGCAAGAGGAACAACAAAAGACTGTTCTAGTTGATGCACCTTATCATTTGAATTATTTACAAGATATGGATTAACAAAAAATTCTCTCATCAAAATTTTCATATCATTCCATGTGAAAGGTTTATCTAAAGAACTTAAAGACTCCCACCAAGATAAAGCTGAATGTCGCAAAACATTAGTTGCATTCTTAATCTTTCTCCTTTCACACATACGACATTGTGCAAAAATATTATCTATTTTATTTTCCCACTCAATGTACTCATCAGCACCAATACCATCATAAGTAGGTGGGGAAGAAAGGATAAGGCGACCTGCGGGAGGAGGTGCAGCAGCAATAGTCTGTGTCTCATGCTTCATTGATGTCTCAAATAGGTGAGTGTTGTGACCTGTCATTGTTAGCATCAAACAAGAAAACACGCAAGTATGAATTATCCTATCAGCTACTAGGATGAGGTCAAGTAGTAAAGTTGCACCCTCTCAAGCATCTTACCAAGCCCTTACAAGTGTTCTTACCAAAGTAAAGTAGTAGACGGTACAACCAGTGGCTGATTCGTGATACCTGTGAGGATGTGGCACCAAGATTGCAAGGCTCTTTCTCTGTACCGATCAGAAGTATATGTGGAGCTTGGGTGACACAATATTTAGTAGCAAGGAATAGCAATAATTAATTTTAGAATTGCAAAACTGAAAAGTAGTCCCAAGCTAGTCTGTGTCGCCAGCCTAAACTTGTCCTAGACCTAGTTCAAGCAAGCAACAAAATAACTCAGCACAATACACAAAAGATGCAATCACTTCTGATTTTTTTTCTCTTTTTTTTGTGTGGCTTTTTTTTGCACCTTCTGCCTTTTCCTTTTTTTTGTGCAGCTCTTTCTTTCTTTTTTTTTTGCACCACGCCTTTTACTTTTTTTATTTTACTTCAAAAGTGCCAAAAAATATTTTGACAACTCAAACTGACACAAAATGTTTCAACAATGTACTCCTGTAGCCGACAAAAGATGGCCACTAAGGATTTTGTCGAGTGATCCCTCCACCAACTAGATAGAAGCAAAAAGAATCTGGAACTTTTGCAACGATAACTCTGCTTTTCTTATCTATGACTCACATGTAGTATAAACCTCTAGGAAAACAATCTACTTTCCATCTCACATTCAAAATAGATCCATCTCTAATCAATTGCGATCAAGAGAAAAATATGTATTCTTTTTCTACTACCACAAAAGAAGGCAAATATATTTTTTCCAACAGACAGAACTATTGCAGCAATGATTTTCTTATTTTTTGACTTGGAGAAGACAACTTCCAAGCTATAGACGTGGAGATGAAACTGAGATCTCGGAAACAGCAAGTATGATTTGACGTAAGGATTAGGGAAACACTGAGAACATGCACCGCCAAAAATAAATATGCAAGACTAGATTGAAACAAAATCTAGACACATCAAACACAAACACATGCAAGGGAGAACCGTTCAATAAAGCAAACTGAAATTAAAAATTGCAGCGGCACAAAGGGCGATAGGATAGCGGAAGAATAACGATGAACTCGAATATTTTTGTAGGGAAAATTTTCTGGATTTAAGGACAAAGGCAAAACACTCGAACTAGGGTAAAATATAAATTTGACGGTATACCTGAAGCTCTGATTACCACTTGGTAGGGACTAGGTTTTCTGATCTTCCGTCAGTTCAAGATAACTATCGATTTGGTCGGAGAGAGACTCACCGATCCGGCTTCAGATCACAAAGACCCAAACCCTGCAACCTTAGCACCACTTCTCCTCTGGTTATCAACCGTGTCACAATCCGGTTGACCTCACCAAGAAGGCTAATCCCTGCTGCGAGTCGAAGAACACAAGCAAGAACAAGATAAAACGCAACTAAGATTGAAGTGACAATTGCGGATATATGATTAAGCACACGAATGTGGGGTTTCACAAACCGATAACGGCGACTGTTCAATAACAGATTGATCTAAAGCAAAACCCCCCAAACCCTAATGAGGGTGGTAGCTACTGAATATAATGCCTAAGGGTCGTCACACCCCCTGGATGCACCCCCCTAACGGGCTCAAACACGATACACGGCCCAACGAACCAAAAACTGTGGTGCAGCACTAGAATAGATTCTGGATGCTGGATTGTTTCAATGTTTCCTGAAGACTTAGAAGGAATTTGGACCTCAACCCAATTCCATTGGTTTCCTTATGAAATTATCTTTCCAACCATGGGTAGAACATTGAAAACAGAGTCCGTATGCATCCTGGGCTTCCGTTTTAATTTGTGCTGGTCCTGGAGGCCGATGCAGACTCGAACTCGAATTGGGCTGGGCCTCCGTCTTGTCTTGGACGCCCTTGCTGGCCTCCAAAAGTGGTGGCTAGGGTGGAGGACGTCCAAGGGCTTCCTTGGTGAGTTCACCATCTACTTGGGTCATGCTTCCACTTGGTCCAGGGTCCCAAGGATGAAAAACAAGCCCATGACGACGACGTAGCTTCTGACAGAAACAGCAATAGAATATTTTGATGATTAGGAGACCTTGCTGATGTGATATTGATATGGGACCAGATCTATTTGAAATCCTATCAAATAAGCTTTCCACCAAGTGCTCATTAACCTCAATTGCACTCCAGATGGATGAGTTATGGCCTTCCCAATGAAGCATCGTCAGGCTGCCGACGAACCAAAAGTTGAACTTTGTTGAACTTGCATTTTGAGACACATTTGTACCTACAATCAAATAATGACACGGACATGTGGAACCAAGTGAATTATATCCAAAGTCACTATACAAATGTAGGAATGACATCACCTTATAATCAATGGTCGTATCCGAAGGTGTCATGTCCTCATCATCGAGGCCATCGCTTCCCCCAACGCCGTGTCTTGTGGCACCAGCAGGTCCACCATCGACATGTCTCCCGGCGGGTTCAGTGTCGAGGTCTTCTCCTCAAGCTGTGCCCCTGGCAGGCATGGAACCATCAATGCTTTCAACGCCGCTTCTTGCTTGGGCAGCTACTGCGTCGACAGGTCCAGCAGCATCGCGTCCCCCGGCAGCATCTGCTACACCTGCTGATGCTGGGGCCGGCCCCCGGTCAGCTCCTCCTCTTCTTGTCACTCCTGTGACTTCTTCTCCTCCTGCCACATCCACGGCAGCTCCTCTTCCTGTAGGGCCTCCTGCTCCTACTTTCGCAGGGCCTCTAGCTCATGTAGCCCCGTTGGCCATGGCTTTCGCTCTCCCATCGAGGGGGAGGGGCGATGGCCTCCTCACCCTCGAAGTCAATGAGGGCTACCTTAGTTCTTGGCTCATGGCCCTCAGAAGCTCCTACCTCAAGCATGGAAATGGAGACCTCGGGTTGGCCTAGGTAAGGAGCTCCCAACGCCGTGGTTTCGCTCCCTGGCACTGGGCCGAGCTCAGGGACCATGGACGTCGACGTCAAGGGAGCACTCCTTCCCTCCTGCGTCTTCCTCGGCTTGGAGTCACCACCCGTCACGGTCCCCGAGTCGCTTGACCCTGCAGCAAGAGCAGAACCCATCAGCCTATCATGAGCCATAGCCCTGAGGGCTAAGGGCAGCCACTTCGCCTCCCATGGTGCCAAGGGCCTCGACGTCGCACCTGTGACCGAGGCCCTCATCTTCGTGGCCGCGTCCACCCTGAGCCGCTTAGCCGGTGCAAGGGTCACCTCCTCGATATGACGCTTTGGCTTGGACAGAAAGCAGGTTAGCAGAGAACTTAATGAACCACAGAATGGGGAAGCAACGAGAAGAAATTAAAATCGACAACACTTACCCGAAGGGGATAGAGGCCTTTCGGGTCCCCCTCGAGCCGCCAGCTGATCTCGAGGCCCTACCCAAAGCTGAGCTCTTCCCAGGGCTAGGGCTGCTAGGGGCTGCTGGTGGGGCCACCATGCCTCCCTGCTCCAACGAGGTCTCCTGGGCACGACTCTGCTCCGCCCGCGCCGATGACCGGGACCAGGTCTCTCGAGTCGAAGTAGGCAGGGTCCTGTCGTGAGTACAACGGGAGGAGGACGAACCCCTCGAGTCGAGGGGTCAGCTGACCTTTTCCCTCACAGGCGCTCTGAGGCCGACGACACCGGCTGAGGGGCATGCTGCTCCGGTGCATCCTCCTGCACCAGAAGACCATCAGTGCGGGAGGGACCAAACAGAAAGAGCTCGAGACATCCCACCACCCCTTCGACATTGGCATCATCATCATCCTCGTCTCCCTCATCCTTTGAGGGAGACTCCTCCTCTGGGAGCCCGTCGTGCCTCTGCTACGCACGGCGCTTCTCACGCTTTTCGCGCACCCAAAGCTTCTTGTTCTTTTTCTTCTTCTCCTCATCCTTGCGCCTCTTTTCCTGCTAGGCATCAAAGCGTCTTACCTGATGATTGGGAGCATCCTCCCTCAATGGGGGCCTCGATCTCCGGTAGTCGATCCCCCCTGCACGAAGGCACTTAGTCGCAAGGACAAGAGTAAGGAAAAATGGACAAAACATAAACGCAAAAAGCATAGGTCCAGGCACTCACTAGGTTGAGGTACCCCTCCTCCGACTGCATAGGGAGGCAGTTGATGTCCTCTACCCTAAACGAACCTGCAACCATCCCCTTCACCAGCGCGATGATCTCCACGATGGATATCTCCTCGCTGGACATCCGGCACCTCTCGAGCACCTCGGGTGCCACCACGAGGAGCATCTCGTCCAACCGCAGCTGGCGCTCCATCAAGGGGAGCACCCATCGATTGTGGAAGGCTGAGACCACCACACCCGCCATCAGGCCTGCCTCTTGAAGGGTCCTCATCGTAGCGGCAAGGGGTCAAAATCAATGTTAAAGATCCCTCGTCACACCGTGTGACCAGTTGAATAGACGCTCGGTGATGAGCCGCCTGGTGTACGGTGGGAGGTAGCCTCCATCATTGCGGAGGTAGAACCATTGCTCGTCCCACCGGGCGTGGTTGGACATCAACCAGGTGGGGATGTACTCGCGCAGCACCTCTGACTTGCCTGTCTTTAGTGCGAAGTTGAGGCAGCCCGCTCTGACGATCCGCCTCACGTCTGGTCCCACCGAAGAGGCGAACCACTCCTCCTTGTAGAGATGAAGCCACAGCTCCCAATGTGGCGCCATCCCTAAGTAGCCCTCATAGACGGTCGTGAAGATGGCAGCGTTGGAAATGGCGTTGGGGGAGAATTGTTGGAGCTTGACGCCGTAGAAGTTCATCAGCCCCCGCATAAACTCGCTCGGGGGTGCTCCGAACCCATGACGGTGGTACTTGAGGAAGCTCACCACGTAGCCCTCCAGCGGGTTTGGCTCCAGGTGGCTCCTTAGCGGTGCAATCCACTCTGGGTGAGTCAGATCGGTGACGGGGCGGAGAAGTCCTTCTCCCACCAGCTCAGTCAACCTCTACCGCGTTACGATCGATGGGCACCAGGGTTCGGCAGGCTGGAGGATGGGGGCCATGGTAGCAGCGCTGGCATGGATCTGTTCAATGGACATGGCAGCGGCGGCAACAAAGCGAATCTCCTTGGCGGATGGGCGATCAGGAAGGTTCCCAATCGCGACTTCTTGCTCTAAATTCCTACCCTTGCGCGCACGAAAGCAGGAACTCGGTAGCACTAGCGGTGATGAAGGCAGGATGGCAGAGGTAGGGGCAAATAGTGCCTGTCCCCCCTAGCTTTATACTCAGGAGGAGCAATGAGCGGAATCCAGCGGCAGAAAAAGGTAACTCCCCACAATTAATGCGTTTACCTAACCGTTCCCCCTCGATTCTCGGCCGGATACATGCGTCACACCTCAGGCAATTAGCTATTGCCTGGGCCCGCCACGATCTCCACCACCACACCGTTTAACCCTCCTCCTCAAAAGATGCGTCTGACGGTAAGAAAAATAAACGTTACTTACCGACGGATTCCTCCAGGAGAAGGTAAAGGGGCTCCGACCCCACAACAAGCCTTGAGGGAGCGAAGGCTGGCCCTCGACCAGGGTTCGACAGCCGCCCTCGAGCACCCGAGTCAGGGGTGACCAAGGGGGAGCCAACATGAGGCTCGGCTTGAGAATGAACTCTTGAGACCCCTTTGGACATATCCAAGGCAAAATGCTACGGACTTTTCTGGAATCCCCCTGAAGGGAGGCATCGACCCGCCGAGACCTATCGAATGGAATTGGTATCCGTAGGTCCATGAGTTTTGCTTTAATGAGACTGCCTTCGGGCCACTAGCCAACCTCTATAGAACGAGGAACGGGCTCTCACTTGGATTTTCCTGTTACCAGCTCACTGAAAACTTTGAGGCTCGCCCTATCGAGGGTAGTCCGATGCTTCTCGCCTCATGTCCGATCGAAAGGAATCGTGAGATGAACACCAAGGCCGGCAATGCCCCAGCCGCACGAGGCTCGGGGGCTTGACCGTGCCCGGCACCCCTCAACGAAAGAGGGTCAAAAATCCCCCAGGGGCTCAACGTTCCGAGATACCCCTCGGTAAAGCTCCACGACTCCAGTTCAGGTCCATACCCAACTAGATGAGCACCCCTCGACCAAAGACAAATAAAGCCCTCGAAGGAGTCTTCCAACTCCTCCGAGGCCTCAGGGGCTACCCCCATGGGGGACGCTCGCGCGCCCCCCACAGAAAAATCCGAGCCGCACCTCACTCCCGACTCCTGACTCCCTGCCTGAGTGCCAGCACTCGCGCAGGCCTCAGGGGTGTTGACACAGTTTTTCGGCACGTGTCAATAAGGATCGGGAGACTAAACTAAATCGGCAAGAGGTTAGTTTTTCTTCAGCATTGCTTCCAAGTTGCCGATGGGTGATTGCCGATGAAGGGCATGTTAGTCTTGTACATTGCCAATTAACCCAAAGAGCTGTTTCCAATAAGGTTGACAGAGGACGAGAGGATTGTTACCGATGAGGCGGAAAGAGCTGTTGCCGATAAGAATGGCAGGAAGACTGGGAGGTTGTTGCCGATGCCAGGAATATAATAATGAGGAGATAACTTCATCATGACGAAAGCGGACAGAGGATCGGCATCATAGAGCTTATGATTTTTGTAGTATAGTTTGAGTCCAACTCCTATACGAGTTTTATTTCTTTCCTTAGGAGGTAGAGTTCGTATAAGGAATTAGTTTATTTCTTCTATATTTGAGCTTTGCGTGTTAAATTAGGACTCTTCGATTAGCGGAGTATAAATATATGCCAGGGGGCATTGTAATAGGGATCCAAGCATCAATAAACAAATCTAATTTTTATCGCAATTTACTTCTACCAGTACTTTACTTTTTGATGACTTCGTCAAGTATTTTCCTTTTCAACAAGTTCTTTCAAGAATCGACGAGCTGCATCAACTTGATCTCCGGTGACCGTGCAGGTTCCGCGTTTACTGAGCACGATTCAGGCTTTGACTTCTGGGCATATTGCTGTCATCTCTTCTAAAATGTTCAATAGTTATTGAATACATTCTGAGCTTTGACGTCCGGGCGTATCGTTGTCGTCTCGTTCGGATTTTATTCAAGTTATCATCCTTGTCGATTAACAGGTCAAATCGACTGGCACGCTTCGGATATCGAATTTGGGTATTAGCCCGGTGTGTTTGCATACAAGAATTTTGCATCAACACATCTTTTGGCACGCCTGGTGGGACCAAGTCAACAGATTTATCATGAAGAATCCTGCTGATATCAATCCAGAGAACATCATTGAGATATCAGAGTCAGATCTTAAGGAAGATCAGAAGCTTGCCATGGAAAAAGCCATGAAGGACTACAGGCAGCTTTGCTTGAAGTCTTTCAGCATGAATAGGGGCAGAGAAGTCATCCAGAAGCAAGATTTGCCGTTGCCTCGGCAGGTAACTTTTGATTCCAACCCTGGTAAATTACAGGAGATGGTTAATTCTGCATTGAATCAGGCTTTGATCAACCACTCCACTGTGCTGTCCAATACTATTTACAATGTTGTTGTGCAAACACTAAGAGAAGGACAAGCACCAGGTTATGTCGGGCCGGCATATCATCAGCCGGGATCGGCATCTGTCAGTACTCCATCGGCAATTCCAGCCGTTGAGAGTATGGAAGCTCCTGTTCCTCCAGCTTTATCAGGATTATCTAACACTGAAGCCACACTGATAAGTCAAATTTAATGTCTCAGGAAAGGCAGATCACTCAATTGGGTACAGATCTATCGGCATCGGCAATGTCAGGTCCTTTAGGTCAACATAGTCAAGTTGCTACTAATTGGTGGGGATATGGGATGCCTCTAGGACCATCTACTGCCAATTCTGGATTGCCTCAGGTGCATGATGTAGCAGGAAAGAGTCCTATGGTGTCGGCAACTTTGGTCCGACCGATGACCCAGGTATCACATTATTCTACTACACCTCTTACTATACAGCCATTGTCAGTGGGATTCCACGTGCCTTCGCAGCAAACGTCTTATGCGAACCCATTGGCAAGTTCCCTGCCAATGCAACAGAAGGTTTCTACTGTAGAACAACCCATAGTGCTGTTTGTATCTCAATCTAGGTTACCTACAAATCAAGGCAATTATGCTGGTTATCATCCAATCATACAAGAGCATCAATTGTCAACGAGCTATCAGCCATCGGCAAGTCAGGTGCCGATGAGTTATAATCACAATTGGTCAGGGCAAGCATCAGCTCAGCAACATACTACTCAGCCAAGCTACCAGGCGATGGGGACTCAGCAGTATTGTCCACAGGTAGCTTTCCAGGATCAAACATCGGCAAGACAGCTGATGAGCTTTGCTTCGCGAACTAGTGCTGTGAATATGCCGATTCCTCCAAACCAAGTACCACAAGGATATGTAGAAGCATATCAGCCAACACCTCCAGCAGAGATTCAGCCAGTGCATCGGCAAGATCAAGATGCGTTTTGGACCGATAAGATCGCGGAAGTGATGAAAGAGCAATTTGGGATTCAGCCCAAGATTAATACTTATCTTATCGAACTCCGTACCCTTCAGCTTATGACTCAATTCCTTTCTCGAATCGGTACAAGGTGCCAGATTTCACTAAGTTTTTTGGGCAGGATGATACGTCGACGATGGAGCACATCAACAGATTCATCATCCAGTGTGGAGAAGCTGCTAACAGGGATGAGCTGAGGGTCCGTTTATTCTCGTCCTCTTTGTCTGGATCGGCATTCATGTGGTTTATCTCATTGCCACCGAACTCTATTCTTACTTGGGCCAATCTAGAAAGACAATTCCATAAGTACTTCTTTGCTGGTGTCCATGAAAAGAAGCTTATCGATTTAATGAAATTGAGACAGCGAAGCGACGAATCGGTGGAGAGTTTTGTGCAAAGGGTACGAGACATGAAGAACAGGTGCTATAGCCTAGTGCTTGATGATCGTCAGTTAGCTGGTTTGTCTTTCCAGGGTCTGTTGTCGCATCTCAGGGACAAGTACGATTCTCAGGAGTTTGAAAGTCTTAGCCATATTGTGCAGAGGATCTCTGATCAAAGTGCTCGAGCTCCAGAACTTAGGAAGAGCTAGAACAAGAAGGTGTCCTTTATAGAAGAAGCAGAGGAATCAGACTCAGATGAAGAACCAACTATTGGCCTGGCTGAGTGGGTGAAAGGTAAGAAGCCAATATCATGTCCTTTTGTTCAAAAGGAGCCAGAGAAGTTCACATTTGACATCACGAAGGCCGATAGAATATTTGATCTGCTGCTTCAAGAGGACCAAATCAAGCTATCACCTAATCATGTGATCCCATCGGCACAAGAGCTAAAGAAGATGAGGTACTATAAATTTCATAATGCAACTTTGCACAGTACTAATGATTGCAAAGTATTCAGGCAGCAGTTGCAATCGGCCATTGAATCTGGGAGGATCAAGTTTGATAACTCTAAAGCTCAGAGGCCGATGAAGATTGATCAACATCCTTTTCCTACAAACATGGTGGATGCCGTAAGCAAGACCAAAGTGTTGACATTAGCAAGCGCTAAAAGGAGAGCATCGTTAGATCCTAGACATCAAGTAACTGTCAATAACTTAAAGGGGAAAGAAGTAGTAGAAGAAAGTAGTAGTTCAAAAAGACTTCCTAGGCCTGCTCCATACAGAGTTTCAGGTGATCACTATCGACAGCGGCAGCAGGAGTTGCGTCGGGAAGAGTGGCGTCGGCATGAAGATCATTGGAGATGCCCCTTCTTCACCTACTGCTGGGAAGAAGGCATTAAATTGCCTATGGTTGATAGCTGCCCCGAGTGCAATGGTTATGATCGAGCCGATCGGACAGAAAGAAGATCGCGCTATGGTAATCGGAGCAAATACATCGATAAGCCGATCAGAGAGAGGGCATCGGTACATGATCGGCTGGGGGCAGAACTAGTGTACATGAAAGGTTAGGTAGGCATGACGACTGCTTGCCAATGAACTGAGAGGAGCTCGAGGAGATGGCCAATGCAAGAGTTCCTAATGAGGTGATTCTTTGCAAAGACTCCAATATAAACTGCCCAGGTTTAGGTATGAAACTGTATCAGCCCATTTAGAAGACAAAGCTTCCTTAATGGTGCCCTAAAGGTCTGACAAAAACTCAGAAGAGGAAGATGCAACGGGAGTGCAAAGAAGAAAACCCCCTTGGAGCAAAGTCTCAAGTGTGGCAGCCGAAGCATAAATATGGAAGTCCATCGGCAGATATCAACATGGTTTTCATGTTGCCGATGGAATTTCGGGCACTTGCCGATGAGGAGGAAGAGAGAGTTCTTTCAGAACAAGTGGCTCAGCTGATCTTGGATCCGATGATGGCGGTCTTTGAGAAGCCTACCGATGATGAGAGATAGCATCTCAAAGCTTTATTCGTCAAGGGCAGAGTTGATGGGCAGCCAGTGTCAAAAATACTCATAGATGGAGGGGCTGCGATTAACATCATGCCATATGTCGTGTTTCAGAGGCTCGAAAAAGGAGATCAAGATCTAGCCAAGACGGAGATGAAGCTCAAGGACTTTGAAGGGAACATATCACCGGTCAAGGGAGCGCTATGCACTGAGTTGACCATCGGCAGCAAAACATTGCCGACCACGTTCTTTGTCATCGATGGTAAAGGTGCTTATAATTTACTATTAGGAAGGGATTGGATTCATGCCAATTGTTGTGTTCCTTTTACAATGCACCAATGCCTCGTGCAGTGGGTTGAAGATAAAGTTGAGGTGGTTCCTTGTGATTCATCTTATATAATTGCATCAGCAGAATCAGGAACTTACGAGCGGTCCAAGTGCATATCGGGAGAAGCATGGGATTTGAAGTTCCTCAGGATTGCCGATTATGAGCTGCCACCGATCCAAGAAGTCAGTTCTGAAGATGAGTTGTAAATAGATAGGTTTGCCAATGATGGAAAACTGGGCCATGGGTTTACATCGACAGATGATTTAGTTGAAGTAGATATCGGTAATGGTGATAGACCAAGGCCAACTTTTGTTAGTGCTAAGTTAGATCTCCAAAGCAGAGAACAGTTGATTGCTTTATTGAAAGAATATAAGGATTGTTTTGCTTGGGATTATACAGAGATGCCTGGGTTAGATCGATCTATCATTGAACATCGGCTACCTATCAAGCAAGGATATCGGCCGCATCATCAGCCCGCACGCCGATGCAATCCTAAAGTGCTGCCTGATATTAAGGCCGAAATAACAAGGTTAATTGAAGCAAAGTTCATCCGACAATGCCGATATGCTGAATGGATTTCTAATGTGGTTCCTTTCTACAAGAAGAATGGGAAACTTCATGTTTGTATTGATTTCAGGAATCTTAACAAAGCTACACCAATGGATGGCTACCCGATGCCCGTTGCCGATTTATTAATTGATGCTGCTGCTGGACATCGGATTATTAGCTTCATGGATGGGAGCGCTGGATATAATCAAATCTTTATGGCTGAAGAAGATATCTCCAAGACTGCCTTCAGATGTCCAGGTCATGTGGGGTTATTTTAATGGATAGTCATGACTTTTGGTTTAAAGAATGCCGGTGCTACTTATCAGAGAGCAATGAATTACATTTTTCATGAATACATCGGCACATTGGTTGAAATTTATATAGATGATGTGGTGGTTAAGTCTGGAGACTTCGGAAATCATCTAGTTGACTTGCAGAAGATATTGGAGTGCACAAGGAAACATGGGTTGAAAATGAATCCCAACAAGTGTGCATTTGGTATATCGGCAGGACAATTCTTAGGCTTTATGGTGCATCAGAGGGGTATTGAAATTAGCAGGAAATCCATTGATGCCATCAATAAAGTGATTGCTCCTATCGATAAGACTAAACTACAGTCTCTGATCGGCAAGATTAATTTTATTCGAAGATTCATATCTAATTTATCAGGAAGAATCAAAGCTTTCAGTTCATTATTGAAGCTGAAGGCCGATCAGGAATTCGTGTGGGGAGAAGAACAGCAGTTGGCTTTAGAAGAAATTAAGAAGTATTTGGTGAATCCTCCAGTGCTAGTTCCACCCCAACACGGGGAGCCCTTCAGGTTGTATCTGACGGATGATGATGAAGTCATTGGGTCAGCACTAATCCAAGAGTTTGAAGGGAAAGAACGTGTAATCTATTACCTGAGCAGAAGGTTGGTAGATGCTGAGACCAGGTATTCGGCCATTGAAAAGTTATGTTTATGCTTATATTTCTCCTGTGTTAAATTAAGGCATTATCTATTAACGGTCAAATGCACTATTATATGCAAAGATGATGTGGTCAAATATATGCTGTCAATGCTAATTCTAAATGGAAGAATTGGCAAATGGATTCTAGCATTGTCGGAATTTGATCTGCGCTATGAATCAGCTAAAGCAATCAAGGGGCAAGTGATGGCCGATTTTATTATTCAGCACTGTGGCGTGGTGAGTTTTGTGGAGATTGCTCCGTGGACACTCTTCTTTGATGGTTCTACGTGTGGGGAAGGAGCAGGCATCGGCATTGTGTTGATATCACCTCAGGGGAAGAAATATGAATTCTCATTGCCGATTGCTACCACATCGACAAACAATCAGGCTGAGTATCGGGCTGTGTTGAAAGGTTTGGAGCTACTCAGGGAAGTCTATGCCGATGTTGTTGAAATCTTCAGTGATTCGATGCTGATCATTAATCAAATTAGCTGGGGCATATGAATGTCGAAGTCAGGTTTTAATCTCATATTATGTGAGATGTCGACAATTATTGAAGGAGTTCAGAGATTTTTGTCTTGAGCACATCTCCAGATTGCATAATGAAGAAGCCAATTGGTTAGCACAGCATGCCTTGGGGTATCAGCCAATCCACGAAGTGTTGACATCGGCAACTAATGCCGATGACTGGAGGAAGGAGATTGCCGATTACCTGAAGGATCCATCTAGGAAAGTCGAGAGGCGGATAAGGTTTCAAGCTACTAAGTATGTGCTCCTTGATGATGAGTTATATTATCGGACGATGGATGGAGTTTTGCTCAGGTGTCTTGGAAAAGAAGAATCAAAGAGTTTAATGGGCGAAATCCATGAAGGAGTATGCGGGGCGCATCAATCGGCTTTCAAGATGAAGTGGATGATCAGGCGGAACGGATATTACTGGCCGACGATACTCAAAGATTATTTTGAGTATTTTAGAGGGTGTCAGGAGTGTCAGAAATTCAGCAACGTTCAAAGAGCACCTACATCGGCAATGAATCCTATCATTAAACTGTGGCCATTTCGAGGATGGGCTATTGATCTCATCGGTCAGATATATCCACCATCAAGCAAGGGGCATAAATTCATACTTGTCGCTATCGATTACTTTACAAAGTGGGTCGAAGCAATTCCTCTGAAGAATGTGACATCGGCAAACATGATTGATTTTGTAAAGGAGCATATTGTGTATCGGTTCGGTATTCCTCAGACTATTATGACCGATCAGGGAACCATGTTCACGTCAGGAGAGTTTGATAGATTTGCCGATGAGATGGGGATCAAGGTCTTGAATTCCTCGCCTTATTATGCTCAAGCCAATGGTCAGGCCGAAGCCTCTAACAAAGGGATTATTAAACTCATTAAGCGCAGGATTAAGAAAAATCCCATAAAGTGGCACCTGGTTCTAAACAAAGCTGTATGGTCATATCGGATGGCTTGCCATGGTGCTACTAAAGTATCACCTTATCAATTGGTATATGGACATGATGTAGTTTTGCCTTGGGAGATCAAGACTGGTTCGAGGCGGATATTTCATCAAGATCAGCTGTTGGCCGATGATTATAGTACACTCATGAAAGATGAGTTGGAAGATCTGGCGAGTCATCGGCTGAAGGCTTTAGTTAGCATTGAAGAGAATAAGAAAAGAGTTGCTAGGTGGTATGACAAGAAGGTAAAGGTGAAGGAATTTTTTAATGGCGATCTAGTCTGGAAACTGATTTTACCGATTGGGATTAAAAGCGCAAAATTCGTCAAGTGGTCTCCTAATTGGGAGGGTCCTTATCGCATCAATCGGTCCGTTCCTGGTAATGCCTATATCCTAGAAACTCTTGAAGGAGAAGTATTTCCAAGAGCGTTGAACGGTAAATATCTAAAGAAATATTATCCTAGTATTTGGATAGACGCTTGAAGGAACAGGTGCATTTACTGATTCAATGAGAACGTATCGACATTACATGAATATGAAGTTCTACAATTATCGATGCATTGCATTGCCGATAGAAAGAAGGTTTTACAAGTTCAACAATGAACGAATGGTTGATATTGCACGTAGGCGAATTTGGTTGGCTTCCTCTAGTGTCTTTGCATCTTCATCGGCATTACCTTCAACTGACTTGATTTTCTTATTTAGTGCCAGCGTCTTGAGGGCTTGATTGTCCCTTTCTTGGTGGAGAGTTTTGATAGCTCTAGGCATTTGAGCTTTCTCCTGATTCACTGCATTCAGAGCTTCTTTGACTTTCCTCAGTTCAACTAGCAAGGCTTCTCTCTTTGCCGATAATTGAGCGATCGACTCTTCCAGATCTGCACAAGACGCTTCTAGTTTACCGATGTCCTTGTGTTTCTCATCAGCAGATTGCTTATGTTTCATCATATCCTCCTAGAGCTGTGCCTGCATGGATCTATCAGTAATTCACTGGGCCGCCTTCTGGTATTGCAGCTACCGGCTCTCCAGATGTGCAGCTTGAAAGAGTACTTCCTCGACATCGGCAGGAATCTGGCCTTGAATTGCTTTGAAGGCTGCTCTTGTAGAATCAGAGTCCTAAATCAGCGAGGAGGTTTCTTGTTGCAGCAGGGATAGTAGCGTCTCCAGCCTTAACTTGGTTTCAGATGATAGAGCTTCAAGGGCTGGAGTGGAGCTTTCTTCAGGCTCTTCATCATCGGGAATAACCCCACTGATAGAAAAGGAGAATAGGCTGTCGGGGGAATCTTGCTCCTAAAAGAGAAAAGTGACGTCAGCAGAAGAATCTAAGTGTTGAAGATTAACTAAGGGAGCTAACTTACTTGTTTCAAAGCAACCTCTCTGGCTAGAAGAAGCAACTTCAAGAGTAATTGCCGATGGCGTCTCCAGTGTTGGCGTCTCGATTGGCTATTGCTGCAACACCAGTGCTGATGAAGACTCTTGTACAGCAACAACTGCCGGTTGAAGAACAGTTGCCAATAGGGAAGCATGCGTAGGAGCATCGGGCGATATCTGGCGAGGCAAGGATGTCGATGATGCGATTGGAGCTGGTGAAAGCCTCGACCATTTTGATTGAGACTCGTCCTCCGATGAAGCCTTACGCTTGTGCTATAAAATATCAGCATCGGATGGCTAGGGGGCATCGGCAATGGATGGTTGAAGTGTCTACACACTCGGGGCTGTTGCCGATGTGACTACTTGATGCTGTGAGAGAAGCAGATGAGTAAAACTGCCAATACGATGGTCAGAGTTTAATTTGAGGGGTACCTCTGGAGAATCATCAAGGATGATGAAGCGTGGCGATGAAGGTGCAGCAGGTGGAGATGAAGGGCGAGTTGCCGATGAGGGTTCATCAAATGTAGAACTTGCACCCTGAAATATGAGATCAGTATATTATGGCAATCGGCACACAGGAGAAAATAAGACAGTTACCTGGAATGTCCGTGCTAAGGATGCGGCCATATCCGATGGAGCAGCCATACTTCTGGTCAATTTTGATTTGAAGGAGCTCTTCTTGAAATGACCGCGGCACATCAGAGCATCTAATGAGGGAGCTCTGTAGCCGATTGTGGATATTGGAGATATCAGCTGTAGCCTTATAACTTTGCCACTCTTGCTCAATATTGGAATTGGATCATCAACCTGTTGAAAAGGAGTTAGTTGCCGATAGATTGAAAAAGAGAATTGGGAGAAGTGTAGATAGTCAAACTTACTACATCGGTAGGTATGGCATGATCAGGATCGATGAGATTCCAATAGAAGTGAGGAGATGTGAAGAATAGTTGCTCTTTCCACTCTTGCCACCATAATTTGAAAGATTCAGTGATGAAGGAAGCCGGTACCCAATCGGTCAGGTCAACATTAGAGGTATCGGCATCAGGAGGAAGAGTTACTATCTTGCACCAATCCATGATGCTAGTGATAATTTCTCTTGGTTTAATCACATCGACAAAGCAGAGGTTGATGGGCAGTTGTCCAAAAGCTAATTGTCTGGCTACTGCCGATGGATAATAGAACTCGTATGTGGGATTGATGTTCTTCCCACTTCCAAATATGTTGACTGGGATGGTGCGAGGGGTGATTATTGCACTAAGAATATCGGCATCTTTATTCAAGGCCTCATCGGTAAAGTTGAAGAAAAGAGGGAATCTTGCTTCTTCATCAACATAAGGGACCCAGGCCCGAAGCTCAAAAGGGATGCCTATGTAGAGTCTGTGGAAGAGATTACCGATCTAAGCTCTGTTTGCTTCCACCCTGGTAATACTGCCAGTGCTTCTCCAAAGTTGAGAGGGGGGCGTGTTGCCGATTCTTCTTCCCCGAGTTGATAGTCTTCAGGAAGATTTCGAGGGAACCGCTGGGTGAACAGATCAATGTAAAAATACTTGTGCATATGGGTGTTCAGCCACATATTGATGAACCACCAAGGACCTCCCAGATTGCCAATGGACTTGCCTTGCAGCAGCCTTTGTGACACTTGGTAAAGAAGATGGTAAACTGAGCCAAGGAGATATCGGCCAAGTGGGAGTCTGACAACGTTAGCCAACATCTCTGCTGCAGGAAGGTGCATATTGGTTGGTCCAACTGTTCTGCCACAAAAGATGAATTTCTCAAGCCACATGTTCAAGAAAGCTGAGTGCTCCCTGTGATTAACAGATCCAGATTTCTGATACTCGCTGATATATCCGGTCCAACCATCGATGTTCCTGGTGGTCAGCCGATGCTCAGGCTTCCTCTGAAATAGAGTGTTGTCATTGGCAGTTGAGACATCCAGGCCAGTGAGCATGACTACATCAGCAAGAGTGGGGGAGACTAGTCCATGTTTGAAGATGAAGGCATTCATGGTATCGGACCAAAAATAGGAGGCAGCAATTAGCAGTGACTCGTTCCTCTCCATATCGGCAATGGACAATTTGATACACTGGTCTAGTTTTCATTCTGCCCAATACAGCTCCATCGGCCTGGCAACCCTTAGATACCAATCTTTCCATCCCTTAGTGGTTTTTGACCAAGATCAGAAAGTGTCAGTCCAAAGACCCAAATCGAAGTTCTAAGCTCTAAAGGGAATTCGATTGGTTTTCGCATTTATAATATCAGTTGGGTCTGGATTCCCCATTGGGCCTAGGCAGATGAATTGGTTTTGATGCATAGGGATGAGAAGTTTATTGCGAAGTTCTTGAGATTAAATATTGAAATAAGGAGGAGTCATGAACTCTGCGGAAGAGAGGAAAAGTTAAAAGACGGATAAAGAAGAAGATTAACCTTGGGGACGTCGAAGGGGATAGCCATGGCCGCAGACGAAGATGGAGAGAATGAAGAATGCTAATGGAGGCTAAGAATCGCCGCTAAGAGTAGCGCCGATTGAGTTCGTCGGAGGATCGCCTGCTGATGTCACCACTGGAGAGAGAAAAGCTAGGGTTGAATCGCAGATGAAAAATGGGCCACGACGGAGGAAGCATTATATGGGCCCGTTGGTACAGGATTTTCACTACAGCACGCACAACCTTTGAGAAGAAGTTCAGGCGACTTGGGTAATCATGACCTAGAGGAAATTTTGGTGCATAAAGTATTTTATACTCCAAAATTGGGGGCATGTGTTGACACCGTTTTTCGGCACGTGTCAATAAGGATCGGGAGACTAAACCAAATCAGCAAGAGGTAGGTTTTTCTTCAGCATTGCTTCTGAGTTGCCGATGGGTGGTTGCCGATGAAGGGCATGTTGGTCTCGTACATTGCCAATGAAGCCGAAGAGCTATTTCTGATAAGGTTGACAGAGGACGAGAGGATTGTTACCGATGAGGCGGAAAGAGCTGTTGCCGATAAGAATGGCAGGAAGACTGGGAGGTTGTTGCCGATGCCAGGAATATACCGATGAGGAGATAACTTCATCACGATGGAAGCGAACAGAGGATCGGCATCATAGAGCTTATGATTTTTGTAGTATAGTTTGAGTCCAACTCCTATACAAGTTTTATTTCTTTCTTTAGGAGGTAGAGTTCGTATAACAAATTAGTTTATTTCTTCTATATTTGAGCTTTGCGTGTTAAATTAGGACTCTTCGATTAGCGGAGTATAAATATATGCCAGGGGGCATTGTAATAGGGATCCAAGCATCAATAAACAAATCTACTTTTTATCGCAATTTACTTCTACTAGTACTTTACTTTTCGACGACTTCGTCAAGTATTTTCTTTTTCAACGAGTTCTTTCAAGAATCGATGGGCTGCATCAACTTGATCTCGGCGACCTTGTAGGTTCCGCGTTTACCGAGCACGATTTAGGCTTTGACTTCTAGGCGTATCGCTGTCGTCTCGTCTGATCTGTTCAATAGTTGTCGAATACATTCTGAGCTTTGACGTCTGGGCGTATCGCTGTCGTCTCGTTCGGATTTTATTCAAGTTATCATCGTTGTCGATTAACAAGTCAAATTGACTGGCACGCTTCTGATATCGAATTTGGGTATTAGCCTGGTGTGTTTGCAGATAAGAATTTTGCATCAACAGGGGGCTACTGTCGAGTACCCAGGAAAAGGGTACCCAAACCCTCGATTAACTGGACTAATCCCCGAAATCAGCAACGCAAACCCTCCATCGACATCCTTCACTGTCACTTTTGAAAGCCCATAGGCTAAGGCATACTAGGTCGGCCCATGAACAGGCGTCGACAGCCCAAAGCCATAGCCTGCTCGATGGTCTACCATGCGGACCGAGACTGTACGCTAGAGGGTACGATTCGGGCGACCCCTCGAGGATGGAACTTCGCCCAAGCGAACGGGCCGGCCTCAAGGATGGAACTTCACCCAAGCGAACGAGCCCGTCCTCGAGGATGGAACTTGGCCCGTGCAAATAGGCAGCCCTCAAGCATAGTATACCCCTCGGCTACCTACTCCCTGTACGGATCCAGGCGCATTCAATGCATTTTACCTGCTCCCGCCTAACCATATGGTCATAGTTACAGTAACAGTTGCGAGTATGGCAGTTGAATCCTGCTTTTACCGCCCATACCCCAGAATCTTGTGGATCGTACCTCACTGTTACACCATACCAAGCACTATGCCCCGTCCAGCACCCCCTTGAGACACATAAGTCAGCACATTCCCCGCATTTCTTGGGATTTGGCCTTATCCGATGGGCCTCGACCCCCTTGACTCGACCCCCTCAACTCGACCTGAGGCCTCGACCGTCACCCCTCGGCTCCATCACGCTGACCCTCGAGTGGGACTTCAACAACTCTGGTCAACACTTCAACAACTTTTGACGCGACAGCTGTAGGACCTCTCATGCCGATGTACACCTCTACCGTGGCACCGACATGATCAGCATCAACGTCATACGTCACCGACCACGTTAGCCCTAAAAACATGTATTCTTATGCCCCTCCTTCCCCTATAAAATGAGGC
This sequence comes from Bothriochloa decipiens, assembly GCA_023333625.1. Classification (NCBI taxonomy): domain Eukaryota; kingdom Viridiplantae; phylum Streptophyta; class Magnoliopsida; order Poales; family Poaceae; genus Bothriochloa; species Bothriochloa decipiens. The sequence continues at coordinate 15,591,790 of CM041643.1, forward strand.
ACCAGGACTTTAGCTAGAGAGATCTAGAGCATCATACGCTAAGGCTTTAGATCATAGAATAACACCGTGAGACAGTGTGAAGTAGAGAGCTAAGCGCCCAAAGCACTCGAGCTCCAGCTCACGCTTCTCATATCCGCTTGTATTCACCCCTGTACTAGCACTTTGGTGCAAGCTAACATGAACTATCTCCCCCGCTGGACGTAGGGCCTTCTTTGCCCGAACCAGGATAAATCGCTGTGTCGATACCCAGAAAATGGGTACCCCAAACCCTTGGTTTACCAAACTAAACCCCGCAAAATCAGCAACTCGACCCCTCCGGTAACCTCCCGCGATAACATACAGAGGCCCGTAGGCTGAGACATATCGGGCTGAAACATGCACGGACAACAATGGCCCAAAGCCAAAGCCCGCTCGGGAGGCTACCGAACGGACTAGCACTGTACACTCGAGGTTACAATTCATGCGACCCCTCAAAGACGGAACTTCGTCCGCCGAACGAGCCTCCCCTCGAGGACGTAACTTCGCCCGCCGAATGAGCCTCCCTTCGAGGATGTAACTTTGCCCGCCGAACGAGCCTGCCCTTGAGGACGGAACTTCGTTCGGGCGAATGGGCGGCCCTCGAGGGGAGTACACCCCTCGGTTTACCGACTCTCCCGTACGGGCCCGAGCGCATTTAATGCGATCTATCTACCCCTGCCTAACCACATGGCCACAGTTACGGTAACAGTTGTAGGCGTGGCAGTCAAATCTGCTTTTACCGCTCACACCCCGGAATCCCGCAAGTCATACTACGCTGTTGCGCCATACCGAGCACTGTGCCACGACCAGCACCGCCTCGAGACGTATAAACTAACGTGTTTTCCACGTTTTTCAGGATTCGGCCTTATCCAGCGAGGCTCGACCTCCTCGGCATGACCCCCCTGACTCCGGCCAAGACCCTCGACCGTCGCCCCTCGACATCAACAAGCAAACCCTCGAGCAGGACTCAACAACTCCTGACGCGACGGGAGCAGGACCTCCCATACCGATGGACATCGCTATAGCGGCACCGACGTGATCGGCCTCAACATCGTACATCATTAGCTGTGCGGACTCGAAATACATGTACCCCTGTGCCCCTCCTTCATCTATAAAAGGAGGCGCTAGGACCTACGAAAGAAGGAGGGATCGAGAGATAGAAACGCTAAGTCTTTAGATCATAGAACGATACCGTGAGACAGCGTAAGGTTGAGAACTACGCGTCCGAACGCCCAAGCTCCACCTCGTGCTCCTCACACCCGCTTGTATTTTCCCCTGTACTAGCACTTCGGTGCAAGATAACATGAATCATCCTCCCCCCACTGGATGTAGGGCCTTCTTTGCCCGAACCAGGATAAATCGTCGTGTCCTTCTTGCATCACCGACCGGATTAAGGGAGCACGCAATTATGAATATTACTCATTGGTGTTAAACCCCCGAGGGTCAAAACACCGACAGTTGGCGAGCCAGGTAGGGGAGCCGCGTGTCACTAATGATTTCTCGCCATTTTTTTGAATGGGCGACTTTGTTTCACCACTTCCGCACGCTACGGTGATTTGGTTTGGGAGCCTAGAGTTCGTGACCCTCGACCAGGGCTACAACATGACCCTGCTCTCAATCAGTGACCCGAACAAAGGTCGCGGTACTCCCACATGCTCTTGGGGGGCCACTCGCCAGTCCCACGACCTTGCTTCCACATCCAGAAGGAGGCACGGTCGGCACCGTCATCGCCATCAACCTAAGTCGGGGAGGGTTCCCGCCGCTTTCTCCTCGCCCCTGACCGGAGATGACGAACCCCCTGTCGAGGGATTGTCTGACCTGAGTTTAGGGGCAGAGGGCGAACCGGCAGGACCCCACCACAACCCCAACTCCACCTTCACCGTACGATCATCGAGGAGGTGCGACGAAGTTCCCGCTCGATCGAGCCCGCTCCCGCACGAGCTGTTCGAGCGTCATCAGCGGCCTTCGTTCGACTCCCACGATGCCACGACGACGATCTCGACAGTGACCCGCTCCAACATGAGCACGTTAGAGGGCCGCTCAGGCGCCTTTCTTCGTGCAATGATGGACGTAGGGACTGTCACACCAGCCTCCGAGGGTTCGGCCTTCACGAGAGCGCCAGGCCCCCGGAGGTACACCGTCGGCACACTCCGACGGTAGCTGTAGGAGGAGGCACGAGGGCAATTCCCCGTCTTCTGCTGCGGTGACCCCGACTTTGACTCTGATCATTGGGATCCTACCTGCGAGTGTCTCCACATCGATGGTGATGTCAACTCCGATCAGGACACCGTCGATCCAGCGGCCGCGACGGCTACAGCTGTGGTGGGTGACGCTCCCCCTAGAGCAGAGGAACAACAACTAGACGCACCCTGAGAAGCGCGCCCTCATCCTGGTGAGCAGGACTTGTAGCTGGCACAGATTCAGGAGTTGCAGGCGAAGCTCGCCAATGAGCAGGAATGCTTGTGCCTACTCGAACTGACCCTCGAGCAAGAGCGGCGACTGCCCGGCGGTAGAGCCCGAGCCAGGGCCCGAGAAGTCAACCAGCAGATCATCGAGGCAGGAGCACCCGAGCAACCCGCCAACTGCTATCCCCGAGCAAGCCAGAACATTGTTGCGACGGCTATGCTCCTCCACAATATGCCCGCGCCATCCAACTCGCAAGCTCGGCGGATACAACGTGAGGTCGAGGATCTCCTCCGAGTTGCTGCTGTCCAGCAAGCTGAGAGCTCAGCCTCGAGGTGTCGAGGGGCTGCCTCTGAGCCTCAGTTCGAGCCCTCCCGGCCCGAAAGGGAGGGCTTGCTCGATCAGGGGGCGGCCCCCCGACAGAAGGAGAAGCCGACCCGAGAACGTATCAACGACGACCGTGTTCCCCGCGACGCGCGCCCCAACATTGTCAAGAACCGCAGACGCAAGCACGGGGACGCCGAGGATCGAGGGTACAGCACCCATCGTGGAGGGCGTTACGACAGCGACGAAGATCGACAGGCCCCAGAGCCACCGGGTCCCCGAGTCTTCAGCAGGAGGATCTGCTGCGCCCAGCTGCCCGACAAGTTTCGGCCCCCCACGAGCCTCATCAAATACAATGGCAAAACCAATCCCGAGCACTGGCTAACTGACTTCCGGTTGGCTTGTCAGGCGGGCGGGGTGCGTGACGATCACGCCATCATACATCACCTTCCCTTGTTCCTGTCCGACACCACGCGTAGATGGCTCGAGGAGCTTCCCCCTGACCAGATTCGCGGCTGGACCGACCTTGTCCGGATCTTCGAGGGGAACTTCAAAGGTACCTACGTGTGTCCCGGGAACACCTGGGAACTGTGCAACTGCAAGCAGAAACCAGGGGAGTCTCTCCGTGACTTTGCTCGATGATTCTCCAAGCTCCGCACCAAGCTGCCCCACATCTCCGATCTCGACATCGTTCTAGCGTTTGTTGCGGGTACAACCTGCAAGGACCTAGTTCGCGAGTTAGGGCGTAACCGCCCCGACACCGTCGACGAGCTCATGGATGTGGTCGCCAACTACGCGGCTGGCGAAGAGGCCGTCGGTGCCTTCTTCAGCGATGGGAAAGACAAAGGAAAAACGCCGGTAGCCGACAACGCCGGAGGCTCGAGCAAAGGGCCGAAGAGAAATAACAAGAAGAAGAAAAATAAGCAAGGCAAGCATGAGGCTGCAGAAGACGATCTCGTCGCTGCAACCGAACGCAAAAGACCTCGAGGCCCCCCGAGGGTGCCATCTTTGACAAAATGCTCGAGGAGCCCTGTCCTTATCATAAGGACGGGGCAAGGCAAAAGCTTAAGGACTACCGCATGCTTCGAAGGCACTTCGAGCAAGTGGGCGTGAAGAAAGGTGACGACAAGAAAGACCAAGGCGGTGGTGAGGGAGACAACGGGGAAGACGGAAAATTCCCCGAAGTCTATGACTGCTACATGATCTACGGGGGCCCCTCGACCCAGCTCACGCCCCGACAGCGTAAGCGAGAGCATCAAGAGGTCTTCTCCGCTTGTGTCGCGACCCCTCACTACCTCGACTAGTCTGATGCGCCCATCACGTTCGACCGCGATGACCATCCGGATCGAGTCCCCAACCCCGGGGCCTATCCGCTCGTCGTCGACCCAATCATCATCAACACCCGCCTCTCGAAGGTCCTCATGGATGGCGGCAGCAGCCTAAACGTCATCTACCTCGAGACCCTCGACCTCCTGGGAGTCAGGAGGCACCAACTCCGACCTAGTGCTGGGGGGTTCCATGGCGTCGTGCCAGAGAAGAAGGCTTTCCCCGTCGGCCGTATCAACCTTCCTGTCTGTTTTGGCACCCCTGCCAACTTCAGGAAAGAGACCCTCACCTTTGATGTGGTCGGGTTTCACAGAACATATCATGCCATCATCGGTCGACCGGGCTACGCGCAGTTCATGGCGATCAGGAACTACACCTACCTCAAGCTCAAGATGCCAGGACCCAAAGGCGTCATCACTGTCGCCTCCTCCTACGAGCACGCGTACGACTGCGATGTCGAATGCGTCGAATATGGGGAGGCCGTCGAGCAAAATGCCATGATAGCCGCGACCCTCGAGCACCTCGCCGACGAGATGCCAGATCCCAAGCGACACGTCGGCAACTTCGAGCCAGCACAAGACACCAAGAAAGTCCTCCTCGACCCGAGCTGCCCATGCAAGAAGGTGCTAACGATCAGCGCCGACCTCGAGGATAAATAGGAAGCCGTGCTCGTTGACTTTCTCCATGCGAACGCCGATATGTTTGCGTGGAGTCCTTCGGATATGCTAGGCATACCGAGGGAAGTCACCGAGCATGCCCTGGAAATCCGGGCCGGGTCCAGACTGGTGAAACAACGCCTGCGCCGCTTCAACGAGGAGAAGCGCAGGATCATCGGCGAGGAGGTACACAAGCTTTTGGCGGCTGGATTCATCAAGGAGGTCCATCACCCCGAATGGTTATCTAATCCCGTGTTAGTTAAGAAAAAGAATGGAAAAATGCGGATGTGTATTGACTATACTAGTTTAAACAAAGCATGTCCCAAAGTTCTGTTTCCTTTACCACGCATTGATCAAATTGTTGACTCTACTGCGGGATGTGAAACCCTCTCGTTCCTCGATGCTTATTCTGGCTACCACCAAATCAAGATGAAAGAGTCCGACCAGCTCGTGACTTCCTTCATCACACCTTTTGGCATGTACTGCTACATCACCATGCCCTTCGGCCTTCGAAACGCCAGGGCAATGTATCAGCGGTGCATGCTACACGTCTTCGGCGAACACATAGGTGACACGGTCGAGGCCTACGTCGATGACATCGTGGTCAAGTCCAAAAGAGCGGACAACCTCATCCGAGACCTCAAAATCGCGTTCGGGTGCCTTCGAGCCAAAAACATAAAACTCAACCCTGAGAAATGTGTCTTCGGAGTGCCTCGGGGCATGCTCCTCGGATACATCATCTCCCAGCGCGGGATTGAGGCCAACCCTGAGAAGGTGGTGGCCATCACCCGAATGGGGCCGATTTAGGATCTCAAGGGCGTACAGAGGGTCACGGGCTGCCTCACGGCCCTCAGCCACTTTATCTCACGCTTAGGGGAGAAGGCCATGCCTCTGTACCGCCTCTTGAAAAAATCCGAGCGATTCACATGGACCGCGGAGGCAGAGGAGGCCCTCGACGAACTCAAAGCCAAGCTGACATCCACTCCGATTCTTGTCCCTCCTCCACCGGCGACATCGACTGAACCACCCGAGCCCCTCCTCCTCTATGTCGCCGCAACCACTCAGGTGGTCAGCGTGGCCATAGTGGTGGAAAGGCAAGAGGAAGGGCGCGCTTTGCCCATCCAGCGGCCCGTTTACTTCATCAGCGAAGTGCTTTCAGAAACAAAAATCCGCTACCCACAGGTGCAGAAGCTGCTCTACGCCATCATCCTTACACGTCGCAAGCTCCAGCACTATTTCCTCAGCCACCCGATTACCGTGGTATCCTCGTTCCCCTTGGGGGAGATCATCCATAACCGGGAGGCCGCTGGAAGGATCGCTAAGTGGTCGGTCGAGCTCATGGGCGAGACCATCACCTACGCACCGCGGAAGGCCATCAAGTCTCAAGTTTAGCGGATTTCGTCACCGAGTGGACCGACACTCAGTTGCCACCAGTCCAAATCCAAGCCGAGCTGTGGACGATGTACTTCGACAGATCGCTCATGAAGACAGGAGCAGGCGTGGGCTTGCTCTTCATTTCACCCCTCGGAGTCCACATGCGCTATGTCATTCGCATCCACTTAGCCGCTTCTAACAACGTCACAGAGTACGAAGCACTTGTCGCTGGATTACGAATCGCCCTTGAACTCGGGGTCCGATGCCTTGACGTTCGAGGCGACTCGCAGCTAATCATCGACCAAGTGATGAAGGCCTCGAGCTGCCACGACGCCAAGATGGAAGCATACTGCAATGAAGTGCGCAAGTTGGAAGACAAGTTCCACAGCCTCGAGCTTAGTCATATCGCTCGACGATACAACGAAGCCGCGGATGAGCTCGCAAAAATCTCATCGACTCGAGGTACAGTCCCTCCGGACGTATTCTCGAGGGACCTCCTCGAGCCCTCCGTCAATTTGGGCTCGGGGGCTTGCACTATGCCCTCGAAGCTCCACACCACGACCTCGACCGGGGCCCCCTCGACCGGGGCCCAGGTCATGGAGATCCAGGAGACCCCTCCTCCGTCGAACCTGCCACCGAATTGGCGAGCCCCTTTACTCGACTGCCTCATTCGAGGAGAGCTTCCGGAGGACCGGACCGAAGCTCGACGGATCATGCAACGGGACAAGTCCTATGTCATCTACGGTGACGGCAAGGAACTCTACAGGCGAAGCCCCTCGGGCGTTCTTCAGCGCTGCATCACCATCGAGGAAGGCAGGAGGCTCCTCGAGGACATACACTCGGGGGCCTGCGGCCATCACGCAGCACCAAGGACCCTCGTAGGCAATGCCTTTCGACAGGGTTTCTACTGGCCGACCGCCATTTTTGGCACCACAAACATTGTCCGTTTGTGCAAAGGGTGTCAATTTTACGCCAAGCAGACGCACCTCCCAGCTCACGCCCTACAAATGATCCCCATCACCTGGCCATTCGCAGTCTGGGGGCTCGATCTTGTGGGGCCTCTCAAGAGGACAACCAAAGGGTACATGCACCTGCTCATTGCCATCGACAAGTTTACCAAGTGGATCAAGGCCTGGCCCATCAGTAACATCCGCTCCGAACGGGCAGTTGAGTTCTTCACCGACATCATCCATCGCTTCGGGGTCCTGAATGTCATCATCACTGACAACGGCACACAGTTCACCGGCAAGAAGTTCTTGGACTTCTGCGATCGCCATCACATCCGTGTGAATTGGTCCACGGTTGCACATCCTCGAACTAACGGCCAGGTCGAGCGCGCCAATGGCATGATTTTGTAGGGCCTCAAGCCAAGGATCCTCAACCGCCTCAGCAAGCACAGAAAAAAATGGGCCACAGAGCTGCCGTTTGTCCTATGGAGCTTAAGGACAACGCCTAGTCGAGCCACGGGCTTCACTCCATTCTTCTTGGTCTATGGGTCCGAGGCCATCCTCCCCACTGACCTCGAGTATGGATCCCCTCGACTAAAGGTGTACAACGAGCAAAGCAACGAAGAAGCCCTCGCAAACGCCATTGACCAGCTCGAGGAGGCTCGAGACATGGCGCTAATTCACTCCGCGAGGTATCAGCAAAAACTTCGATGCTACCACGACAAGCACGTGTGCCCGAGGGACTTCCAGGTTGGAGACCTCGTCCTACGTCGACGACAGAGCAACAAGGGACGTCACAAGTTGACCCCACCATGGGAAGGCCCATACACCATAGCTGAGGTGCTAAAGCCCGGGACGTACAAGCTCGCTAACGACAAAGGCGAAATCCTCACCAACGCATGGAACATCGAACAGCTACGTCATTTCTACCCTTAGGGCACCGGTGCCCTTGTACATTCTCACATGTTTTATACATTTCCGCATGACAAATATAAGGAGTACTTTCAATTATAAGTTCAAACTTGTTATTGTACATGCGAGAGGTAGCCTCGACCCTATCTCGCCAGAGTCGAGCCTCCCTCGGGGGCTAACGGGGGGGTACCCCCAAGTTCCTAAAAATACGAACGACCAACGGGGGGGACCCCCTAAGTTCCTAAAAATACGAACGACCTTTTTTTGCACGCCTCCCTCTTGCTTCCCGACTAAGTTGAAAAACGCCTCGAATTCCCTAGGGGTCGAGGGCTGTCGAGCCGGAGCTCTCCTACGCCTCCGGGCTACGGTACCTCCACTCGCTCCCCCTTGAGGGATACGAGCTTGTGTCGAACGACTCAGTCGGAAAGCAAGAGTCAGGCGATCAGAACTCGAGCGCTTCTTCTTTCTCACACCTCGATGCGCTTCGTGACTAAGTAGAAAACGCCTCGAACTCCCTAGAGGGTCGAGGGCTGTCGAGCCGGGAGCTCTCCTACGCCTTCGGGCTATGGTACCCCCACTCGCTCCCCCTCGAGGGATACGAGCATGCGTCGAAAACTTAGTCAAAAAAGCAATGTCTAGGTGAAAAGAAAGCAGAAAAGGCTCAAAAGTAAAATGACAAATCGCATTACGATAAATGCATTTATGTTCAAAAAGGGCTTTCGAAGCCACATTGAATATGAGTTACAAAAAACTAATTCATTTACGTGGGCACCCTCGCCCAGCCTTGCCCTACAGGCCCTCTCCGTCGCCGCCCTCCTTGACGTGGTACCCTTCAACCGCAGGGGGGCTTCGTCCTCAAACAGCTTCGCTAGCGCTCCCCCCAGCCTCTCGGCGTCATGAATGAGAACTCGGCATCGCTCCTCATTCTCCACGTCGGTCTTTGAGATGTCAGGAACAAAGCCTTGGGCCACCACGTTCATATCAAAGATGAAGCCGAAGGAGACCACTGCAAGCGCCCGCTTCACGCCGGTATGAAGCGCCTCCCGCACGCGATCGCGAAGGGTGGCGTCGACGTAGTAGATCCGGTCCACGAGCGCGGCACCCGGGATGTCTTCTTCGGCACCCTCGACGGGTCCGACCTCCCAGGGGCCGCAGAGCCCGTCGAGGGAAACCCGGAGCCGACCAAGAAGCGTCCCCTCCGCCGCGAGGCTCTCCTGCAGCGCCTTGGCAGCGGTCTGGGTTGCAAGCAGCTCGGACTCGAGGCCTAAAACACAAAGCAAGAATTAGACAAACCATACGAAAAGAACAAAGATCAAAAACCCTTTAAGGAACTCACCAGCACAGTGAGTCTCGAGGGTGTTGCGATCCCCCAGCACGGCGTCGCGCTCACCCCGAGCCTCGTCCCGCTCCCGCTGGGCCTCCTTGAAGGCCCGGGTCACCTCTGTTTTCTCAAAGCAGAGGGTCTCGAGGGCACCACCAGCCAGAATGATGGCCTGCTCCTTCTCCTGGAGAGTAGCCTTCATTGCCCCGAGCTGGGTTTCCAGGCCAGCGGCTCGGTTCTTCTCCTCCTGGACCAAGGCGGATAGGGCATTGTGTGCCGCAGAGACTTCGGCAAAATTGGCCTCGAGCGAGCGGATGCGCTCCATGGAGCTCTGAGCCTCCACCACGAGTAGCTCGACGCGCTCCTGGGCTCGGATGCTCTCACCCCTGGCCTTCTCTGATTCGGCCTTTGCCGCGTCAGCCTCCTCCCTCGCACGCTTGAGCTCCTCCTTGAGGTGGGCGGCTTCCCCTCGAGCAGCGTCGGAGTCCTCCTTCGCCCGGGCGGCCTCCTCTTTGGCTTTGGCGGCCTCCACCCTGGTCCGCTTTAGCTCCTCCTCGATCTCGGCCACCCTGCCCTGCGCAGAGCGGCCGGCCTCGAGTTGGCAAAGCACTTCCTCCCGGCTGTTGTGCGTTTCATGGAGGAAGTCGGACTTGGAGTAAGAACGCCTCCGCGCCTCCTGGGGACAGGAAATCAAGGGTTAAGGCAACCCATACGAAAGAACTTAAAAAGCTACATATGGCCTAACATAGTGACTCACCGCGAGGTTCCGGTCGAGGCCTTCCGCGAGCTCGACGCCCAACTTCAGCAAGTGCCGTAGCCACGCCCGGGACCGCTCGGCCTCCTCCCAGCACTTGACCTCCGCCGGGTCGTTCATCTCGATCCCCGGAGCGCTGGAGTCACTAGGTTCCCGGAGTATGATGCGCTCCTTGCCCCAACATGGAAGGACCGTCTTGACCTTGGTTCGTGCCAAGGACTCGATCTCGTCCACCACGTCATGTGGGGCGCCGTAACGCACGGCCAACTCCATCGGGCCGCTGAACTCCAAGACGGCGCCGGCACTCCTCAGCCCAGGGTCGGAAGACGACCTCCTCAGCAGTCCAGAAGCCGCCGTCTTCTCCGGCCGCTCCGTCGATGGTTGTAGCGGCTGGCTCGACGCTGCTTCTGGTGCCTCCGAAGGCAGCGAAGGTGTCGAGGCCGTCGCCTCCCCTGACACCACGACTTGTGGCGCCGGCAGGACCACCATCGACGCGTCCGCCGCCGGGCTCGGTACCGAGGCCTCCACCGGTTGCGCCCCCGGCAGCCGCGGGACCGTCGATGCCTTCGACGCCATTTCTCCTTTGGCCAGCAACTCATCCAGGGTAATCATGGACACCCATTGCTTGGGAAGTCCGGAAGTCGCCTCCGCCTTCGACGTCTCGGGCGGTTGCTGCGCCGGCGGGTCCAGCGGCGCTGTGTCCCCCGGCGTCTGCTGTGCCTGCTGATGCTGGGGCTGGCCCCCAGTCTCCTCCTCCTCCCGCTGCTCCGACGGCTCCTTCTCCTCCTCCTGCTGTGGCTGTGGCAGCTCCGCTTCTTGCAGGGCCCCCTGCTCCTGCTCCCTCCGGGCCTTGAGCTCGCGTAGCCCCGCCGGCCAGGGCCTCCGCTCTCCCGTCGAGGGGGGAAGAGCCATGGTCTCCTCACCCTCGAGGTCCATGATGGCTACCTCCTCTCCCAGCTCATGGCCCTCGGGGGCTCTCGCCATGGGTGCGGGAATCGAAGCCTCCGGCCCGCCAGGAACGGAAGCTCCCGACGTCGGGGCACCGCCCCTGGTGTCGGGCCGAGCTCGAGGGCCGCAGGCGACGACGTCAAGGAGGCGCTCCCTCCTCCATGCGTCCTCCCTGGCTCGGAATCGCCGCCCGCCGCGGACCCTGAGATGCTCGACCCTGCAGCAAGAGTGGAACCCGTCAGCCTACCGCGCGCCAGAGCACCGAGGGCTGAGGATAACCACTTGGCTTCCCACTGAGCCAAGGGCCTCGACGTCGCACCTGTGATCGGAGCTGCCATCTTCGCAGCTGCATCCATCTTGAGCCGCTTGGCCGGCGTGAGAGACGCCTCCTCGATCTGGCGCTTGGGCCTGGAGGGGAAGCAGAACGGCAAAAAGTTTATTAAATTACGCGAGGAAGACCCAACGAAAAGAAAATGAATCAACGACACTTACCCGAAGGGGATAGAGGTCTTTCGGGTCCCCCTCGAACCGCCAGCGGATCTCGAGACCCCTCCCGAAGCCGAGCCCTTCCCGGGGCTGAGGCTGCTCAGGGCCGTCGGTGGGGTCACCGCGCCTCTCTGCTTCAACGGAGCCTCCTGGGCACGGCTCTGCTCCACCCGATGGCGCCCCCCTTTTTCCGTGCCGGCGCTCCGAGGCCGACGCCACCGGCTAGGGGGCGCGCTGCTCTACCACCTCCTCCTGCACGAAGGGGCGTTCAGCATGGGAGGAACCCAGCAACATGCGCTCGAGGCGCCCCTCCACCCCCTCGATGTCATCACTGTCATCATCATCTTCATCTCCCTCGGACGAGGGAGACTCCTCCTCCAGGTGCCCGTCGCGCCTCTGCTCAGCGCGGTGCTTCGCAAGTCTCTCACGCTCCCGGAGCTTTTTGGCTTTCTTCTTCGCCTCCTCGTCCTTACTCCGCTTCTCTTGTTGGGCGGTGAAGCATCTTACCTGACGGTCGGGGGCGTCCTCCCTCAGCGGGGGCCTTGATCTCCGGTAGTCGATTCTCCCCTACACAATGACGTTTAGTCACAGGGACAAGAGAAAAGGAGGGAGGGGGGAAACACGAAAGGCCCAGGTCGAGGCACTCACCAGGTCGAGGCAACCCTCCTCCGGCCGCATGGGGAGGCGGTTGATGTCTTCCACCCTGAACAAGCCAGAGACCATGCTCTTTAAACACGTGACAACTTTTGAGGCGGACGGCCTCTCACCGGACATTCGGCACCTCTTGAGAACCTCGGGTGCCGCCGAGGGGAGCATCTCGTCCAACCACAACGGGCGCTCCATCAGAGGGAGCACCCGTCGACTGTGGAAGGCCGAGACCACCACACCCGCTGTCAGGCCCGCCTCTCGAAGGGTCCTCATCGCGACGACGAGGGGATGAAGTCGACGCTGAAGATCTCCCGCGACACCGTGCGGCCAGTTGAATGGACACTCGGCGATGAGTCGCCTGGTGTACGGCGGGAGATAGCCACCGTCGTTGCGAAGGTAGAACCACTGCTCGTCCCACCGGGAGTGGTTGGACATCAACCCGGTGGGGATGTACTCACGTGGCTCCTTCGACCTCCCAGTCTTCAACGCGAAGTTGAGGCACCCCACTCTGATGATTCGCCTTACTCCGTGCGACACTGGGGAGGCGAACCACTCCCCCTTGTAAAGGTGGAGCCATAGCTCCCAATGTGGCGCCATCCCGAGGTAGCCCTCGCAGACGGCCGCGAAGATGGCGGCGTTGGAGATGGCGTTGGGGGAGAAATGGTGGAGCTCGATGCCATAGAAGTTCGTCAGCCCCCACATGAACTCGCTCGGGGGCACACCGAACCCATGCCGATGGTACTTGAGGAAGCTCACCACATACCCCTCCGGCGGATTTGGCTCTTCGTGGTCCCTGGGCGGCGTAATCCACTCCGGCCGATTCGAATCGGTGACGGGGCAGAGAAGTCCTTCCCTCACCAGCTCGAGCAGCCTTTGCCGCGTCACGGTCGACGGGCGCCAGGGCTCAGCGGGCTGGAGGACGGGGACCATGGCGGCAGCGGCAACACAGATCTGCTCGGTGGGCGTGGCGGCGGCAGCGACAGCACGAATCTCTTCAGCGGACGGATGACCAGGAAGGATCTGAATCATGACTTCTCGCTCTAAGTTTTTACCCTCACGCGTGCAAGATAGCAGGAGTTCAAAAGGATGGCAAAGGTGGGAGCGAACGCTTGTCCCCCTCCATTTTTATACTCGAGAAGAGCAACGGGCGGAGCCCGGCGGCAGGAAAAAGGTAACTCCCCGCAATTAATGTGTTTACCTGACCGTTCCCCCCTCGACCCTTGACCGGACACATGCGTCACATCTCTGGTAAAGAGCCATTGCTCAGGCCCACCTCGATCTCCACTACCGCATCGTTTTAGCCTCCTCCTCGAAAGGCGCGTCCAATGGTAAGAAAAACAAGCGTCGACTACCGGCGGATTCTTCCAGGAGAAGGTAAACGGGCTCTGGCCCTATCTCGAAGTCTTGAGGGAGCGAAGGTCGGTCCTCGAGTGAGGGCTCAACGGCCGCCCTTGAGCACCAAAAAATGCGGGCTCTGGCCCCACCTCAAAGCCTCGAGGGAGCGAAAGGCCGATCCTCGAGTGAGGGCTCAACGGCCGTCCTTGAGCGCCAAAAAAGAATGGTTACTCGCCGACGGAGATTTCCACGAAAGGTGAAAACAGGCTCTGACCCTACCTCAAAGTCTCAAGGGAGCAAAGGCCGGTCCTCGAGTGAGGGCTCAACGGCCGCCCTTGAGCACCAAAAATCGGGCTCCGGCCCTAAGCCTCGAAGGAGCAAAGGCTGACCCCACGAACAGGGTTCGACAGCCGCCCTCGAGCACCCGAGTCAGGGGTGACCATGGGGGAGCCAACACGAGGCCCTGCTCGAGAACGAACTCTCGAGACCCCTTTGGACACATCCAAGGTGAAACGCTACGGACTTTATGGAATCCCCACGAAGGGAGGCATCGAGCCGCCGAGACCTCTCGAATGGAATCGGTATCCATAGGACCATTGCGTTTTGCTTCATGAGACCGCCTCCGGGCCTCCTGCTGACCTCTATCAAATGAGAGCCCGCTTGGATTTTCCTGTTACCAGCTCACTGAGAACTTCATGGCTCGCCCTATCGGGGGTAGTCTGATGCTTCTCGCCTCACATCCGATCGAAAGGACTCGTGAGAAGAATGCCGAGGCCAGCAATGCCCCAGCCACACGAGGCTCGGGGGCTCGCCTGTGCCCAGCGTCCCTCGATGAAAGAGGGTCGAAAATCCCCTGGGGGCTCCCCTCGGTAAAGCGCTACGACTCTAGTTCAGGCCTGCACCCGACTGGACAAGTACCCTTTAACTAAATATAAATAAAGCCCTCACAGGAGTCTTTCGACTCCTACGAGGCCTCGGGGGCTACCCCCACGGGGGTCGCTCGTGCGCCCCCCATGAAAAAAATCTGAATCACGTCCCATTTCTAAATTCCTGACCCCCTGCCCGAGTGACATCACTCGCACAGGGGCTCGGGGGCTACTGTCGATACCCAGAAAATGGGTACCCCAAACCCTTGGTTTACCAAACTAAACCCCACAAAATCAGCAACTTGACCCCTCCGGTAACCTCCCGCGATAATGTACAGAGGCCCGCAGGCTGAGACATATCGGGCTAACCCACGAACGGACAACGACGGCCCAAAGCCAAAGCCCGCTCGGGAGGCTACCGAACGGACTAGCACTGTACACTCGAGGTTACAATTCACGTGACCCCTCGAAGACGGAACTTCATCCGCCGAACGAGCCTACCCTCGAGGACGTAACTTCACCCACCGAACAAGCCTGCCCTCGAGGACGGAACTTCATTCGGGCGAATGGGCAGCCCTCGAGGGGAGTACACCCCTCGGTTTACCGACTCTCCCGTATGGGCCCGAGCGCATTTAATGCGATCTATCTACCCTAGCCTAACCGCATGGCCACAGTTACGGTAACAGTTGCAGGCGTGGCAGTCAAATCTGCTTTTATCGCCCATACCCCAGAATCCCGCAAGTCATATTACGCTATTGCGCCATACCGAGCACTGTGCCACGACCAGCACCGCCTCGAGACGTATAAACTAACGTGTTTTCTGCGTTTTCTGGGATTCGGCCTTATCCAGCGAGGCTCGACCTCCTCGACATGACCCCCCTGACTCCGGCCAAGACCCTCGACCGTCGCCCCTCGACATCAACAAGCAAACCCTCGAGCAGGACTCAACAACTCCCGACGCGACAGGAGCAGGACCTCTCATACCGACGGACATCGCTACAGCTGCACCGACATGATCGGCCTCAACGTCGTACATCATTAGCTGTGCAGACTTGAAATACATGTACCCCTGTGCCCCTCCTTCATCTATAAAAGGAGGCTCCAGGACCTACGAAAGAAGGAGGGATCGAGAGATAGAAACGCTAAGTCTTTAGATCACAGAACGATACCGTGAGACAGCATAAGGTTGAGAACTAGGCGTCCGAACGCCCAAGCTCCACCTCACGCTCCTCACACCCACTTGTATTTTCCCCTGTACTAGCACTTTGGTGCAAGATAACATGAATCATCCTCCCCCCGCTGGACATAGGGCCTTCTTTGCCCGAACCAGGATAAATCGTCGTGTCCTTCTTGCATCACCCACCGGATTAAGGGAGCACGCAATTACGAATATTACTCATTGGTGTTAACCCCCCGAGGGTCAAAACACTGACACGCTGTGTCCTTCTTGCATCACCCACCGGATTAAGGGAGCACGCAATTACGAATTTACTCATTGGTGTTGACCCCCGGGGTCGAAACACCGACAACGCCTAGGGGCTAGACCACTCGAGCATCCCTCGACAAAAATCGCGTAAAGCCCTCAGAGGAGTATCCTACTCCTCTAAAACCTCGGGGGCTAACCATGAAGGGTACGCTCATGCGCACCCTTCAGAAAACTGTAAGCGCAACGACTCCAGTTCATGATCGCGTAGCCCTCAGGAAAAACTTACCACACCTAGCAAACCCTGGCATCCCTCAATGAAAGAGGGTCGAATACACCTGGGAGCTTGACAACTCAAGCACCCCTCGACAAGAAGCACATAAATCCCTCAGAGGAGTATCCTACTCCTCTGAGTCCTCGGGGGCTACCCCCGAAGGGCACGCTCACGGGAACCCTTCAGAAAACGACAAGCGCTACGACTCCAGCTCATGAGCCTTTGTGTGACTGCCAGCACTCACACCAAGACTCGGGGGCTACTGTCGGGTACCTGAATAAGGGGGTACCCTAAACCTTGACCCAGGAGAAATAATCCCCAAACAATTAGCGTAAAAACCCGAGTAAACTCCCCACAAATCAAGCCAATGGCTCTTCTACGAAACAAGGTCCAACACCCCTGGACTGAGCCATACTGGGTCGGCCCACGAACAGGGCGCATCAATCCATACAAGTCCTCCCTCAATGGGACCCTCGATCGACTGATCACCGCACGGGCGGTCGACCCCCCATTGAGAGGCGAAACTCTGGGTGGGCGGATGACCCCGTGTCAATCACTGCTCCCCCTCCGGCTCACCTACTCCTCCTACGGCATCCAAGGCATTTAATGCGCTCACCAACTCCTGCCTAACCTCATGGCTACAGCAGGGTTATAGTGACTAGGTAAAACAGTCAAATCCTCCTTTTACTGCCCATGCCCATAGAATCCGTGGATCGTACCGCACTATTACTCCATGCCGGACACTGTGCCCCGTCAGACACCCCCTCAAGATATGATTGTCAGCACCCGTACCATATTTCCTCGGGCTCGGCCTTATCCATTCAAGCCTCGACCCCCTCGGCCACCCCTCGACTTGGACCTCGACGCCTCTGGTCAGTGCTCCAACAACTCCCGATATGACGTCTATAGGGATTCGCACGTCCCCGCATGGGCACGGGTCTTTCACCGGCCACCTATGGCATCATTGTGCCACACCTGAAGGACAGCCATCGTCTCCAAGCACATCACTATAGGGCAAGCCATGCCCAAGGCACGCCTCTACAACAACCATGACACGATCGGCATCAACCCCTCGACGTCATCACCTATGACAGCCCTAGGGTTCCTATACACCTGAGCCTCCCCTTGTCCTATAAAAGGGGACACCAGGGGTTAGTTTGAGATAGGAAAACAACATTCGAACAAGCATCGAACAACACTTAGAGAAATCCGAGCTCTCCAGTAGCAAGGCACAGGCTTAGTTATTCTAGGCTTAGGCATTGCTCTACACCCCCTGTTCCTACTCGCTCGCTTGTATTCCCCCTATACAAGCAATTCGGTGCAAGATAATACAAACTCTCTCCCCCCGCTAGACGTAGGGTCTTCCCTTGCCTAAACCAGGATAAAAATCTAGTGTTCTTCTTGTATCACCATCCAGATTAGGGAGCACGCAACACAAATTCACTCGTTGGTGCATAGCCCCCTGGGTCAAGACACCGACAACTCTTATTTGAAATATAATTCCTACTTATAGTACTTCCATTTTAGCACTTACTTTAAGCATTTACTTTGAGTACTTAGCTTATAGTTGTGTTGAGTTGTCAATCATAGTCGATTTTGATAATTTGTTCACAATTAGTGCGGGTTCTATGCCGCTAGTCGGTGCGCTAGTCTTAGCGCGAGGTTAGAGTAGTAGCTTGTAGTGTAAGCAATGTGCTTAGACTATTCATTTCTTTAGAATTGTGGCTAGTCCTTCATAGGTGGTAGCAACAGGTGGTGACAGCCCCATTTTCCTGCATAGTTCACCACGCTTGGGTTAGTTCTTTAAATCGCCAGGGCTCTAGGTGCGTTGTGTCCGGTTAAATCTGGAGCGCGTGCGCCTCGAAGTGCTTGTTGAGTTCCAATTACCATCTTGCTATCACTCTGTGATCTCTCCTACAATGCCACTTTATTTCTTTTCCTTTTTATAGTTATTAGTCGCCTTGTTTGTGAATTACTTGTTACATTTATAAAACATAAAAACATGTAGTAGTTTGATTAAACTATTCTTGCCAACATAGCTTCCCTGTGGAAATAAATACGATACTTGGGATGCTCTTAAGTGAAGTGCTACATCGATATATTCTGTGTGCTTGCGGGATTATCCAATAGTCATAAGAAATATCAACACACAATAGGAGCACAGATTGACATTGGAGCTAGAGAAATCCGCTTCAATATCAATTGGCAAGAAGAAAAATGAGTTTAGGCCCTGCCGTCAAGAAGAGTTTCTCTTATGCATTAAGATATGTTAGTTTCTCTTATGTTGAGATGATCAACAGTTGCTCTGTCTATAACTCATTTGTGCCTAAGTTATAACTTAGTATTCCTCAAGATTTAAGTTTGTTGGCTAACAATGTCTCATCCTGAAAACTTGAAATCTCATGGGTTGCAATCGCATGATCCTTCTCTAAGTTGTTGCAAGATATGATATGGTATAAATAGAGTTTGCTATGATTTTGTTCCAAGATAAACTTGACATCCGGAAGTTCCTCAATGATTATGAAATACCCACCAAGGCCATATGATATGCTTTACATTCATGAACCTTTAGTCGTATGCTGCTTACAGAACTTTGAGTTTGGTCAAATTGTTGTGACCTTAGTGAGATTATGGTCATATGCCCATGATTGAGATTCACATGCACCCACCAAATAAAGCCGACTCTCACCCTGAGAGTTGCGCACAACATGCACCCATCCATCCACCAAAAATATGCCAACTCTTACCCTGAGAGTTGGGCCCCTGTTTCCACCAAATAAAAATGCCAACTCTCACCCTGAGAGCCATGCATTCTCTATGCAAAACTTTCACTCCCTACATTCACCATCATGACATCTCTCCATCCAGAAGTCCTCATATGTCAATAAAGGATATGGGCTATGCTAAAAAATCCATGCCAAGGGGCATGCAATAAGCAAACGGGAAAGAAAAAGTCCAAGTACCTATTCAAAAAAGGGAGAAAAATGGATATATGATCTTATAGCCCATGTCCCTCCAAAAAGCTTCATTCCATCCAACAAAAGAGAGTCATGATGCATGGAGTTCCAAAAAGATTTAGGATTAGGATTTCACCATCCTCATGTTCCACACACTTGCACATCTCAATCAACGTGTATGACTTGTATCTCCTTGTGGTCTGGTCTTTGACTCAGCAATATAGGTGAAGTAAGTATGCCCACCTTTATACCTGCCCATAACCCCACTCTCAACCTTAGTGGTAGGTTATATAAAGGCAACACTACAATGCCTTTGGTGAGGTAATCATACAAATTGAGCGATTGAGTGAATCATCTGAGGAACTTGTTTTATTTTGAAAAACTCATAAAACCTTCAGATAGATGGTCTATCAAAGAATGAATGACTAGTGATTCTATTTAACCATTTTGTCTTGCGATCGCACAAGAACTTGGAGAAGCTACAAGCCCCATAAGCAATCAAGGTAAAGAGTGGATAATAATGCCAACATATTTAAATTGCGAAGGAATGCTTTGTTATAGGCATGGCACTTCTAAATTAAATTAGCATCATAGCAACTCCTGATCAACAACCATACTTAGTTATTTGCTCAGGACGAGCAAAGGTTAAGCTTGGGAGTCTTGTTGGCGGTCCTTACAAATCAATTTTAACCACAAACTTAGGCCTAAAAAGAGAGAACAATCATGCTTAAACATATAAGCATATGCTAATAACAAAATTCCACTTGTACCCCTAGTGTTCATGTCTTTACAGATTTTATGAAGAAAACGAGTGGAAGTACGCAACATCAATTAGAAAGCTGAAATCTCGTGTTTGGTTTTGATAATTGATGACACCCAATGTTGCTAATGTTTTACTCTAAGTGTTACTAGACACATAGCAACATGATGGTGAGGCCTCGGGCTCGGTGATGGACTTGGACATGGTGATGATCAAGCATCGAGGGTCAAGGCTAAGGTATCAAGAGATAGGTGTTTTCCCTTTTGGTGATCGAGACAATATAGAGAGTGTGATCATGTTTAGGATTGATAACCGACTATTAAGAGGGGAATTCATGGTTGAATTCACGGTCCAAGTGCCTCTGGGTTCGACTTTGCATGATGCATATGAGAGACTAACTAGAGAGCTAACACTTGCCATATTTCATGTGATGAAATGCTAACTCATGTGATCAAGAGTGTTTTACATGTTGAAGTTGGTGCCCTAAGGCAAGTGGTTTGACTTGGATCGGCGACGGTGCGACGACGACGACAAAACAACAAAATCAGCTGCTTCTGTAACACGCCGGACGCGCAGCCAGGAGCGCCGGACGTGTCCGACGCTTGACAGAGAAGCACACGTACAGTAGACGCTGCGCCGGACGCTTGGCCAGAGGGCCGGATGCATCCGGCGCTCGATGGTGGGCTGCAATGGCCTGGCACGCCAGACGCGCGCGTCGGACATGCTGCTGGCACTGTTCAGCGTTCGGTGTTGCTAGACGTGCTAAGTCTCATGGAGCAGTGTCGCCGGACGCCACCTAGAGCGAACCAGTAGCAGGCCGAGCTGCCGGACGTGGAGCGCCGAACACGGCTCGGTGGCGCTGGACGCTGATGTGGCGGCTGTAATTCAAATGCGAGGCTCCAAAGGTCGACTGGCGCATAAGGCGCCGGACACGTCCGACGTGTGTAACGTCCGGGCGGACGCGTCCGGCGCTTAGAAAAAAATGCCCCCAAGCTGAGTAATGGTTGGATTTTGTGGGGAGGCTATAAATAGAGGTTTGGCCGGTTGGGGAGGGAACTCTTGTCCATTCTAACATCTTTGAGCATCCTTTGAGCTAGAGAGAACCTCCCCCACTCATCTCTTGACTTGATTGTTCATCTAGAGTGAGATTGAGTGAGAATCAAGTGCTAAGCATTGAGAGTTGCATCTAGAGGCACTTGTTCTTTGAGTTCGCTGCGGAGTTCTTGTTACTCTTGGGTGATTCCGATCACCCTAGACGGTTTGGAGGCAGCGAGGTGTTGAGCTCGAGGTGGAGATTGTTCGAGGCCGCACCCGGTGATCTTGTGAGGGGTTCTTGGTCCTTCCCCGCGGGAGTTCGCAAAAGGATACTCTAGTGGATTGCGCATGGCTTGGAGGATCCTTGTCTTGTGTTGAGAGTGCGGCTCCCGGCAGCGGTATTTGGCATTGAGAGCCAATTGAGTGAGCACCTCTCTAACCAAGTGTATCACCACAACGAGGACTAGCTTGCCGGGAAGCAAGTGAACCTCGGTAAAAATCATTGTGTCAATATTATGATTACCGAGGATTCTCTTGTGTGGTTATCTTAATTGGGTGATTGGCCGTCTACACTTCGCGTTGGTATAATAATCCAATCCCCCTCTCTTTTATCTAGCTTTATATCTTTGTTCATACATAGCTTGTCTTGCTAGATATTGAGTAGAACTTGCTAGATTGTGTAACTTTTACTTGTTCATATCTTTGCTCTTGCTAGCTTAGTGAAGTGCCTAGAGTTATCTTGATTAAATTTGCTAGACTTGTTAGAAAGGCTTGCATAGAAGTAAGTGAAGCTCTAGCATTGCAATTGTGCTATCTCTTAGTCTAACAAGTGGTCTAGTGTATTTGCAAGAAATTTTATTAGGCTATTCACCCCCTCTAGCCATTTGGACCTTACACGTGGTATCAGAGCCAAGGCACCATTTGTTGCAATTGGATTAACCTCCTATGGTGAAAAATAGCACATTTGCATATCAACAACACCAAGAGGGCACCACCTTTTGATGGCACTAGTTATGCCTATTGGAAGGTCAAGATGATTGGGCATCTCAAGTCAATCAATAGAGAGGTATGGAAGGCAACCGAGGTAAAGGTGGAGGTTGCGGATGAGGCAAACCCCACACCAATGGAAGAGAGGAAGCTATAATACAATGACATTGCTATTAGTGCTCTCCATGAAGCTCTTGATGACAAGACCTTTGAGATCATCAAAAAGAAGTTGCTCATGATGAATGGGAGAAGCTCAAGGAGTCATTTGAGGGCACCGAGAGTGTGAAGACCGCAAGAGCATACATGCTTCAAGAGAGGTTCTCTAGCTTCAAGATGAAGGATGATGAGAGTGTGCCGGAGATGTTTCATAGGTTACAAGTGATTGTCAATGAGCTCAAGTCACTTGGTGAAGAATTCAAGGATAGTCAATTCTCAACAAAATTCTTGAGATGCTTACCCAAGAGATTTGACACATTGATCACCGTCATGAACAAGACCACAATGAAGTACGAGCCAACTCCAAACCAAGTTCTTCAAGAGATCATGGCCGATGATGAATTTAGAGAGGACCATAAGAAGGAAGAGTTGGTGAACAAGAACAAGAAGAAGGATGAGGACAAGAAAGAGAATGAGGAGAAGAAGAGTGTAGCATTCAAGGCCACATCATCCAAGGGCAAAGGCAAGAAGAAGCAAGAGTCATCAAGTGAAGATGAATCATGCTCAAGCTCTAGTGAAGAAGAAGAGGTGGATGACAAGATGGCTCTTCTTGTCAAGAAGATGGGAAAGCTCATAAAGAAGAAGGGGTCCCGGTCAAGAATAAAGAGAAGCTCTTTCAAGACAAGTGAACATTCATTGAAGTGCTTCCGGTGCCATAGCAAGGAGCATCTCATCACTAAATGCCCATATGATAGTGGTGATGAGGATGCCGTGAAGAAGGAGAAGAAGAAGCAAAAGAAGAAGGGGGAGAAGAAT
>CM041643.1:15614525-15656793 GCA_023333625.1 Bothriochloa decipiens
CAAGAAGGGTGAATCACATGTGGCTACATGGGAGAGTGACTCCTCTTCCTCAAGTGATGAAGATGAGGATGACTCCAAGAGCAAGAAGAAGAAGGGGCATGCAAGCATTGCCATTCAAGAGAAGATTTCTCTATTTGATGCTCCATTGACTTGCTTCATGGCTAAGGCTACTAAGGTACAACCCGATAGTGATGATGATGATGATGAACCCACTAAAGATGAACTCATCACTATGCTTGAAGATTGCAAGGATGCCTTTAAGTCATCTAGAAAGAAATGTAGGGGCTTGCGTAAGGAAAAAGAAAACCTTGAGCAAGAACTTAGGGAGCTAAAAGCTTCTTATGAGAGTCTAAAGGAAGACCATAAGAAGCTTCAACATGCTCACTCCAAGCTTGACAAAGCTCATTCCTCTCTAGTTGAGCAACATGATAAAGAGCAATCCCAAGTTTTGGTTGTTGAGAAAAAGAATGTTGGCTCTACATGTGATTTACTTGATGAATCTTTCTTTGATCCTATCATTTTGCAAAATGCTAAACTTTTTTGTACCTCTTCATCCACCACCACCCAATCTATCTCTACTTCTAGTGATTCATCACTAAAGGTTGAGAATGATGCTCTCAAGAGAGAGGTGGATGAGCTCACTCTTGCCTTAGGCAAAGCCTATGGTGGAGATGCCCGCTTGCTTAGGTTCTTGGGTTGCCAAAAGTTGCCCTTCGACACTGAAGGATTGGGCTATACCCCCAAGAGAGGCAAGGCGGCCTTTGTGACTTCAAAGCCTAGCTTTGTGAGGAGTGATGGCCGCTATTGCAACAAATGCAAGCAAGTTGGGCATCAAGAGCATAATGGCAATAAAATGAACCATAACAAGAAGAAACTTCATGCTTATTCTATATGCTTTAACTCTTGTTATGTGCTTACCAAGGGTGAGAAGGGTGTAAAGGCCAAGTTTGTTGGTAACCCAAGGTTGAACCCAAGGAAGAAGGCTATTTGGGTCCCAAAGAGCTTGGTCACTAACTTCCAAGGACCCAAAGAAAAATGGGTACCTAAGATTTATTGATTTGCTTGTAGGTAAACTATAAAGCCGGAGGAAGGCATTGGGTGCTTGATAGTGGGTGCACTCAACACATGACTGGGGATTCTTGTATGTTCAAATTAATTGATACAAGTGACAATGGTGGATTAGATTCTATCACTTTTGGCAATAACAAGAAAGGCAAGGTCAAGGGCTTGGTAAAATTGCTATATCCAATGACAAGAGTATCTCCAATGTGTTGCTAGTTGAGAGCTTGGATTTCAATCTTATGTCGGTGTCACAATTGTGTGATCTTCGCTACAAATGCATCTTTAGCAAAGATGATATTGAAATCATAAGTGAAGAGGACTCTAGTTTGATCTTCAAGGGATTTAGGCTTGGAAGCTTGTACTTGGTGGATTTCAATGCTAGTGAAGCTCAACTGTCATCATGTTTGATAAGAAAGTCTAGTAAGGGGTGGCTATGGCATAGGAGACTTGGTCATGTTGGCATGAAGTAATTGAACAAGTTAGTAAAGCATGACTTAGTGAGAGGCTTGAATGATGTTGCATTTGAGAAGGATAGACCTTGTAGTGCATGTCAAGCCGGCAAGCAACATGGCAACCCGCATCCCAAGAAGAATGAAATGAGCACATCTAAGGATTTTGAGCTTTTGCACATGGATTTGTTTGGGCCAACTACATACACAAGCATTGGTGGCAACAAGTATGGCCTCATATGTTGGGCTTTCTTCCATTCAATAGCCCAACATTGCATACTTTAGGGTCTTTGGTTGCAAATGCAACATTCTCAAGAAAGGGAAAAGACTTGGAAAGTTTGACAAGAGATGTGATGAAGGGTTCTTACTTGGTTATTCTACATCAAGCAAGGCATATAGAGTGTGGAACAAGGCTAGTGGATTAGTTGAAGAAGTTCATGATGTTGAGTTTCATGAAACCCAAGGATCTCAATGTGAAGATCAAAATCATGATGATGTGGGTGGAGATCAATTGAACAATGCAATGAGACACATGGACATTGGTGATATTTGACCTAGGCAAGTTAATGACGAAGATGAGATTCAAATGACTAGCCAAAATGTTCACATTGATACAAATCAAGCTAGTTCTAGTGAAACACAAGATGAAGCTCAAGATCAAAGTCAAGCTAGCTCAACTGATCAACTCAAAGTGCTTCAACCAACAAATGTTGCAAGAGATCATCCTCTACATCAAATCATTGGTGACATTAGAAGTGGAGTACAAACTAGAACAAGATTGGCAACTATATGTGAGCATTATTCATTTGTGTCATTTCTAGAGCCAACCAAGATTGATGAAGCATTGAAGGATCCCGATTGGGTAAATGCCATGCATGAAGAGCTAAACAACTTCACAAGAAACAAGGTTTGGGAGCTTGTTGAGAGGCCAAAGAGGCACAATGTGATTGAAACTAAGTGGATGTTTAAGAATAAGCAAGATCAAGATGGGTTAGTTGTGAGGAACAAAGCAAGATTGGTTGCCCAAGGATATACACAAGTAGAGGGTCTTGACTTTTGAGAAACATATGCACCGGTAGCAAGATTGGAGGCGATTAGAATCATATTAGCTATGCTTGTGCTCACAACATCAATGAAGAGTGCGTTTCTCAATGGATTCATCAATGAAGAAGTCTATGTTGAGCAACCACCTGGTTTTGAATATAACAAGAAGCCAAACCATGTTTACAAGCTCAAGAAGGCATTGTATGGATTGAAACAAGCACCAAGAGCATGGTATGAGAGGTTGAGAGATTATCTCCTCTCTAAAGGGTTCAAAATGGGAAAAGTGGACACCACTCTCTTCACCAAAAGAATTGGAGATGACTTGTTCATATTGCAAATCTATGTGGATGATATCATTTTTGGTTCTACCAATATAGACTTTTGCAAAGAGTTTGGTGAGATGATGGCTAGTGAGTTTGAGATGTCAATGCTTGGAGAACTAATCCTTGGACTTCAAATCAAGCAAATGAAGAATGGCACCTTTATGAGTCAAGGAAAGTACATCAAGGACATGATCAAGAAGTTTGGGTTGCAAGATGCAAAGGAAATTAGTACACCAATGGGTACCAATGGCGGCTTGGACCTTGATGATAGTGTAAATATGGTTGATCAAAAGCTCTATCGATCTATGATTGGAAGTTTGCTATATGTGACCGCTTCAAGGCCCGATGTCATGTTTAGTGTGTGCATGTGTGCTAGATATCAAGCCTTACCAAGAGAAAGTCATTTGACGGCGGCCAAAAGAATTTTGAGGTACTTAAAGGGCACACAAGATGTTGGCTTATGGTATCCAAAAGGGTCAAGCTTTGAGTTGGTTGGATATTCAGACTCCGACTATGCCGGTTGCAAGATTAATAGAAAGAGTACAAGTGGAACATGCCAAGTGCTTGGAAGATCACTAGTTTCATGGTCCTCAAAGAAACAAAATAGTGTAGCTCTTTCCACCGTTGAAGCCAAATTCATTAGTGCGGGGAATTGTTGTGCACAATTGCTATGGGTGAAAGCCACCTTGAAGGACTTTGGAGTTAAATTCAAATATGTGCCTTTGTTTTGTGACAATGAAAGTGCTATCAAGATGACCAACAATCCAGTTCAACATTCAAGAACAAAGCACATTGATGTGAGGCACCACTTTATAAGGGATCATCAACAAAAGGGAGATATAAGTATTGAAAGTATTGGCACCAAAGATCAACTAGCCGATATACTCACCAAGCCACTTGATGAAAAGAGATATCACAAGTTGAGAAATGAATTGAGCATACTTAGCTTCTCCAACATGAGTTGATGCACCCCATACATATGACATGCCTCTCCTCCAATATAGCAAGGTAAAGTTGGTTGTTTCATTCCATGCATCCTTTGCTAGTCGTGTAGATCATGTAGACATATGGCATCTTATGAAGATCATTCATGGAAATCAAATGAATTTGATGTATGTATGAAACCACTACTGCTTCTATGCTTGTTATGATCTAGTGGTGGCATATGACATGTTTGTGAGCTTGCAAGCCTAGTGTTAACTCTATAGCATGAGCTCATGGTGTGTATTTCAACATGGTCAAGATAACCCTTATTCTTGAGGTGTGAAGAAGCTTGTCCTTGGTTCAAACCAAAATACATACTCTAGGCAAGTGATCTAGATTTGACCATAATTTGATTGACTTGTTTTCTCTCATCTTATGCACCCTTGTTGGTGATTGTTGACAAAGGGGGAGAAATATGTCACAAAGATCGATGGAAGGGGATCAATAAAAACTTAAAATTTCGAGCACACAAATAGGGGGAGCAAGCTCATAAGCTATTTGTTGCATTTGTATGTGCATAGCATGATGATATGGAGCATTGTAATTTAAATTCAATATTCATGCTTGAATGGTGTATGCTAGTTCTAGGATTTGTATGATGATATGTAGTGCTAGCATGTTTTCTTACGGTTTCTAGACATTTCGTTATTCATGTTATTCAAAGTATCTCTTATAATGTTGATCTCATGAGGTATTTTGAGTTTTAATGTATGTCTAGTTATCATGATGCTAAGGATGGTTTATTATCACACTCTGATTGGTATCATGCTTCAAAGGTCCATTCTTTAAACCTTAGCATCAATTTTGGTAGTGATATCTCTTCCATAATTCCTATCTATGCATATGTGCTTGAAAATCGACCAAACATTGGATGCACATATGTAGGGGGAGCTACCACTACCAAAACCGAAGTTGAAATGCTTGTCCAACCAAGATTCAAGATCTATTTATCTTTGGCAAGCAATTCAATTTCATATTGAATTCAATTTCCATATCTTTGTGTAAGGTTGTCATCAATTACCAAAAAGGGGGAGATTGAAATCTCGTGTTTTGTTTTGATAATTGATGACACCCAATGTTGCTAATGTTTTACTTTAAGTGTGACTAGACACATAGCAACATGATGGTGAGGCCTCGGGCTCGGTGATGGACTTGGACATGGTGATGATCAAGCATCGAGGGTCAAGGCTAAGGTATCAAGAGATAAGTGTTTTCCCTTTCGGTGATCGAGACACTATAGAGAGTGTGATCACATTTAGGATTGATAATCAACTATCAAGAGGGGAATTCATAGTTGAATTCATGGTCCAAGTGCCTCTAGGTTTGACTTTGCATGATGCATATGAGAGACTAACTAGAGAGCTAACACTTGCCATATTTCATGTGATGAAGTGCTAACTCATGTGATCGAGAGTGTTTTACATGTTGAAGTTGGCACCCTAAGGCAAGTGGTTTGACTTGGATCAGCGACGACGATAACAAAACAACGAAATCAGCTGCTTCTGTAACGCGCCCGACGCGTCCAGCGCTTGATAGAGAAGCACACGCGTAGTAGACGCTGCGCCGGACGCTCGGCCAGAGGGCCGGACGAGTCCGGCGCTCGATGGTGGGCTGCAATGGACTGGCACACCAGACGCGCACATCAGACGTGCTGTTGGCACTGTTCAGTGTCCGGCGCTGCTAGACATGCTAAGTCTCGTGGTGCAGTGTCACCGGACGCTGACGCCGGACGCGTCCGGCGCCCGCCGGACGCGTCCAGCTCCAGCTGAACGCCACCCAGAGCGGACCAGCAGCGGGCCGAGCCGCCGGACATGGAGCGCCAGACGCGGCTCGGTGGCGCCGGACGCTGATGTGGCGGCTGTAGTTCAAACGCGAGGCTCCAACGGTCGACTAGCACATAAGGCGCCGGACGCGTCCGACGGTCTCGGCTGATGCGTCCGGCGTGTGTAACACCGGCCCCTGAAGTGCGAAAACGGACGCGTTCGGCGCTTAAAAAATGCCCCCGAGCTGAGTAACGGTTGGATTTTGTGGGGAGGCTATAAATAGAGGTTTGGCTAGTTGGGGAGGGAACTCTTGTCCATTCTAACATCTTTGAGCATCCTTTGAGCTAGAGAGAACCTCCCCCACTCATCTCTTGACTTGATTGTTCATCTAGAGTGAGATTGAGTGAGAATCAAGTGCTAAGCATTGAGTTGCATCTAGAGGCACTTGTTCTTTGAGTTCACTGTGGAGTTCTTGTTACTCTTGGGTGATTCCCATCACCCTAGACGGTTTGGAGGTAGCGGGGTGTTGAGCTCGAGGTGGAGATTGTTCAAGGCCGCACCCGGTGATCTTGTGAGGGGTTCTTGGTCCTTCCTCGCGATAGTTCACGGAAGGATACTCTAGTGGATTGTGCATGGCTTGGAGGATCCTTGTCTTGTGTTGAGAGTGCGGCTCCTGGCAGCGGTATTTGGCATTGAGAGCCAATTGAGTGAGCACCTCTCCAACCAAGTGTATCGCCACAACGAGGACTAGCTTGCCGGGAAGCAAGTGAACCTCGGTAAAAATCATTGTGTTAATATTGTGATTACCGAGGATTCTCTTGTGTGGTTATCTTGATTGGGTGATTGGTCATCTACACTTCGCGTTGGTATAACAATCCAATCCGCCTCTCTTGTATCTAGCTTTATATCTTTGTTCATACATAGCTTGTCTTGCTAGATATTGAGTAGAACTTGCTAGATTGTGTAACTTTTACTTGTTCATATCTTTGCTCTTACTAGCTTAGTGAAGTGCCTAGAGTTATCTTGATTAAATTTGCTAGACTTGTTAGAAAGGCTTGCATAGAAGTAAGTGAAGCTCTAGCATTGTAATTGTGCTATCTCTTAGTCTAACAAGTGGTCTAGTGTATTTGCAAGAAATTTTATTAGGCTATTCACCCCCCTCTAGCCATTTGGACCTTACAAAAGCACAAAAGCACAAATACGAATTCAGAGAATGTGCATTCAAAAGTAACAAAGAAGCCCTCCTTCAGTACGTACCTGGGCCTGATCGTAACCGCATGGGAGGTCCAGGCCCAGGAAGGAACCGACCACGTGAAGGCGGCGGCCAGTAGGCCCCACCAGAGGACCGACCGCCTCCGGGTGCGATCGCCCCCCCAGGTGGCCCCTCCCGGTCCCAACTCGTACAGGTGGTTTATAGCCGGTTTCACCTCCTTTCTTATTTGTTGACATTGAAACCATCCTGCTTGGGCTATAAAGAGAGGGTGTTCCTCCATTCTACGCACACACCATCATTTGGAGCCACACACCTCACACTTCTTACTTGTATTCTTTAGCATAGTATTTAGTAGTCGAGCAAGGCAAAGCTATCAAGGAGAGCTTTCTCCTTGGAGGAAGAAAGAACATCTTGGTATGAATACAATTTAGTTTTCCTCCATGAGCAAGTTCTTATCATATTTATATAGCAATACATATGAATTAGTGTATAGTCTTGTTCATGTTATGATCGTGACATATGAACTAGCATATAGTTTACGTGTTATGTTCTTCATAAGTTCATCAATGTTCTTCATCGTTCATCGAATTAGTATGAGTAGAGGAAGAATTAGGGATGGGGTAATGGTTCGTTGTGCCATCATGCTTGCTCCTAACCTAGCCTGTCATTCTGAAGGGTTGGGATCCTAGGGGTTAGGAGCTATTTTCAAGTACAGGGGTGTGGTGCTCGGGTATGCGAAGATCGGTGGATATGTCGGTACCCCACGGACAGAGGGGTAGGTGGGCAGGTGGTGATAGCCCTGTCCATCCCTTGTACTCCCCCATGTTCGGGTATCGAGTAGGAGTTCATAAAGTCACTATATGCTGGCAGACCAGCTACGAAGATCTCCCTATCATCCCAGACATAGTCATGATACTAGTCATACAAGTTAGATGTTATTCGCTATTCTTTGCATAGCTGTGTAAGATCAATGCCTACTCACTTAGTTGATTCTTTCATTCTTTATTTATCTTTTATCCTTGAGGGTGGCTCAGATGTGTGTGTCCACTATCTTATGAACCTGATTTACCCTTGTTTATGCTATGCCTACCTTTGCACAATAAGTAATCATGTTTATACCAAAGCTAGATGCATTCATCCTGGCCTCCTACGGGAAATTATAAATACAACACCCCTGAATACTCATGGGTTGAAATGCTGCAATAATAGTTCTATGCGCTTGTGGATTTATTGTTATTTCTTACTAAGCTATCATGATTGGCGTACCTAAGTACCATTAATAAAGGAATGTAATTCTTGTTGCACCCCATGGCGTCGTGCTACAGGTTTGCACTCATAAATAATGATGGTTAGGAAGGCCAATCAAGTTTCTCTAACTATTATTACCAGAACTGCAATACCTTGGCTGGCGCGGTTAAGGGCCGAGAGTTACTCTCCTAAGGTAATGATGGTTAGGTTTGCCAACACACGTTTGTAGCGTTGTTACCTAGGATGGACTTTTAGTCTATCTCATGTGATGACGCTAAGAAACACCAACACTTGGGTCGTTCCCCTTTTGAGGTGCAGTATGGGCATCCTACAAGGATATTTGGCTTTATCACTGAGATCAGGTTGCACTCACCTGATCTTGAGCAGTGGCTCACTGAACGACACCTGTTGTCTGGTGATTCAATATCATTTGCATTGGGGTCAGCAACTCATGAAGCGGCAAGCTGACAAAGGTCATTCTGAAAGGGTGTTCCAAGTGGGTGATCGAGTGTACCTCAAGCTATAGCCATACATGCAATCTTCAGTTGCTCCTCGTTCTAATTAGAAGTTGTCTTACAAGTACTACAGGCCATTTGACATTCTGCAGAGAGTAGGCAATGTAGCTTACCGCCTTCAGTTACCACCGGCTTATGAATTCATCTAGTTGTCCATGTCTCTCAACTCAAGCACTATGTCCCTCAGTCTGTTAGAATTGAAGATGACATTTCCCAAGTGCCTGACAACCCCACAGCTGAGGTAATGCCACCTCAATTTCTGGATTCTAGGATGTGCCGTAAAGGAGCCTCTATAGTATCTCAAGTGTTGGTCCAGTGGAACCAGTTGTCTGACTATCTTACCACCTGGGAGGAGTTTGAAGACCTCCGTCGTCGATTCCCGGATGCTCCAGCTTGGGGGCAAGCTGGATTCCAGGGGGGAATGTCAGGATCAAGCCCTCAAGGAAGGCAGCCAAGAAGACCATCAAGGATCCAACAACAACTGAAGCGGGAGCGTGTGGCTGATTCAAATGTTGAAGAAGTGTTCAGATTCATCATGGGCCTAATGGACCATATTCAGGTGTAGCTTGTGTGCTTTGGCCTAAAGGTCAGGCGGTATATAAGCCCTATAATCAGATGAGGCAGTTATCGATGAACTGATTTCAGAATCCCAAACTCAAAAGTTACTTCAACTCTCAAATCCAACCTCTTGTTATTCATGCTTCTCCCCTGTTCCTGCTGATTCCCTACCCAAATTCTCTCCAATTTCTAGCTATCCATGACAATTGGTACCAGCTCCCGGTTGATTTCAGCGAGAAATTTTTTCCCCATCTTGAAATCACTGGCGCCAGGGCGCAAACCTTTCATTTAGGCGAAGATGGTGGCATCGCTGGATGATCTCGTGGTGAATTTCGATGACATGGCCAAACAGTTCACGGCGGTCGCCAATGTCTCCAAGCAGCTCGTCGGCTTGTAGGACATGATGAAGCAAACTCTCAACTCCGTCATCGATGTCAGCAAGCGGTAGTAGGAGGCGAACGTGGTGCTCGAAGATTTGTGCAAGCAGGCCGAGGACGCGACGGTGACGCTCTGCTCCACCACCTCCTGTGTCGACACACAGTTCCGTCGCGTCGATTCACTCAATTCGGCAGGAGCGGGTCCGCATCCCGGTCCTGGAGTGCTGGGTGGCATCCTAGCTCTGGTTTCCAGTGGCGCTGGGGTGTTGTTGCCCGGTGGTGATGCATCTCTCCATGCTAGTGGCGCGCCGCCTGTTGCGGTCACCCTGGTCGTACAGCCTCCACCACAGGGTCTCGACCTCAACGCGGTGCCTGTGTCGTCATCTTCTTCAGCTCAACGGGAGTGGCGAACATGGTGGCGGGTTCGCCCGGCCGCCGAACTCCAAACAGGGTGTGTGCTCTTACTCCTTCTCCGATCTGTCACTTCGTCCGTCGCCTTTTCCTAAGATCGAGTTTCCCAAATTTGATAGTTCCAATCCTCGATTGTGGTGTGACGATTGTCTCAAATATTTTGAGGTTTACGCTGTGCATCCGAGTTTGAAGACCTATTTTGCTGCTCTAAATTTTGTTGGCGCGGCGAAGACCTAGTTGCACACAGATGAGTGAAGAGCCCGTGTTGAGGATTGGGAGGTGTTATGCAAGTCTGTGCTAGATCGATTTGACAGAAATCAGTACCCCATCGTGCTCGCTGGTGATTTCACAGTACAGGATCGGCTGATTAAACATCATGGTAGAATCTGGTTGGGTTATAATTCATTGGCTCATCAGCATGTTAAGCAGGCTGTCCATTGTTCAGGTGTGGGATTGTGACACAGGGATTGTCTTAGAGCAAATTAAAACCCGTTATATGAACTTAATCCACTACTAATGGTGGTCCATGGCTTCTCACGCGTGGGCTTTTGTTGTGCAATGTCGTTGGTGGGCAGTAGTCTTGAACCTCGGGATCTTCAGCAATGGCAAGGCATCTACTACATTACTACAGCATCCAAAACTAAAATTCCTAAAGGTTAAGTAGTCAATTCACATTGTAAAAAATTTTATTGACAACTCATAATCGTACACGTATCAGGAGTCGTGTGTTTGCTGCATTGGGTTAGTTAGATCAATCGAATCATCGAACCATGCTGAATCTTTTTTACTTCTCTATCTACCCTCTAATCTATGACTGAAAAAAGGCACATGGGCCTCTTCCCATGCGCATAGCCCTGACAGAATCAGGCTCTAAGGGTAGGTTGTTAGTATTTTGATTTTGGGCCCTTCTATGTCTGATCACTCTGAGTGTGACAGGTATAGCATCAACACGTTCTGAGTAGTAATTCTCAAAACAGTGAAACACACACACACAAACACACTCTGAATATTGTTTAACCTTAAACACATTAGCACGTAACAAACCCATCCAAAGAAATGTTTCTCCGAAAAGATCCATTGTTACTACTCATGCACGAACTGTCGGATCTCTGTCAATGGGGGTTAGGTTCATCGTGTGATTCAGTCGTCATGATTTCTCCACTCCTGCAAGCTTTTACTCCACAGGCCATCTCCAATCTCCAAGTCAGAATATGCAGTGTGTTACACACGGCCCCCCAGGGCCTGATTTGTTGGGAATATGCCCTAGAGCTAATCATGTAGATGATGATATTCCGATTGTATCCATGATTAATAAAGTATTCATTGAATATCCATTATAGACAACTTGTATTGATTGCGATTATATGAATTGTTTGTGGAACTCAATTACTTGAATGGTTATTCTAAAGTTGTCCCTGGTCGGCGTTCTTGTGAGAACACACTTGAATATTAGACCAGCACATGTATTAGTTGACGGCTATGTTTCACAAGTCATGGACATGGAGATGTCAAACTAATAATGTGGGCACATGTGAGACATGTAGGCTGGATTGACCCGACATGAGAAAGTCTCTATTCACATTATGTACGTTATGTCCTTAGACCTAAGATTGTGGTATGTACTCAAGATGTGAAATGGCCTACTTAGAGACTATCAAACGCTGCTCCGTAACTAGGTAGTTATAAAGGTGGTCTTTAGGTGGTCGGGAAGCATGCTTTGAGACATAGACAATCAAGATAGAATTAGCCCCTCTCTACGCGAGAGAGATATCACTGGATCACTCAAGTGATTGGATCAACAAATGCATGGTCGTGCTTGGGTTAAGTGTTAACCCATGAGTTGAACCATATACGAGTGGCAAAGGGAATAACTTGTATGTGGTCATAGTGGTTCATCTGATATGATCTTTGCGTGCACATAGAAGTTGTCACACCTTGCTAGAGGCTGCTGTCAACTATTGGGCAAGTAGGAGTACTCGGCCCATGTCAATGTGTGCATGAACCCATAGGGTCGCACGCTTAAGGGGCTAGAAGCCTAATTCAGGTGGGACCCAAATTAGATAAAGCTTAGGGTTACTAATAGGCGTCCAACTCGTGAGCTCATTGGGGATGCCTATATAAGCAAGGGGTAGGGGTGCGGTTAGGGTTACACACGCCTTTGGCAGCCGTCGTCGCCCTCCCCACGCTCGCGCCTTCTGCTCCTCGCGGACCTAGCAGTCCGGAGGCGCATTGCTTCTTCTCCGCACGTGTGGGATTCCTCAGAGGTGCTGCATCTGGAGCACAGGGACGAACTACGCGAGGGGATTGAGGTGACGGACGACCACGCAACTGCACTGCCTGCTGCGACGCGTATGACTACATCAAGTCATCTTCCGCTGCACCTGCGTGTCTAGTGGTAATCCCGTTACCTGTAACTAGCAGTAGATCCTGGTTTATGAGGTCATAAAGTTTTATTTTTAGCTAGCGTAGCACCCTCATAACCCTTCATGATTTCACCGAGGAACGGTGGTGGGGGGCGGCGACTCTCCCGCGGCGGTGGCGCCATTGTGGTGCATGGCGGCGTGGCGGCTCGGGGAGGACGGATCCGGACCCCCTCCCCCCGGATCCGACACCTGGTGTTGCTGATGGCAGTGGCTATGGCCGGCGCTGGGCTGGCTGGCTGGCCTCTGCTACTGGCTGGCCGCCGGCTGGCTGCTGCCGGATGGATGTCTGGCCACTGCGGCGGGCTTGTGTCCTAGCAGGCTGCTGGCTGGCCGGCCACTGTTGCTGGCTAGCTGCTGGCCGCTGGCTGTCGCTCGCTGTCTCGCTTGCTGGCCACTGTTGCTGGCTGGCTGGCCGGGTTCGGCGACGGCACGCTGGTTTGGGGATCATAGCGTCTTCTTCGACGATTCTGTGGTGGTTTGGCCGGTCAGGCGTCGGCACATTTGTGGTACCTTGGCGGTGCTATTGGCAGGGCCGGTCCTGATGGAGGACGCTTTGCTGGTGCGGCTGCTGTTCGAGCGCAGGGGGAAACGTCCGGGTTCCCTCCATCTCTGCTCGCCCCCTCCTTTTATTCTTCATGGTGACTGTCTTGAGGTGGGGGCTGGGGTTCGTGTTGGTGCTGGGGGGGCAGTCTTCGTCTATGCCGCCCTTACCCCATGTCACCGACTGTCGTCGAGGGGCGGTTTCTATGACGAGGCCTAGCGTCCATGATGGTGCTGGTCCGGGGCTCTGCTCCAGATCCGGTATCTTCAGGGTGGTGGCAGGGCCAGCGGCGGGGCAACTCGGCCGATGGTGGTGGCCGGCGGCAGCTACGACTGCGGGGGGTGGTTGGTGGACTTACATGGTGGCGAGAGGCTGGTGTTCGGCAGGTGGTCCGGAGGGGTGCTGATGCAGCTTTGCGGCTGCTCGCATGGCCGGCGTGTCGACCCTGGTGTGGCTTCTTCTGGATGGCTGGCAGCGACGTCTTGGTATCTGGCGGGGACCCGACATCCCGACCGGTGTCTGCGCTGGGGTTTCTTTGGGCGAAAGCCTTACGATGGCGACACCTGTGGGAGCCGTTACCCTATTGAGGGTGTCGTGCTTCCAGTACTCCACAGGTGAAAACCTAGTCCTGTCATAGACGAACGACGGCGGCGCTTGGGCGTCGTAACCTTCCTGAAGGCGTCGTTGTGGATTTTGACTCAGTCGGGCTTCCATGCGCAGTGCTAGTTCGTCGTTTCCGCCATTGTGTTCGTGGTTGGTGCTAGTGGTGGAGTAGGTGTTCCTTTGTTTTTAGTTGCTTAGTTTTTAGGTTTTTATTGCTAGTTTTTAGTTGCTTGTTGCGTCAATGGTGGAGCTCCTAGTGGTTTAAAGTGGAGGCTCGTGTCGACGATCCAATCCGACCGAGTTCTAGTGGTTAAAGGCTTGTGTCGATGTCCCAGTCCGACCAAGCGTGGGAGTAGAGTAGAGTTGAGTTGGTGCTATTTGTGGCGCGAGTTGAGTTGACTTGGTACCTAGGTGTTCAGTTAGAGTAGGATACCCTCTACAATTGTATGTGTGGTTTTTGCCCAATTTCTACTGATAAAAAATGAGCGGGACGGTTGCCTTCTTGTTTCTTTATTCGTCTAATAGAAATCTTGGCAAAGCTTTTGCCGTCCTTTAAAAAAAAGATACATCTACATAGCTTTTGGTGGCTCTTGAAAGGAAACATTTGGTGGCTTTTGGTGCCTAAATCTTGTTGTCCTTCGATCCCTTGGTTATCATGGTTCTGAACTTCCCGCAATGTCGAATAAGATAGAATGTCGGATAAGACAGAGGTTAGTAATATAGGCCTTGTTTAGTTACCTGTAAAATTCAAAATGATAGAACTCTGGGCACCGTAGCACTTTCGTTTGTATTTAGTAAATATTGTCTAATCATAGACTAACTAGGCTTAAAAGATTTGTCTCGTGATTTACAATCAAACTGTGTAATTAATTTTTTTACCTATATTTAATGCTTAATGCATGTGTCTCTGTATTAATGTGATGGAGAGAATTGAAAAAACTTAGAACTTAGAAGGGAACTAAACAAGGCCATAGTCTAGTAAAATTGCTGCTATAGCCAGGAAGGAAGGAAAGTATTATTAAAGGAGCCACTTTATATTTTTATCGTTTACCTCGTTTCACTGTGTACCTCGTTTGATCACTATTTACGTCCAATTTTACGGTTGTCAAGACAATAAATACGGAGAATAATGACTTCTCATCCTTCCTATAAATTTGAAATATGCTACATGTTTAATAGCACTTTTAATCAATAAATGAATTTTTAGAGTAATTTTAAATCAATAGTACTTTTTATTGTTTAACTAAATTTAAAGAAAAAACAGAAAATGTTTGTGACACCAGATGATTACCACTAAAAGAATATATTTCACGATGTATTTAACAACACGTGTTATAAATGTTAATGGTTTGTTCTATAAATTCTCAAGCTTAAAAAAATTGCCTAAGACAACTCTATAAATTTATTCACCACTCTCATCCTCCTTAACTTTAAGAACCAGATAAATTACTCCCGGGGGGGGGGGCCCCCCCCCACAACCCCTACACACACAAACATTTCAAAGTGGTTTTGGCATCTCCTTAGATATTTGAGGGGTTGGAAATGATCTCAAATGAAAGAAACAAATCAACTAGAAAGTTCTAGACCTCTTGAAGCAATATAATTTTGGTATTTGCAAAAAAAATTGAGAAAAAATAAATTTGGTTCAATTTGATAATATTCCAAAAAATTATTTTTGTTTTTTATTATATTTTCTGTATAGTAAAAAAACAAAACGCTTCGTCTGCAGCCGGCTTGAAATGGGAGGAGTGAAGGCACGACCACCCAGTCTACTGCAATAGATAAATGAACTGCAATAGATAAATGAATGAAGCACTGTACTAGGAAGCGACGGCACAACGTGGCACGGCGGGCGAGAAACAGGTTTTGAAATTTGAATGATCCCTGGGGGTGACCATGCATGGCACCATGGCTGGCAGGCAGGCTTGCATGGCACCATTGTGCTTGCCGATGCATTGCCCTTGCCGCGCGCACGGCAGGCTTTGAGCAGCGTTCAGCCGCCAGAGTTGAGTGATGATGAGGCGGCGCCGGCGCCCGAGACGGCCGACGCTGCGCGCCGAGACGGCCGGCGCGGCGGCAGCAAAGCCAAATATGCACGCAAAGGTCTGCATTTCATTGCATAGCAGCAGCCTGCTAAAAGGATATAATTAAGGCTAGGGCATGGCTGCACCAGCGGCTACCACCTAGCACGACGCACAACTGCACATGAGAAAGTGAAACGAAATGATAGTGGTACGAGGAGGAGGATGGAGACTGTAGATGACTGTCTCCTCGGTCTCCCCAGGACTGCAGACCTGCCGTGGCAATGGCACACGCTGCGTCGTCGCATGCATCGTCGCTACCCCAGCACCGCGACGGGACGGGAGCCATCCGTGCCTCCGGTTTGCAGGCCTCCGTCGCCGGGACCTGAGGGCCGACCCGATCCACCGCGCGCAACAGGAGTCGCCGCTGCCTCCGATGCCATGAGGTGGTGATCATCCCGAGTGGCTAAAGGCGCAAAACAGGTTTCAGATGGCAGGGCATCATATCGAGCTACAAGGTCGGGGTCTACGGTTTTTTCTTGACAAAAAACGAAAATATATTATTAATAGCAGCTTGCTGTTAGAAGCCTTACAGAGTTCAAGGTTACGGTGCCTCAGTAAGAGTGCACTGGTCATGAACAACACTAAGACAGAACATTGTAAGCCTGTGAAAACAAGGTTTTGTGATTGAACTAAAGCCTGCTTAGCAAGATCGTCAGCTATTTGATTTTGAGTCCTTTGAATCCTGCAAATTCTTAGTTCTCTTTGACCTGTGGAGTTGGAGAAG
The DNA here is from genome assembly GCA_023333625.1 of Bothriochloa decipiens. Taxonomy (NCBI): domain Eukaryota; kingdom Viridiplantae; phylum Streptophyta; class Magnoliopsida; order Poales; family Poaceae; genus Bothriochloa; species Bothriochloa decipiens. Next base: position 15,630,848 of record CM041643.1, read on the forward strand.
ATTTGAGTGAAGTACTTGATTCTCCGGTCTGGCGGGTTGGATTGGTCCTGAGCATTCAAAAACTACACCATCTGTTGATTGTCTGATAGAAAGGTAACTTGTTGGAAGCCGAGGCAATTGGTGATGAGTGATGCTAAGGCCAATGCAGCAGCTTCGGCCATAAGCACCGAGGTTGCATTATCCAACACCGCCTTGATGTATATAGTTTGCACCGGTTGTATTTCTGTGTTGATAATAGCCACTCCAAGACCTACTGACCTGGGATTATGATGTATAGGATCAGGAGATGTTGATGCATCAGTATAGCATCTGATTCCTTGGATCGTTCCTGGAGAGCAAAGCAAGTAAGGGTCATGTGAAATATTGGCATCCACATTGGAATCACCCTGCCAGTGATTGAGTTGATTGTGATCCGATGGATGTTGCATCACCATTTGCCTTTGAGTACCTGAAGGCACATTAGAAATGGGATCTGCAAAAAGATTGTTAGAATCTAGGTGCTCTTGTTGTGTGTTGGTGTGAGTGATAGTGGTAGTAAGAGTAGAATTCTGAATAATGAGGGCAGAATCATAAGTATGCATGTGAGCTGCAGCTGCAGAATGAACTTGGGAAGCCTTCCATTATCTATGATTAAAATGGTAATCATTTCTAGCTTTCCAAAGATACCACAGAGTGAAGAGGAATTTTTTTAAATTAGAATCGTTAGTGGTACTTGGAATAAGAATAGGTAAGGTAACTTGGATACCATCATCCTCAGGAGCAAGGTTGGTTGTATCTATGGGAGCGTGGAAGGTGGACCATACCTCGACTGGGAGAGCACAATGAAAGATGTGGAGATCCGTTTCAACCTGTCCACAGGTAGCACAATGTTTATCTAGGTGTGTAACATACTTGGAAGCTCGCTCCCCTGTTGCCAGTGCTCTTCTTATGAGCCAACATGTGAAGGTTTCGATTAGTGGTGGGAGAGTTTTGGTTTTCCATGCACGACATAAATTTGATTAGCCTGAGGAAGAATGCTTCATGACCCTTACGGATGTAGTTGAATCACATTATTCCTAGGCAGAGTCTTGTAGATTTCTTTGGTGGAGAAGTTGCCTTTCCTTCCCGTTCTCCATCTCAGTATATCCTGGCTTTCTGAGAGAACAGGAATGGTAGAGGTTATTGCCTGTAGTGCTTCATAATAAAAAAATGTCATTAATAAGCTGAAGGTCCTAATCATGAGTGTTTTCAATCCAAAGGTTTGATACTTTGGATGGTAGTGGTGTGACTGTGACAGGGCTCTTCATATGGTCATATATGGATTTCCATATTGGACACCATGGTGTTGACCAAATGGAGGTATTTCCTGCATGTAGCTGAAGAATGACATTGTTGTGTAGCTCCTCTTTCACCTGCATTATAGAGGACCAAAAAATGGAATGAGTACCTGTATTTTTTGCTGTCCAAAAAGAGGAGTTAGGATAGTATTTAGATTTTAGAACAGTTGTAAGCATAGGGTTCTTATTAGTAGCAATATTGCAAGCAGCATTGAGGATAAGGCTCTTGTTGACTGTTCCTAAATCTCTGATTCTCAGGCCTCCATTTTCTTTGCTCTGGCATATATCATCCCAGGATCTATAAGCTATAGGAGAAGTGGCATCCTACACACCTGTCCACTAGGACCTCCTAATAATAGTGTTAATTTATGTACAAAACCTTTTGAAAAGAGAACAGTGGACATGTAATAAATGGAAATCGAGGAGAGAATAGATTGAATGTAAGTGAGTCTACCTGCATGATTGAGTTTATTGGCTCTTATCGTAGTGAGTTTGGAATGGAATTTTCTAAAAATAAAATTATAAGCCTTATTCTTGTCTCCATGATTGAAAATGATGGGGTGTCCTAAGTGCTTAGTATGTGGTTGGAGGTCGGGACCGGGAAAATGTGCTTGATGGATGCTGCTAAAGTGGCATTAACATTTTTGCTAAAGAGGATAGCAGATTTCTGGAGATTTGGGGTCTGACCTGTTGCATCATAGAATCTTTGTAGGATGGCTTTTATTGTAGTTTCTTCTTGAACTGTAGCATGGCCACAAAGTATGAGATCATCTACAAAAAGTAGAGAGTGAATTGGTGGGCATCCAGGTCCCAACCTGATTCCTGTGAGATTGGAGTTTTCCATTCCTGTTGTAGAGCAATAGATAATTAATTAATAGCTACAATAAAAAGGTAAGGGGAGAGAGGGCAACCCTGTCGGATACCATGATTAGGCCTAATATGATTGGAAGGCTCACCATTGACCAAAATAGAAAAGGTAGGAGTGGAAATGCATGCATAAATAAGCTTGATGAAGTGAGGGTGAAGGTTTAAACGAGTAAGAGCTGTAACAATGAAGTCCCAATCCAATCTTTCAAAAGCTTTTGCCAAATCAATTTTCAGAAGAAACCCATGCTGCTTCCAAGTCCTCAAATAAAAGGAGTGGATAATTTCTTTAGTAATGATAACATTAGAAGAAATGTGTCTATTCTTAACAAAAGCAGCCTGTGCATGATCAATGAAATCAGATAAATGAGGTTTAAGTCTTCCAGCAATTGATTTAGCTATAATTTTATAGGCTACAAATACTTATAGGTCTAAAGTCTTGAGAGCGAGTAGGTTGACTTTTTTTAGGAATCAAGACTAGAAAAGTTTGATTAATTTCAGGGATCATGAAAGGTGAATTATAGAAATCTGCTACCAACTTATGAACATCACCAGAGATCCATGACCATGCTGATTTGTAGAAGGCTGCACTAAGTCCATCTGGTCCTGGCGATGCATTGCTTCTCATTTTCTTGACAATGTTATGTAATTCTTGTAAGGTCAGTTTGGAGTTAGTGTTGGCTGACCAAAATTGGTGTGCCAAGGTACTACTCTGTGCCTCCTGCTATTGTAGATGGTGGTGATTGTGCACGCTTGTACTGCTTCTGTTGCCTGCATACAAAGGTCTGGAAGCACTATGTATAATTTGGTAATTAGATGGATTAGTAGTAAAAATATTTTGAAAGTACACATTCAAGGTATTGGAAAGCTGATCTTAGGTAGTAGATTCAGAACCATCAGGATTAAGTAGATAAGTAATTATATTTTTTTTCTTGTCCTTTTAACAATGGCTTGATGAAAGTAGGAAGTATTCCTATCTCCCAGCCGAGCCCAATCCTTTTTAGCACGTTGCAGATGAAATTGCTCATCTTTAACTAGGAGCTGGTGGTGTTGCTGACTTAGTTGATGCTGAATGTTGAAGTCCCGTTGACCTAGGGGTTTGAGTCGTTCCTGAAGAATTCGGTCCTCCATAATCTGCAATTGATCAGATAATTTTGGTTTCCTTTTCCTCCATTTTTTGAGGTCACATGCAAGATATTTAGTTTTCTGGTGAAAAGTTCTATTAGCTGATCGAAGCCAGCTTGTCTTGGCTGTGTGCTCATAGTCCTCTTCAAACAACCACCAATTCTCAAAACGAAATGGTATATTAGTACGTTGTTTAGAGGAATTCGAAAGAGTAAGAATAGGAGCATGGTCACCACGAAGCATTGGCAAATGATATACTGTTGTATTAGGATATGTAGTGCACCATTCAGCATTAGCTAGAGATCGGTCCAAACGCTCAAAAGGTAGGCGTGGTATTGCGGCGTTTGTTTGTCCAAGTGTATGTTGGGCCATTGTTACCAAGATTGATGAAGCCACGCTGCTTGACATAGCCACAAAAGAGATCAATACGCCTAAGATCAGGCCTACCAGGACCTGATTGTTCATTGGGATGCATAATATCATTCATATCACTAATACACAAAATAGGCAAGTTGGTATTGTTTTCAAAAAAAATTAATCACTTTCATCCATATGGTGGTAGTGTTCTGGTGATGAGGGTCACCATAAAGACAAACTAACCCGAAATACTTGTTGTCTAGGTTATTATTACACACAGCAAAAATAAAGTTAGGTGAGTGATCTATTACAGTAATACTAACAGCATCTTTCCAGATGAGCCAAAGGCCTCCGGATTGTCCTACTGCTGGAACTACAAAAGCATCAAAGACATTAAAACGGTTAATGAGAGAAGTACGAGTAATAGTTGAGTTGTGAGTCTCAGAAATGAAGCAAACCTGAGAGTCAGTAGAGGCCAACAGGCAGGCAAGGTGAGCCATTTTGGAGCTGCTAAGGCTGCCACCCGATCCCTGGCAATTCCACGACAGGATCGTCATGGCCCTCGTAGCACCCATGGGGCGGGCGTTGGAGGTCATCGATAATTGATGTCCTTACCTCTGGGCACTTGGTGTGTCACTTGAGGAGACCTGTAGCGCTTGGATTGATTGCACAGGATCTTGCGCAGTTTGAGTAGAAGCACATGTGGATGGAGCTGTAGAGCTTAGTGGAACACGGCCAAATTGAATCTGTTGTGGAGACCCAACAAGCATAGGTTCAACAAGGGTGGAAGGCGTGGAGGGGTGAGGTGTGATGGTAACTATGTGGGGATGGTGAGCGGTGTAGCTTGAACTGGACCAGCGAGACTGGGCACGGGGGAAGCAGCACAAGGCGGGTCGGGAGGAGCGGGGGGAAATGGGGGATCTGGGGGTATATTATCCATGGGAGAAGGGAGCTGAGCGTTAAGGTTGTCGCTGTCCACTACAGGAATTGATAACAAGAAGCGAACAGCCCTGACAAGAAGGTTGGAACTGGGTTCCTGGTAAAACTTGAGGCTCCAAACACCAGCGTCGGAGTAGGCCGCCCCAGCTTCGGCGCAAGAGGAGGCGGCAGATGCAGGCAGTGGTGATGGAGGAGGCAGAGCAGGCGGGCGAGCACCTGGATGCAGAGGAGGCAGGTGCAGAGCAGGGGCGCAGGGAGAGAACAGACGGACAGCTTGCCTGCCTTCACACGCACTGGGAAGCAAACACGGGCGAGGATGGCCTGCAGAGAGCAGCAACAGCAACAGCACAAGAACGGCAGCTTGGACTATGGAGCTGGTAAGGGGGAACGGCGAGGACGAGCAGGGCAGCAGCCGAGGAGCGCCATCGGATTGATTGACGAACAGAGGTGAAGAATACGAGAAAATCAGACAGGGAAGGTGATGGGGACGTGATTCCCTGATCTTCCGTCAGATGGAGATAACTATCGTTTTGGTGGAGCACGACACACCGATCCGGCTTCAGATCCAAAGACCCAAACCCTGCAATCTTAGCACCACGACTCCTCTGGTTATCAACCGTGTCTCCAACCGGTTGACCTCGCCACGAAGGCTAATCCCTGCCTGCGAAACGAAGAACACAAGCAAGAACTCGAAAGAACGCAGCTCAATTAATGGGACAATCTGCAAATGAATGATTAAGCACTCGAGTTGGGGTTCCACAAACCGATGAACGGCGGCTGTCGATGGACAGAATAATCTAAGCAAAACCCGAAACCTAACGACGGCGGCGGCGTATGTTTATAAAGGACTTAGGGTCTTCGCCTACCCTGGACGCGCCCACTAACAGGCTCATAAACGATACACGGCCCATTGGACCAAAATAAGGTGACGCAGCACCAAGACAGATTCGGAATGTTGACTTGCTTCGATAATTCCCGTGGACTCCGAAGAGGTTTTGACGTGAGACCACTTCTATTGGCTTCCTTATGAAGTTAGCTTTCCAACCATATGTAGAACGTCCAAAACGGAGTCCGTATGAGTCCGTATGACCAGTTCTAGTCCAGGCTGGTCTGGCAGTCCGAGACAGACGCGAAATCAGCTTGTGTTGCACGCCCTTGCTGGTCCAGCTCGTCTCCAACTCCTTATCCAAGTTCTTCAGAAGCCTCTTCATTGTTCCTAAGCAATATTAAATCATTAGGTAGTAATCTATTCTCAAAAGCATGAAAAGTATCGCTTAAAAACGAGCTCACCTGTAAATGTAGTTGACGCATTCGAGCTCGGATCATTGGGCCTTGGAGAGGATTAGCAGGTGCACAAGAAGAAGCGATGTCCTCATCAGAAGGTGTAGATCGATGAAGCAATCAGCGATTGAGAGTCGGATTGAGTGGAGAAAATGGATATGAGCAGATTTAGGATGGGGAGAGGGAATCGGCAAGGCGCCGCCACACCACTTACGGGTTTCTTGTGTTTGATCGATCGCCGAGCTGGATTCGTGTGACCTAGAGTTGTGAGATCGAGGGGCAGCCCCTACGGGGTTAAAATCAGGCGACGCCGACGCCGGGTGACCATGCATGCATGCATGGCGGGGGTCATGCATGGCGGGGATCATTTTTTTTTTCTGAACCCGGCCGCCGATGCCGCACAGCCGCAGACTTGAGCAGCGTCCAGCACAGCACAGCCGAGAGTGGAGCAATATGATGAGGCGGCGCCAGCGCGCGAGACGGCCGACGCTGCGCCAGCGCGCGACTCAGGCAGTCCCGGCGGCGGCGGCGGCAAATTAAAGCCTAACCACAAAAGGCAGCCCAACTGTTTCAGTATACACCGTGGCGTGCATGGCTGTTCCATTCATAAGTTGAGAGTGGAGTGGTGCGCGTGGTTGTCTCGGTTCATGTAAAAAACTGTAGATCAGCCTCTAAATCACTCGGTTTTTTCTTAATCTTCATTATTTAGACAACCTGAGGAGCTTATCCTGGATCCACCCATGTGTGCATGTGTGTTCATGGGCAACTGGAAACTTGAAATTCCCTGACTGTGCGATAACCGTCACGGAAATAGAAAAACAGACACGGAAATAGCGAAATTAATTTTTTTTATAGTGCACCTCCAGGCTGGCTCGACAGGTAATTGCATTTTCCGTAACGGTAGAGAACCAACAAAGAAATAGCAAAACCGTCAAAAAATTATTTTTCCCTGACGGTTAAAACCGTCGAAAAAAAATATAGACTACGGACAGAGAAATTTATTTCCTCGACGGTGCAAAACCAACATGCTATAGGGACATTTACCCTGACGGTCTGTACACCGTCAAAGAAAGGTGCATTTTCCTATCGGTGTATAACCTTCGACGAAATTGCAACCCATAGGAAAATGATAAAAAAGCATTTTCTATACAATTAAAAATATATTTAAATATCATTTGCACAGAAATATATCACTAATCCATCATGAATCCATCACAATTATATAAATTAATTTATATATTAAAAGTCAACATGAATCCAATACATACAAAGATGTCCAATGTTTGCATCAACATATGGAAATACACAAGACATGCAGACATTTGGCCACCATAGCTTCTCCAAATATTTTCCCAATACTAGCTAAACATTTACTACCAGAAGCAATATTGAACAAAGCACAGGCGACACCCTTTGCTAGCAGCCCCCACATCTCCCTTGTCGTTACTAGCAGCACCCATCTGCCTGTTGCTGCCAGCCCATTGTTGGAAAACTGCCAAGACAGTAAATAAATTCAGTGCGAACTACAAGAAGGGAAAGATAGGACAAAATGTTCAGAAACAATTGATTCATTCATCTTCACTTTGGCATGGACTATATGAAGTAAAAAAAATTCAGGAAAAGATCATGGTTTCATTCATCCAACAAAATTTACTAAAAAGACCAAGCTGGACAACCAGAAGTTAGCTCCAATAACTGGTTTACAAAGTAAGCAATCTAAATTTGTTAACTGGTTTAGCCACTGTTATATGTAATATCATAGTACTGCCATTATATGTAATCCAGATGCTACTACCCCTATATAGAGAATCAGACTTGCAACAAGACAACATTGAAACGTGTAGTAATTCTAGGTAAGCAAGCACCAAGACAAGATCATTGTTTCTACCTCGATCTTGAGCAGCCCAATTAGACTTTTGGTGTTGTGGTCTTGTTCCCACCCTCCATTCCAACAAACTCAGGGCTGCAGTAGTACTCTCTCTGTAAACATGCATAAGGACAGTAAATTGCTGCAGTATATGAATGTGTTATGTGCGGGGGCTGACTCACTCAACATCAAGTAAAACAAGTGCTGCAGTACAGTTTATGCTGATGAAAAAATTCATATGCTATTGATCTCTAGCTAATGGCTTGTATAGATAATTTATACCAGAAAAATGTTTACCAATAAAGGAGTCAGCAGAAAACTGTAGTAAGCTCATGCCTCATGGTACTTTTTGTATCAGACTAATGCCTTATAATATCTGTATCCAATTGATTGTCTGCATCACTAGTTTTGCAAATCACAATCTACCTAAATGCAGACATATAAACAGTTTCAGTTTGAAATGAAATGATGTTACAGGCCGCAGGTTCAGTTCGATAGGCAGCGTATCAGGCCACATCACGACCCAAATTGGAGGGAGCCGAATGGAGTGCGATCCTCACCTGCCGTGGGAGACGTCGTAGACCTGGCACCGAATGGCAATGAGGATCCGCTTGGCGGGGTCCTTGTCGTCGTACGCCATAGATCGTGATCGCCGCCACGCAGCAAAGTCGCACGCCGGGCTGGGGGAGGAAGCTCCGTCGGCCGTGCCCCTCGCTCGCCCGCCTGGGAGGGGCCCGTGCACGCGGCCGCCGCTGGGAGGGCCGGATCGAGCCGCCCGCCGCCGGATCCAGGGAGCAGCCGGGCTGGGGGAAGAGGCCCCGTCCACTGCGCGCCACGGCCCTCACTCACCCGTCTGGGAGGGGCCTCGCGCGGGTGGCCGGCGTCGGGAGGGCCGGATCTAGCACCGCGTCGCGTCGTCCTCCTCCATGGAGCGTCGGGCGGACGACGGCAGGAGCTCCAGCACCGCCGCCGGCAACCTCCGCCGACGCCTAATGGCCGGCGTCGCCCGCGTCTATTGCCGCGCGCTCGGGCCGCCGTCGCGCCACCGCACGGCCGTGCGCCCGTGCGTCGTTTCCTTTCTCTCCCTCTCCCTGATGATGAAGGCATCAGGGTTTGGCCGGCTTTTATATGAGTTCATTTTCAGCTGGTCAGATATCAGCCATTCATCTGAGATATCAACGGCTGCTATCGTTTTAGCATTAGGGTTCCTTATTTGGGCTTTTGCTGGGCTTCAGGAAGTCGCACGGGCCTTAGCAGGCCGCGCAACTGGACCGTGAATCAAGGGCTGTTTTGGCCCGTTTATTTTTTTTTTGAAAGGCAAAGTTATGATATATTAATTTATATTATTAGATATAAGTTTGCTTGGCAAACAGTATTTTGATGTCCCTTTAGCCTTAAACTTTTTCTAAACCTTATGCGTGCCAAAGGTTAAGGATACGTTAAGTTTCAAATTTTTCGGAGATAGTTTGATATATTCTATAGTTTAAATTATTTTTCGTGTGATAATACAAGGTAATTAGATTTTGAACTAAGGCTACACCGGAAAAGATCCAAAATGGGACCAAATTTTTATACTAGGTCTCACATGGTCCAGTGAACCTGTTTTATTAGACGTGGATGGAGAAAAATATTATTTTAAAGGAGTAGTTCAATATCCTTTCTCTAGTTTAATACAAAATAAATATAATAATGACCAAAACTGATCAAAAAAAATCTAAGACCTTTGGTGGGGCCATAACTTGGATCAACCTAATCATGACGCCTAGCCTACCTGAAGTAATAGGTAGTAGGGCATAGGGCATCAACATATTTCTGATTAATAGTTTAACTTAAACACATCAGCATGTAATGTAATGTAACGAACTCTTCCAAAGAAATGTTTCATCGAAAAGAATCCATTGTTTGTTCCTACTCCTGCACGAACTGCCTGATCTGTGGATGGGGGATTAGGTTCATCATGTGATTCAGTGTAGGCTAGCCGTCATGATTTCTGCAGTCCCTTCTGTTCCACCAGGCCATCTACAATCTCCAAGTCAGAAGATGCAGTGTGTTACATTAGCTAGTGTAAAGGTTGCAGGCAAAAGAAAAGATACAGCTACGGCTTAGCTTTTGGTGGCTCTTGGAAGGAGACATTTGGCATGAACCATCAGCTGGTAGGTGCATCGAAATGGAGTAGCTGCTAACTGGAATCACTCTCAGTGTCTCTGATTGATTCTTAGTGTGTAAATAAATATATGATATAGTTGGCTACCTAGTAACCATTCTTGGCAATGGCAATGACAAATGTTGTGTTATCAGTTCCTCAAACCCTGAACGATTGGATACTAAACGTTACTGCTCCTTTTTTGCATGTTCAGCAAAGGAACTCAAACATGTGTAGTCCTTCCTGATGCTTTTTGGTTCTCTGAGGACAGATACCGAGTCATGAGGCATCAATTGCTCTGATTCTGAAATGGAGCTGTTCTCAACTGCATAGCACATGAATCTTCTATGAGGACACGGCTCATGTCCATGTGTTTTTTTTAGCGCCAGTTTTATATGCATAAATAAACAATCCCGTTTTCTTTCTGAATCTGAAACGGCACCATTCATCGTTACTGCTAGCACGATGTGCAGTACACTCTTTTGCCCTTTTGCAGCAGATTTCAAGTGCCTAAATATGTAGGCCTCGAGTGTGGAGCACGGCCCAGCAGCAGCAGCAGCAGCAGAAACAAGAAAAGCAGCAGCAGGCACATGTCGTTGTCCTTGACGTGTCATGATCATCGCCCGTCCTCCTCCTCCAAAGCAACGCAACGCAGGATTGGATGGCAGCAAGGACACGTCTTGGATACATTCCAATTCGGCCATTCCCAATAATCTCTTGGGTGCGCCCGTAACAACCAGTTCCTGCCCAAATGGAGCAATTCAGTGTAGCTGCCTGCTGCCATGGAGAAAGTTCATTGTCATGGAGAAGCCAATAGACCTGCGATTTATTTACCGGCCGGCATGGATCCAGTAGACCCAGGTTATTACCGGGGTAATAAGTACCAGGCATTCAGTTTTCTGATGAATTCGTTTTTCACCTGGAAATCTCAATCGGAATTTTAGTTTGGAACTGTAGGGTAGGGTGGGAAATGTTCTTGGCTGAACTTCTAGAAAAAGTAGTACTGAATTCAAAATCTACTGCTTGTTTGATTTTTTTTTTTTAAAAAAAATTGTACTACTAGCTTGGTATGGAAATTCCAGAAGGGGACCGATATCACCGAAGTTTCGTTTGGAGGAAACGTTACAAAGTCAACTCCCAGTCTTGGTGCAGGTTTTTCCTGTTGACCGTGTCATCGAGGGTGGTTTGGTAGAAAACGGACCATCATGAATTGCATTTTTTTTTTTTTGCAAATACAGCGCCTAATTACTGTGGCATGCCTGATCGCGCTGTGAAGAAATGTCACGAGAAAGGACTTGTGGTGCAATTATACTAGGTAAATATCTCGCGTGTTGTTACGGGTATTTCGAATAATTTAAAAAAAAATTAAACTATTTATATTTATAGTTATACAAATAAAATTATCTTAAACGTACCCCTCCGTCCCTCCTGCTCGCCCGTCGCGGAACCAAGCAGGTCCAAGCAGTAGCGCCAGCAGCCCCCCCGTCGCGGAACCAGCAGCGCCGGCGGCCCCCCCGGCGGCGTGTTCCCGGCGGCCTCAAGGTAAGTCACTTCCCAGATGGAGTATGGACAGGAGGACGATGCTGCTGTGTGCTTGAGCCGGGCCTCTGCCTGGACGCGCACACAGTTTTTCTGTGTCGTTCATATCGAAGACCAAGGAGCAGATGGGGATGAAGATATTGCTGTAGCAAATGGCATGCAAGCAGAGGGTCTTTCAAATGGTGATTTTCAGTTTCCTGTCTTAATACTTTTAGATCAGCTGTGTTTTAGAAAGTCTGTGATGGACATACGCTGGTAGATTTATGCCTATGCCTATTGCTTTGCTTTGGTTTTATTCGGTAACCTACTCTGCATATATGCTATATAGGTAGTTGCAGACTCTACTTCCAATGGTATTCAGATTCGAAAATAATTTGTCCACAACCCACTTATATATCAGACTCAAACCTTTTGATGTTAGCAATGGTTGTACATCTAGAGACTGCTCTTGCTTGAATGGTATGAACTGAATTAAACAAAGCTGCAACTGATTATACTGCATATATGTCATTTTCAGGGAGACAAGTACAAAGACAAGGAACCTGATGCAATGGATGAAGGAGACTATAGACTTGCAGTCCATAAGGCTACTGTAATAGATGTTTTTGAAGGACCTATTTTTGAGTTTTTCTTGTAATAGATGTGAAGGTTGAGACGTTCCTATTTTTGAGTTTTTGTAATCGTGTGTTAATGTACTGGAAAATGAGTTAAACAAATTGTTGGGCTATATGTGATTTTCATTATATACTTTACGAAGGTCAATTTTTGGAACACATGATCCTACGCTTACCTATGACGATCAATTTTGTCACAGTTACTGGGCCTAGTCTGGGCTAAATGGACTTGCCTGGGATTCCATGACGAACCAAAATATCAATCTATCTATTATGATTTAGCAATGTATGACGTGAGATACATGATGGATTTTTTAATCGTCGCGGCAAGTTAACCGTGACGTATTTTCAACCGTTTACGATCAAAGTGATGGTCATGTAAAACACTGTTTGATCAACCGTTTTAGCGATATGCGTGCCGTGGTACCTAATAGATTGGTTTGCCTGTTTAAACGGTTGCTTTGCCCATGAAAACATCCGTTTTATCCGAATAATTCCCAAACGGTAAATAGGCAACTGTTTACCATTTAGAGTTCAGGATAACACTCATCAGGAAGCGTCTCTCATGTTTTCACCCATTCAGCTACGTGCTCAACATACGAATGGTTTCTTCAGGACGCCAAATGCTTTTGAATTATGTGGTCTCTGTATAAAAATAAATAAACTAATTCGTATAAACGGAAAAAAATGTACGAATTATTTCTGTAAGTAAATTCCCTGTATAAATACTCGTAAATAAAATTGAGATGAAGTCAGGAAGGGAAGGATCCAAGGGAAGAGGCACGACGCAAGGCGCGCACACAGACGGCAGCCACCGACGAGGCGACGACGCGTGGTGAGTAAGAGGGCCCCACTGCTGTCGCGTCCCCGCCAAGTGCCGATCCCGCAACTCTCTCGCGGAACCTGTGATCTGGTCACATGCGTGCACCGTAGCTCTACCCTTTTTCCGGAGAAAATCCTTCAGCAGCAGTGCAGCACTGCATCTATCCTATCCCCACACCACCACCGGCACCAGAAGACCACACACACACGACAGAAGAAAAAAAAAAGAGAGAGAGAGAGAGAGAAAAGCCAAAAGCCGGGCGAGTGGGCGCGCCAAGGGAGAATAAAATGGCGGGAGCCGCGCACCACTCCCGCGCTCGCGCGCGCGCGCCAAAGCCTGGCCCCGGAGTCCACGTCCACGCTTGGCACCACCCGGTTGCTTCCCCGCCGCGTCTCGTCTTCTACCTTCTGCGCGCCGCAGTAGCAGGCTGCTAGCTAGCAGATCCGGCGGCCCGATCCTGCCGTCTCCCGGCGGGCGTTGTCCCGGGCCCCACACGGTCCTGACTGCTCCCGAGTCCCGGCGTCGGGTCTTCCGTTGTGGCGGTCGTACTAGTCGTGTGAACGTGTCAGCATGGCCGCTTGCCATGGGTAGGCCGTGGGGCCCTTCGCTGGCTGCTGGTGTCGCTGCCGTCATGTGCTGGCTAGGAAGATGCAAGTTGTGTCAGGTGAATGCGTGCGTTGCGTGCGACTTGACTGTGTTGACTTCCCTTTCAAATTTCAAATTTGTGCAACGTTCTTCGTATTATTATGAGCTCTAGATTGGCAATGGCGCACTCTTTGTTTGTATTGACGTTTTGTATTTGCGACATTGAATACTTAGTAGTACACGAGTCCTTTGTTTGTTCCACCAATTATTGTAAGGGCTCCGTATGTCGGTGCTACTAAATAGTAAGCGGTGAGTCGTGTTCGGCCGGTCCAGGCTTGTCTGGATTCGGTAGGTCTGGAAACGAAACCGGCGCCGGGCTTATGAACATTTAGCCGATTTCAGTCCTGCCTAGGATCTGTCGGACACTCTCAGTATCGTAAACAGAGAACCTTCTTAGCCTCTTTCACTTCAAGCAACGAGAGGAGGTGCTTTTTTTTGGCACATGGGGTGAGATCAGAGTGAATTAATAATGGCTCTCTTGCTACTACCCATTGGAGGTGGAAAAGTGAAGAAAGATGGATCATCGGTTCAATTCTCATTGTGTTGGCTCTGTGGCAAGCTAGTGCGTATAAATCCTCGTATGCTTTCATGCAATCCGTGTCAAATGTTGGAAGAAATTGTAACATCCCTTTGCAATAGGTTTCTAGCGCCCAAGTTTTGGAATAGAAGAATAAGACTACTCTCTCTCTCTCTCTTATCCTCCTTTAGCAATTCTTTTCTCTCTCTAACATTTCCATGTGCATTTTTTTAGTTAACCGTTTAGGCACATCACACTCAAATATTTATTACTTTTCCTATATTTGCTACGATTTTGGCGCCACACCATATTTCCCAAGAAATGTTTTTGTAGAGATTTTGTTTCGTAGTGCAATTGCCAAACGTATTCATCTTTTTGTCTCAAGTTTGTACGTCTTCCACTTGACACGCGATCATGAATATGCGAGTACTAGTATTGTTTTAAATGCTTGCGGATTGTGTGAGCTGAGATTATGCATCCATCTAGCATTCACATTCATCATCAATACTCTCCATTTTTGTTTTAGACACATTAGCATTTAGGCATGTTTGCCCTTCTATTTGCACGTTGCCATGCTACATGAAAATAGTGCCACACTTTAGGCGAGCTACAAAATAGAAATGAACTACCGGTGCATAATAAGAAGCGTGTGGCACACTACACTTAGGTAATGAACCAAACATTGGTTAAAGTTATGTGAGACAAGGCATGACGACTTGTGACAACCTCAAGTAATGAACCAAACACACTTTTAGATGCGACAATTTTAGTACATGTTTGGATCCAAGTTGCGCAATAGTTAGCACTATGTTTAAGGCTAATTATATAAGGGCTAAACATTAATTAGTTTCAAGACTAATTGCATAAACCACGATTAATTGGCGAGAAGCTTAATTATCCCATGTTATTGTAGCACCGTATAGGCTAATCATAGCTTATGCAATTAGTATTAGAAATTTGATCCTTCTAAATAACATCTAAATATATAGTGCTTATTTCTTAGCACTAAAGATCCAAACAGGATACAATTAGACTTTTTTTGGGTGCACTCTCACGTGCAGTGCATTTGCGTCACCTTATAATAATCAGGATTAACAATTCAGCAAAAAGGATTTGTTTTACAAAAGGTTGTAAATAAACAGGATAAGTACGTACACGAAAAATGATCGCAGAAGACGGACTGCTCGTGAGACGCACACAATTCGTGCGGTCCAAACTGGAGCCAGAAACTCACCGCCAAAACTCCCACGCGCACCCAGCCTACTCAGCCATCTTATCCCGCTCCCACTGCCTCTGGGCCCCACATCTCCCAGACACACACACGTCACCGGCTTCGTCCCATTCCATAGTTTCCTACCCACCACACAAACCGCCTGCGTCCCCGTAGCATTTCTCTTCCAGGCCCAGTCGTCAGATGGGCTCCACGTGGCACGCTCCGGCATCCCCGCCCTCCACGCCCCGCTGCCCGCGGTCACGGGGGCTCCCAGCGCTGGCCGTCCGATACTGCCCTTGTTCGCCACCGAACGGCCCAGATCCTGCCCGGCCCGGCGCGGGCAGCCCCCGCGCTGCTATTAAACGCACCCCCATTCCGCTCCTCTCACCTCCACCTCGTCCGTCCCTCAACCAACGGGTCCCGTCCCTCCGCGCCCGAGCCAGCTAAGCCCGCCCGCGAAGCCCACGCCAAGGCCCAGCCAGAGCCCACGAAGCGATGCGACGGAGGAGGTCGTGAGATCGCGCGCCGCAGCCCCCGCCGGCGATGACCTCCGCCGTCCTCGCCGGCCGGAATGAGGTCCACCACGCGCACCCGCACCACCGCCACTGGGCCGCCGGCGGCGCCCCCCTCATGCCCAAGCCGTCCTCCAACCCTAACCCTAGGCGCCACCACCATCACCACCGCCCGGGGGGCCCAAACCCTATCCCCACCGGCTCGCCGCGGGCCGTCCCGGCGGTCGCCGCCGCGCCCGAGCCCCTGCCGTCGGCTTCGGGGCACGTCAAGTTCAGGCCGTCGGAAATGACCCCCGCCGAGGCGCGGCTCCTCCGCGCGCGCCTAACCGGAGAGCTCGGCCGCGTCCGGGCCTTCCTCTCCCGCATCGACTCGTGGCAGGACCGCCAGCGCCTGCGCCGGGACCCGGAGCCGGATCCCCCCGCGCGCCGCCGCTCGTCCCCGCCGCCTCTGCTGCCGCCGGCGCTGCTGGAGGCGATGCGGAAGCGGTGCGCGGACATCCTGATGCGGCTGCGGAGGTCGAAGAAGAGCGTGTGGTTCAACTCCCCCGTCGACGTGGAGGGGCTCAAGCTGCACGACTACCGCGCCATCATTCGGAGGCCCATGGATCTC
Organism: Bothriochloa decipiens; assembly: GCA_023333625.1. Taxonomy (NCBI): domain Eukaryota; kingdom Viridiplantae; phylum Streptophyta; class Magnoliopsida; order Poales; family Poaceae; genus Bothriochloa; species Bothriochloa decipiens. Next base: position 15,647,213 of record CM041643.1, read on the forward strand.
GGCACCGTCAAGCAGAACCTCACCGCCGGCCGGTACCCCTCCCACGAGGCGTTCGCCGGCGACGTCCGGCTCACCTTCAACAATGCGCTGCGCTACAACCCTCCCACCCACCACGTGCACAGGTACGCCGGCGACCTCCTCGCCTCGTTTGAGGGGATGTACAAGGAGGCCATCTCGTGGTTCGAGGAGCAGCGCCAGCAATTCGAGCCGCCAATGCAGCTTGGACGGCTGCCGCCGCCGCCGCAGCAGCCACAGCTGCCAGTTTCTGTGCCAGTGCAAGCGCCAACGAGGATGGGGGGTGGGAGGAGGCCCAAGCCCAAGGCGAGGGAGCCGAACAAGAGGGAGATGGATGAGGATGAGAAGCAGAAGCTGAGGGAGGAGATTGAGAACCTGCCTGAGGAGAAGATGCTGGATGTGCTGCAGATTGTGCAGAAGAGGAACAGTGATCCGGCATTGACAGGGGAGGAGGTGGAGCTTGATTTTGATGAGCTGGATATCGAGACCCTGTGGGAGCTCGATCGATTTGTGGTCAATTGGAGGAAGGCGGTAAAGAAGAGCCAGCGGAATTCTATGATGAATGGTGATGCTGCTGCCATGAATGGAGACGCCATTGATGTGACGATTGTTCCGGATGATGATGACATGGTCGAGGTTGCTGTCAATCCGTCCGTGGTGGTTGAAATTGGAGAGTCGGTATGGCATTCTGAACCAACCTAGCTGCTGCTTTATAGTTTTCATTCATGAACCATTGATGTTTGGATTGTGTTCTAATGTTGGTCCTGTTTTTGTTGCTTATTTTAGGAGACTGACATTCCAGAGAAGAGAGAAATGGAGGCTGAGATGGCTGACGAGTATGTGGATATCGGCGATGAGATGCCGACAGTGAATTACCAGTCAGTAGAGATTGAGAGGGATTCCCCGGCCGCTAGCAGCTCAAGCGGTTCAGGAAGTGGCTCATCTTCATCCAGTGGTACGGTTGAGCAAATGTGTATTGTCACCACAAATGCTGAGTAATCTATTGATTGGGTAGCTCTTTAATGCATCATTGTCAAAATTCCTTGCAGGTTCTGACTCAGACTCTGAATCTGATGGGGATGATGCAAGCGCCCCGCACTAGGTGGTTGCTCTTTTATCGGACTGTAGGATTAGCGATGAGTAGGTGACTGAAGTTTGGTGAGGCATTTTGGAGAATGGTATAGCACATTGGAGGGGCTCTTGCAAGTCGTTGTCGGGTGTGTTCGTTTGTGAATGTGGGTGCAGCTTAGGTTGTCAGTACTTGGTAGTACAATAGGTAGATGCTTGGGTAGATTGGGAGACTACTGTAAAGAAGGGAATATATTCTGGAATGGAACAAAGAGGAACAATGCCATGGCATTTCATGATGTCTGTTGCTTTCTTTGTATATATGTTTATTACTGCAGTTGCGGATTGTGCACATATGCTTTGTTAATGTTCATTTGACATTGCAAACCACATCAAAAAGAGTTTACTGGAGTGCCTTAATTTGGTGCCAAAACACTGAAACAGACCATGGTGCATTGATTTTTTGCCTGATTGCAGAAATATGTATGTTTGACTCTGATTATCTTATAATTGTTACTAAATATTGTAATTCTGAAGTGTTTCCTTTATATTTGCTCAAATCTTAACTTCAGTTTGCAACGTCTTTGCTGCGACATCTCAGAATGGTCTCACCTTTCTATTCTGAACATTCTGGTTGAGACGGGTATTTCTGACATGAGTTAATTGTTAGAACACCATGGTCCATGTTTTTTTAATATTCATTTGACATAACAGATTACATCAGGAAGAGTTTGTTGAAATATGCATGTTGGAAACTCTTAAACAGGCCATGGTACATTTGATCCTGGTGCAAGTTGATTGCAGACATTTGATCCTGGTGCAAGTTGATTGCAGAAATATGCATGTTGGAAACTGTCTTGTGGAGCTATATTGTAATCCTGACCGTCACTTCGTATATGTTGACATTAGCATAGCATTACTGTACTGCTGGAAGTGTTTGTTTATGCTTCCTTCTCAAAAGAGTGTCAATTCTAGCTTCTTGGGAATGCAAGGCAATTTTAACTGACAGAATGTACATGAAAGAATTAATTTTGTTCAAATCTTTCCTTCAATCTGCATCATCTTTGCTACGACGCCCCATAATCATATCATCTGCATCATCTTTGCTGCGACGTCACATAATTATCTCATCTTTTTAATCTAGAATGTCCGCTCTAGGTCCGTTATTTAACCGAGTTCATATGTCCGCTCTAGGTCCGTTATTTAACCGAGTTCATACTACCCCTCCGTCCCAATGAGAATACACCGTTCTCTTTCTTCGAGGAGCTAATATTTTCAAACTATCGATAATTATATATTAAAATATATAAATATTTATGCTAAGTAATTAATATTATTAGAAAGATCTTTTAAGTCTAAAATATATTTATTTCTAAACATAAATATTAATATTTTTTTCTATAAACTTGATCAAATTGACATTACTTTGTCTGCAGGTTTTCTATAATTACAAGATCTATGAGAAGGGAGTACTTGTTAAGAGAGAGTTACTAACAGTCCTTATACCGACAGTGTTTGTCAGTACACTTTCTGCTAGAACACTTTCTGTATTCAAGCAGTAACTAAGCGTCAGATGTACTACATTTTGCCTGCAGACAGCAAAACTTTGGCATATATCGTTGCCAGAGCCCAGAGCCAATTTGATATCTCAGCTGGATTAAGTTCAGAGCCAATTTAGTTTTGACAGTTGAGAGTTACAGGGATTTTCCTGTCAGGCATTGAAGTGCCGTTTCGATATTAGCTTTGCCCCATTGAATATTGTGCCAGGTGGCAGCCGCTTCTACCAAACGACAGGGGAAAACGAAAACCGATGTATAGCAACACGAAACGGGCAACATAAGGGAAATCGAGAAATCACTGCGGCAACGCCCAGGTCACAATATTCTAATTGACAAAAGATACCAACATTCCAGTACTGGTACCACCACAACTCAAAAGCTCAAAATTTCATTGGATGAGCAGATCATTCTCTCTTGCCGCATCCTCACAGAAACCTCATTCATCTTCAGTCATCACCAAAAGTGGTCTTCTTTCCTGTGCAAACAAGAGGATGTACACCAGTGAGCTCAAAGCAGCTTTAGCAATTAGAAAATTGACAGTCATGGCCAAGGTAGGTATCACAAACGCAGCCGAATGTTGCTCAAACAAAAAATGCAGTGAACTTGGCAAGTGCAGGATGAATTCTACCTGCACTAGCAGTGCCAGCACTCTGCCTGTTACCAAAGCTGCGACCGCCGCCACCACGTCGGCCACCATCCCTACCACCACGTCGTCCACCAAATCTGCCGCCACCATCCCTGCCCCCAGATCGGTCACCAAATCTTCCGCCACCACCACGCCGGCCACCTGAACCGAACCTGCCACCAGAACGGTCACCACCAAATCTGCCACCACCACGCTGGCCATCGCCTTTTGGCTTGGCTTCATCAACATAAAGCTCATAGCCACCAATGTCAGAGCCACAGAGCTCAATGGCTTTGGACACTTGATCTTGATCCTTGAAGTCCATGTAAGCTATTCTGCAGAGTTAGAGGATCAACACACTTGTCACTAGATTAGTAATTAAGCCTAAATTTCAGAGATGGATAGTTATGGGGATGTTGGTGTTATTGTAGAGAAACTCACCCTTTGATTTCACCGGACTCATAATCAGTCGGGATAGAGACCCTTGTTATATCACCACATTCACCAAAATGTTTTTCGAGAGCGCTTCGGATCTGGATTCAGTGTCAAAACATTGGCACCACATTTCTTGAGATAAAAATAGCTAAACAAAAAAGAAATTACCTCATCCTCAGAAAGATCTTTATTAAAACCCCGGATAAATATCGAGTTGCTGCTACCCCGAGCTGGCTTCTGGAAAGATCCATCATTGCTGTTACAGTTCGTCCATCCAATACACAGTTAATAACAGCAAAAAAATATGCATCACATAATACTCTTAAGAAACATTAAGATTATCTTACCCACTGCGGGGAGTTTGTGTATTTCTTCCTCCCTTAGCGAAGTCAAGTCTTACTTCACGACCCTGCAACTCTTTTAAATGTTTCTCTTTAAATGCCTGCTAGAAAACAATCCATTAGATATCTTGTTTAATTGCATATTTGCAATTATATCACTCAGAAGACATAATTTTAAGCAGAAAACAGAATTTGCATAACAGCTTTATCTTCAAAGATAATCACAAAATGACAAATACAAGAAATATAAACAACATTACCTTTGCAGCATCCACAGCTGAAACAAATTCAACATAGCAAAATCCTTTACGATTGCCATCTTCATGTGTAGGAAAACGAACATCAACAACCTCACCAGCATCCGCAAAAAATTCTTTCCTGCAAACATTAGTATTAGAACACCTGCTGCAAAAAAAGGTTCAATATAATGTGTGCCTGAAGCCAAACTTACACATCGTCAAATTCAGCTCTCCAGGGGACGTTTCCCATAAAAAGTGTCTTCACCTCCTCAGCTTCATTTTGGGAGCCCACAGGCGTTTTAGGCTGCCATAGTATCAAATTATAAATGTCACATCTATGTTACTTCATTATAAAAGAACAAAAGCTCAATGTCACAGATTCATACTTCCTTGGTAGCAGTTTGCTTTTCAGAGGCATGCACAGGAGCTCCCTGTGTTGTTTCAGTTCAAACAAAAATGCCATAAATGCAAATTCAAACAGATATAGTGAAACATGTGTCCATTCAAATAATGAGTCATAGTTCAATTTGTGTAGTAACAAGTGAGAAAATACCTTCTTTGGAATATTATCAGGCTCTTCACTGTCTTCATCACTATCATCATCAGAAGATTCATCTTCAGAACCTTCCTCACTACTGCCATCCTCATCCTCACTGCTGCTTCCATTCTTTGCAGCTTTAGGTGCTTCCTATTAACAGAAGAAAACACAATGTGAACAATGGAACAACAGGAAAAGAATAATGAAAATATGCAAAGAAAATAAACAGCTTAGAGTATTTGCAGCACCTTTTGCTTCTTTTCGGGAGGTTGTTTTTTGTCCTCATCAGTGTCTGAGTCATCACTTGATTCATCTTTCATTTTTGAAGCAGCTCTCTTGGCAGTCTGAGTTTTACTTGCATCCTAATGAGTTTACAAATAAGTTTCACAAAATGGCATAATGCATAACATGCAAACGTTTACAACAATATATGTTTTACACATACCTCGACCTCAGAATCAGTCTCCGACTCACTTCCACTGGAATCTTCCTTTTTGGTAGCCACTGCAGGAACCTTGGACTTAGAAGGCACTTCCTGAGTATAATCATGTTACAACTCAAATAATGCAACAATGGGAAACTATGGTGAAGAGCAAGAACAGGATGTACAGCGGTTAACAAAAATACATGTGAATAAACAAACCCAATGCACACACCTGCTCTGAGTCCTCATCAGAGTCACTCTCAGAAGTATCCTTCTTTTTCTTTTGTGCATCTATCACAGATGATTTCTTTAGAGGGCCAGCAGGTTTCTGAAAAACAAAGCACACAGATCAGAAACAGTACCATCAACTTGCTAAGTTAAATAAGCACCTCAGAGCACACAACATAATAGAAGTCAAGAAGAATACAATGACAAATCAGTAAATACAAATCTACATGTTAGGTTAGAAATGGGATTGCATCAGAAAAACCAAAGAAAATGGAATCACATTAATCTTACAGTAAAATGGAACTAAAGGCAAACAAACATTAATGTTCCACTCACATCATCATCATCTGACTCATCCTCAGAACTGTCCTCATTGCTGCTGCTTTCTTGCTTGCCTTTCTTCAAACCATTTTTGGCAGCAGCTCCCAAGGGTTTAGTAGCAGCCTTCTTTGCAGGTTCCTGAATCAAAAGAACATGAGTTGTTAGCTCAACATCTGAAAATTACATTCAAATAATCAATTCATTTGCTGACAATTTATCCTAGATTAATGACAACTAAATAACATGTCCTGTCAAGGTGGTAATGAATTTAATTGTTCACAAGACATAAGACAAACAGGAAATTTCAACTCACATCATCATTGTCTGACTCATCTTCAGAACTGCCCTCATCGCTACTGCTGCCTTCTTGCTTGCCTTTCTTCAAACCATTCCTAGCAACAGCAGGTTTAGCAGCAGGCTTCTTTGCAGGTTCCTAAATGAAAAGGATGAATTAGCATCCAAATATCCTCTGAAAAACTACATTCAATGATTCAATTTGCTGGCTGCTAATTTTCTCAGCATCAAACCCACAATCTATGTCATACCTCATCAGATTCAGAGGTCGCATCGCTACTGTCATCATCACTGGACACTTGTTTAGCTACCTTGGCAGCAGGGGCCTTCTTTGGTTGTACCTTAACCTGTACAGACAGAAGTTAACTATGCAACAGAAGAAGAAACTTCAATTTACAAAAAATTATCACCTTTACAAACCGTACTCAGACTCAAATTCAGAAAGGTACTAGATCAACTACTGCAGCAGCTATTTCTGTCTACCATCCTCACCTCAATCCAATCATTATTAATAATTCAAAGAATAAAAATCCCGTACCCAGCATACGGAGTACGTACGAGAGAAAACGACAAGCATCACCGCATACCTCCTCTTCGGAGTCGGAGCCCTCTTCGGAGCCACTGCTGCTGCTCTCAACCTTCTTGGGGGGCGGCTGCTTCTTGGCCTTCTTAGCGTCCTTCTTGGACGGCGGCGGCACGGCCTTCGCCGGTGGCGCCGCCTTCTGCTTCTTCGCGCTCACCGCCTTCTCGATCTCGTCCTCCGCATCCCGCTTCTTCCCCTTGGGCACCGCCGCGGGGGCCGCTGCCACGGCGGCCGCCTTCTTGCTTGACTTGCCCATCGGAGGAGAGGGAGTGGAGGCGGGGTGGGAGCGGAGAAACCCTAGTGGCTGCTAGGGTTTTAGGGGAGGAGGGGTTTCGAGGAGGAGGCGACCGAGGCTTTGTTTATAGGCCGTGGTGGTCGGGTTCCATGGGCCTTGGTGGGCTTTTTATGAGTCTTTTTTGTCTGTGCGCACTACGCGGGCGGGTTCTTGGTGGCAAAGAGTATAGAGCCCAAACAAAAAATGTAAGTTTCAATCATAAGAGAAAAAAAATTATCTCCAATATTGACATTTTTTCCAAAGAGAAAGAGAGTAAATTGAGTTCTCAAACTTATTTTCTATGTCATTCTAGTCCAAACTTAAAATCTACACATTCGGGCTTCAAACTTGTTTTGTTATATCTTTCCAGTCTCTCAATTTACGAATCAATAGTTTAGGCCCCCCCATATCTAAACTCACAATCACCCATTTAGACGTAGTCTAAACGGGTCTAGCCCTGTGACCGTATGTGTTTTGTTGTGGCATGCTCACATGTGGCCACATGTTCTCTCCCTTGAGCTCCCTCTCTCTTATCTCCACTCGCAACTCATGGCTCAAGAGCGAGTGTTGATAACTGTGGGGTTTTATATACTCACCACTAAGATAACCTAGGTTTATGATTTAGCTGAAAAAATATCCTCCAATGTCATCTTTAATAAGTCTTCACATTGCCATCGTCTATTCTAGATTGCCCACTAGCCAAAGATGGAGATTGGGTTTAGGCTTTCTAGAGTGCACGTGAGATATATAGACATTGTTAGAGATTTAAATATTATAGAGAGCAATTTTTATTTGAATAACTCTTAGAGATGATGATGATTTAAAGAGTGAGTCTTAAGAATTTGAAGATGCTGTTAGACATGTTTTTTTTTTGACCAAGATGCTCTTAGACACGTCGATATATAAAAAAAAGTAAGGCATCTGCAATTGACGTGTTCATACTAGGTCTATGCAATAAATGTTTCTAGAGGAAAAGGTCCCTTACACTATGGGGCTGTTTTTATGGAACACAACTCCCACCCAATCACCCATGAAGCAAAGTTCTCTTGATGTGTCATGAAAGAAGTGAAAGGAGGATTTGAGAACAATGGTCTCCTCTTTTTATCAGTGTGGGTAAGACCGTAGACGCCGTCTAAACGATGTAGGATCCATTTATAGGAACAAGCCCGCATTCATACAATGCTCCCGTCCTAACAACTATATGGATGCTGCAATTTATAAAAAATTATAAACTATACAAAAAAAACTATGGTTTTATACGCTAGAAAGACACAAAATTGTGTCTATAAAAAAGAGGTTATAAATGAAATATCTAAAACTCGAAAAAGGACTAAATTTTGACAAAATCGTGGTTTTACATACTACAAGATTTGTTCTATCTACACATCCAAAAGCTTTGAAAACCAATATCTAAAGCTGCATTATTTCTCCAACGCTTAAAAAAACTTAGGTACAAATCGTGCCGGAGTATGTAATCTATAACAATAATGTAACTACTATCTATAATAAAATAAAAGTACTATTAGTTATTCATGGATCCTTGACGACAATTTGATCCAGTACGGCTGGCCCCACATCCGCTCAACCTCGCCGGCGTTTAGCTTCATCCGCCCCACGCGCTCCGGCCTTGCAAGGTCGGAGTAGCCGACGTTGTAGGCGACGGCCAGCCGCCCGCACGGGTGCGTCACCCCGTGGGCGAGGATCACGTATACGCGGTTCGCCTTGGCCCCCGCCGGGTCGGCGGTGACCGTGAACCCGTGCGCGCGGTCGATGAACACGGCGCGGCCACCGATGTCGAGCACCGGCCTCCACTTCGGCGGCCTCCGGCTGCTGCCCCTGTGCCGCGCGCGGTACGCCTCGGTGAAGAGCACACCGCGGCCGTCTTTGGCGGCGCGGTGCACCAGGAGGACCGCGTCGTCGGCCGAGGGCGCCAGGTACACGCCATCGACGTCGCCCAAGTCCAGGCCCGGCGGCGCGGGGATCCGCGCGCGGGTTCGTAACGTAGCGGCGTCGATGACTGTGGTCTCAGGTTTCCATTACCAGTAATGAAAATTTACCGGAGGTCACCGGTAACCCCGAAATCTTGGAAATCTCGGGGTTTTCGGGTTTGAATTTGAAAAAATTTGAAAAAATTTGCTGAAATTTAGAAATTTTGACAGGGGTTAATTGTAGACTAAAAGTAGACCATAAAACAGTGAGAAACTAGTATCAAAATAACAGGCCTCAACCATAACTTAAAAAGAACTCATGATCCATGTAAAATATAACTAAAATCCACAAATAACAGCCCATAAGTAAATAACTCGTGAAAAGAACTCATGATGTCCACAGAAAATATAATTCATGATCCACAAATAACAGCCAACAATCATAACTCATAAGAAGAACTCATGGTCCATAGAAAATATAACTAGATCCACAAATAACAGCCCACAACTATAACTCATAAAAAGAGCTCATAATCCATAGAAAATATAACTCATGATCCACAAATAACAGCTCACAAATAGCAGCCATCAAAATAATAGTCTACAAATAGCAGCCAACAAATACATATGTTTGGTTGTAATATTTGAGAGTCACAAATAACAGTCCACAAAATAACAGTCCATGATTACAGTCCAAGTGAAATAAAAA